>NQII01000352.1:2095-57677 GCA_002778355.1 Clitarchus hookeri
ATATGAGTGCCGACAGTACAATTTGCGGCCATCGTCAGAATGAGCGAGTACCGGCAGCTCGCCTGGCAGTGAAATCAAAAAATTAACGCCACCTATTTGTTGAAAATAGAATCTAACATTGAGGGTGCCGTCAGTACCACTTACACTTTAAAAAACGTAATCAAATATGGTTGCCGCCTGGTGGCTAAATTGGTAGCTCGCCTGGTGACGTAATCGCGAAAATATCACCACGTAAGTGTTGGAGGGCACCGACAACGCAACGTATACTTTTAAAACAGAAACACTTATGGCTGCCGCCTGGTGGGTAAATCGTTAACTCACCTTGTGGGCAAATTAATACACTAGGGCCCCCTACGTAATGAAAACATATGAAATCCAATGTGGCAGTCGAACGAAGGTGAGAGATAAACTCCAGTAATATATAAACAACTAAATACGCAAAAAACCAATATGGCGGATGGTGGCTGTGACGCCTACCAAGATGGCTGACTGCACTGGCCAATATAGCTCACTGCACTAACCAAAATGGCAGATGGCTAAACCTATCAAGGTGGAGAACTACACCTACCAAGATGGCGGATGGCTACACCTATCAATATGTAGGACTAGACCTACCAAGATGGTGGATGGTGGCTGTTACACCTANTAAACTCCAGTAATATATAAACAACTAAATACGCAAAAAACCAATATGGCGGATGGTGGCTGTGACGCCTACCAATATGGCCGACTGCACTGGCCAATATGGCTCACTGCACTAACCAAAATGGCAGATGGCTAAACCTATCAAGGTGGAGAACTACACCTACTAAGATGGCGGATGGCTACACCTATCAATATGTAGGACTAGACCTACCAAGATGGTGGATGGTGGCTGTTACACCTACCAGGATGGTGGACTGCACCTATAAAAATGGCGGAATGAGTATGGTTTCAGGGGGGGGGGGTGTCCCCCGGAAATTGAAGTTATTGTTAATACATTTTTAAAATAATTTTTTATTTAGTATATTTTAAATAATTATTAAGGATTTTTTAATATTTATAAATATTAATTTTTTTATTTGTAAAAATTTTTTTTGGGATGTTTTGTTTTCTTTGGGAATTTTTAATTTCCAGATTTTCACACCTGGGAATCGCGCGTATGATGACACTTGTTGGCGGGTTTTCTCGGCGATCTCCCATTTCCCCCGCTACTTGCATTTAGGCGCTGTTCCTTACTCGCCTCGCCTCAACCTTATCGGCTCTCCAGGCCTCATTGCTAAGAGCCGCGCAAATCTCCCAACTCCACTCCATACCGGAAATTTCCTCATTATATTTTAGCTGCGGTGTTCTCTTGGTACAATATTTGGCAAAATTCTGTTTATTGACAGCCAAACACCAGCAAATTTTTAGTTTCTTATCTCGTTGCTGGTGGTGAAGTGCTGTTTTTCTGTTAACCCTTTCAGTCCCAGTGTCCTCNAAATTTTTAGTTTCTTATCTCGTTGCTGGTGGTGAAGTGCTGTTTTTCTGTTAACCCTTTCAGTCCCAGTGTCCTATATTTGGGACGTTGCTCATGAAGTCTCTTGAACGGTCTTCACTGTACACAGCAGAACATACTGTCCAATGAGATAGGTTCCCTACGTGTGGGAGATATCAATCGCTGCTGAGACAATGTTCCGTAGTCTTACAAACCACTAATATCAGTAACATAAAGCACAGATAGATTTCTATTGGTCCCGATGTAAGCTTAAGAGTCGTCTTGTTATCAGGACATTTCCGTAGAAAATAGTTGTTTGTTGCAACGCCTAGAATTATTTAATTAATTTTTACTAAAAGGGTTAGGTTATGTCTAACGTCTATCTTTTTTTTTACATTTATTGTAGGTGGCGTGAATAGACTGATTGCCGCAGATTTTATGAACAGCGACGTCCGAATTTTGCGAAAATAGTTTTACGTGAGCCAGACTTCCATATTATTACGTGGACGCGTGCAGTTTTCCTTTGCTTATTTTCTGCTTGCTTGTACGGGATGATAGTTTAGTATGTAATTGGACTAATCCGATCTAGGCTACGTTGGTACTGAAGGCATGTGATTGGCGGGCAGGCAACTAGAAAGCATAGCTGTTAAAACCCATCCAAAAACGAAAGTGGACCTGTGCTGCAGTGTTTCGAAATACACCTAAACAAGAGGTGTTTTTTTTTTGTAGAAAATCTGGTGTCTTCATTTGTCTTGTGCTTAGGGGCACTCGATTTTCGTTAAAATATTTTAGGACCACTTGTATTTCATAACCTTTTATCTCACATCCGCTCGCGTGGTTGTATTATTTGCGTGTCATGCGACTTTGCTGTCTGCCCGCGAATCACAGATGTGGCAGCATCAGCGTAACTTAATTCTGATTGGCCACTCGAGCTCTAAAAGTCTCTCGACAAAGACACGTGGCCAATTTGAGTAAAAAGGAAACTGCTTATGTGCACGTAGAGTATTGAAGTCTAGCGTGCGTGGAATTCTTTTCGCGAAAATCGGATGGCCCTGCCCATGCTGAAACGTATTCAACCAGCCAAGAAAGACGCCACTGTGTTATGAAATTTAAACTTGCCTTGAGCCCTTTTCCATGAAATAACGCAACAGGTTTCGTACGGGCACTCTAAAAAAAAAATATCTGGTAAACTTCGTAAACTGTAATGGAAGTTTCTAACCTATACACCATATGGATATTATACCACGCATCAAGTTGCAGATATAGAAATGTTTAGTGTCGTTACTGTACACATTTGGAACTTTCCTTCGCATTGGACTGTGCCCTGAGCAAATGTAGGAACACCACAATGAATGTATAGGGCAAAAAATTACCGTTCCCGCATTCTAACTAAGTGTATAAACTGGCATGGTAAATATCCAAATAATTTCTTAGAGTGTGTGTAAATGAAATCATTCAGCCTCAGCAGTTTTAGACGGCGGTTCATCGTGAGACACGTTAAATGATTTCTAGGCTCCAACGAAACGTACACACGTCCAACTGTTTTTTTCGTTATTGACTATCATGCATGTACAGTACGAAACAACTACTCGGTTTCACTGGGATAGTGACGATTTTGATACTCTAAAGCACGACGTTTAGTGTTTGATCTGCAAAGTGCTTAGCCCAATCAAAAACATGATCAGCCAATCATAAAAGGATATACAAGCTATGAGTAGGGGCCCCTGTTTTTCGCGAAACGATTTTGGCGGAGTCTAGACTTCAATATGCTATGTGCGCACTTGCAGCCTTCCTTTGGCTATTTGTCGATTGTCTTTGTGTGAAGAGAGACTGGTACATGAGTTAGCCAATCAGAATTAAGTATCTCCAATACTGACCGTCTGTTATTGGCGAGCAGACAGATAAGACGCGTAGAGATTTAAATGATCCAATCACCTGAGTGGTTCGGGACTAAAGTGTTTTGGAGTAAATCTTTTTCTGAAATATTTTCGCGATAAACAGGTGCCCCTAGCTATGAGTGTTATCAAAGCTGCGNTTTTGGAGTAAATCTTTTTCTGAAATATTTTCGCGATAAACAGGTGCCCCTAGCTATGAGTGTTATCAAAGCTGCGTTGACTCAGTATTTGCGATTTTCCAGGGATAGCCGATGAGCTCGAAAAAAATGTCCTGTTTATTTGTATTTCAAATCACTTTTGCTCCTGTGCACTTTCGCGATTGGATGGTTTGTAACTTCTAATCAGCTTAGGTACTTTCCCGCAAGGTACAAATAGACAGTTCCGGAGTAACCTAATTCCAATTGCTAGACAGACGCCATACTTAGGGAAAATTGATTTTCGTGAAAAAAAATTCTACGAAGGCTAGATTTCAATATCCTCCTTGCACACAGCAGTTGTCCTTTGTTGGTTGGTAGGGCCACACAATTTTTACGAAAAGAATTCCTGTCAAGTTGAATTTCAAGATACTTTAACAACCCGTTCGGTCACACATTAATTTCCTAGCTGAAGTGTTGCAATTNCTGTCAAGTTGAATTTCAAGATACTTTAACAACCCGTTCGGTCACACATTAATTTCCTAGCTGAAGTGTTGCAATCACTTAATTTTTTTGTTATGAAGTGTACTTGTGTTCAGCATTTTTCTTTTCGGCCAATGAACAACGTGCTGCTTGTTCGGTGATGTTGGCCCTAACCATTCATGTTAAAGAGGTGTAGCAAACTCCACAAATAATACTAGCTACAAGGAAGACCGAACACTGGTGCCATGCTGTGTACAGTTCTGATCATAACATTCATTCATTTGCAACGTGTCCACAATTGTGGACACGGTGGCTGAACGAGTTAATTCAGATACACTTTCGCGGTTGGACGTTTTCAACTGCTGCGCGTCTTAGGTGCGTGCCCGCAAGTCGCAGACGTTCAGTACCGCAGTAGCCTAATCCTCATTGGCCCAGCAAAACGCCACACTATCTTGGACGAAGGCACGCAGTTAGTAACAGGAGGGGAAACTGCAGGTTATGTTAGTAGAATGTTGAAATCTATCTTCCGTGGCATTCTTTTCGCGGAAATCGGGTGGCCGTAGTGATTGGTCGCGTGTCATCTCCAGAAGACATCGCGGTATTTCAGTGGGCCAATTGGAATTAGGTTTATCTGGTATTGAACGTCTGTGATTCGCGGCTACTGAAACCGTCCGAGTTAAAGAGTTTTGAAATGCAACATGGCGGAAACGCTTTTCGCAAATATCCGGTGTCTCTAGCCACACTGTCGTCCGGAACAGCACACACGGTCGATATGCAGAGACCTTCGAAATTAGCGTTATTATTTGGCATCAGGCTAAACTTCACAGTGCTATATATATTCGAGCAAGCGTCGTTTCTCCATTGGCTGCTACATAGATGCGAAGACACTCCTTTTCTGACTGGACTGCACGTAACTGGACTGCACAATTGCGGAGTGGTAATTTATTGGCGCAGAGCCACCCAGGCGTGTCCGTCGACAAACGTATAGCAAAGGTGCACACGTTTCAAGTTTAACGTGCCCCCAAATAATAACGCGAATTTTACAGGTCTCTACCAATATGTAAGGACACCCGATTTTTCGTGTCATAACACTTTAGCTCAGATCCACATCCGTGATTGGATTGTTTCCATGTCACGCTTTTTTGGTGTCTGCGCGCGAATCACATGCGTGCAGTATTGAAGTTACCTAATTCTCATTGGCCAGTCAAGTAGGAACTTGTCTTCAAACAAAGACGCGTAGCCAATAATCAAAAGAAAACTGCCGACGCGCACATATAGTACTGAGAACTCGCATGTGCGGAAATTTTTTCGCGAAATTCGGGTGTCCCTGCCATTATGCAACGAAAAACGGCAGTCGTGGAAGAAGCATATTGGAATCTAGCCTCCATAGATAGGGGCACTGATATTCCGCGAAAAGATTTCGAGACAAGATACAGTCCAAAGCACTGTAGGGTCGTCAAGCTTCTTTGATTGGCTAAAAAATGTTCTGGCCCGTGTTAACCGTTTTCGCAAGAATCACAAAGGTTCAGTGCCGGAGTTACTTAGTCCTGAGTGGCTTGGTCAAAAACGGACACGGCACCAGCAGCCAATGACGGTATAAAAACAGCTGAGATGTGTATATAGTATTGAAGTCTTCTGTGTGCTCCAAGTTTTACGCGAAATGTCACTGGCCCTATGCAAAGGACATCATTAGGTAAAAATCGGTTGTTCCTTACAATAGTGAATATGAATTTCAAGTGTTAAAAAATACAACGCGTGATAATAAAGTTTTTCGAGAAATTCCTGTGTCCCGTGCTGCAGCCCGCGTCGTTTGGGAAAGCCCAGGTCGGTTGTGGCCGCGGCGAGAGCAGTTTGTCGAAGGACCGGTCGACGGCGGGCATGTCGTGCGCTTGCCCGACGGCCCAGGCCNCCGTGCCGTTCGCCCGACGTACGCGCCAGCTCGAGTGGGCGACGGCCACGTCGCACGTACGTTACAGCTCGGCCGATAACGCCACCCAGCCGATAACCAAACGTGGGAGTTGTCATCTGTCTATGCGCTATGTGGAGGTTCAAGCCTTCGTGCGAGAATCGTGCCATACACCCGGATAGCACAGGAAACCCACCTGACATCCTAACTAGATCCACAATATCTAAAAGTAATCTAGGTCCTACAGTAAATCTCTAATGTATGTCCTTTGGATATCCAGTAGTAGATACCAGTTTGTACCCCTTACCGGATATCCATTAGATATAACAAAACCACCAATGGCCATTACTTATGATAAGTGGCGACATGTGAAGGTGTATGTAGGAAATCCAAAACATCTATGCAAAATTTTGGATATTGGGCAGACATTCGGACATATTTTGGTAGTCTTTTGAATGCAACTTTGCTAATCTTGGATGTCCTTGGATATCCTGAACATCCAAGAGTGACATCCGTCAGATATTATTTGGATGTCTGTGTGCTATATGGGCTACACCTTCCATGTACTAATCTGAGAAAAAAAAATTATATTTTGTTTTATGTTGAACCCATAACTACACTTTGGGGACTGCGGTGGCTGAGTGGTCAGCCAGCTTACCTCCCGCCAAGGCGAACCAAGTTAAATCCCCGGCCGGGTCACTCCCGGATTTACTCAAGTACGAATCGTACCGCTGGTCGGCGGTTTTTCTCGGGGATCTCCAGTTTGGAAAACCCGTGCATTCCAACGCTGCTGCGTTCTCATCTCGCTTGATCTCATCAATTCCGCAGAAGGCAATGGTAAACCAGCGCGGTATCATCCTGGCTAGTTGCCCTGGTCGTGACGTGGCCTCCATTCCCACATTGTGCCCTTGGTTCCGACCAACCTTCTGGTTGCTAACCTCCTTACACACAACTACACTCTAACATATGAATCACCCATTTACCACATCAGTAAATACCTACAGTACCAGTCAAAAGTTTAAGAATATTAGTAAATTTGTTAAGATAATTTCCTGGTTTAAAACTATTGCTGCAGTTTATGTTGTACAATTATATAGCATTGCTACTATCAAAGGACATATAAGCATGATTAAATTATTGAAATCGGACAAATAATTTTCAAGTTATGATTTTTGAACCGATTACATAAATCTGGAATTATCATATACATTTTTGTGTAAAAAGTTATGTAGCCGCAATTATTTTACAGATATTTTAGTGTTATATGTTTTAATTGTCTTTATAAATACACTAGGAAAGAAAATCAAACGAGGACCATTATACATTTTTAAAAGATTTCTTTTTTATTTTTGTTAAGTGAATTCACATTGTAAGGAAAATTAGCCATAAATTCGCCAAATTAAAAAACGAAATTTGTTTCTTACCAGTTGAGATAGCGAGATGGGGTTTTCAGCGTTAGTTAGTTCTCCTCAAGAGACGACATTGCAGTTTTGTAACGGGTAAATTATAAGTTCACTTATTATTGCCATCCATGTTGAGGCATACAGTTGCCGTGCAAGTTTTGCAACTTTATTGTGTGTAAAATGTGGGAAAAAAGTATATCACCAAACATAATGTGGCAAATTGTTGGGATGAGTAAGTGTAACAAAACACATCGAGAAATTGCAGCTCAGTTGAGCATTTCTAAAGCATGTGTTTCAAACAAAATAAGAATTTTTTTGAAGTCAGGTGCACAATTCACTTGTGAAAACAATATACTAAAAACATAAACTAGTGTTCGTATGCTACCAAATTTTTTATAAAAAAATTTTATAGATCGCATAAAGTTTTTTCAAGTAATTCTTTATTGCTTTAATTGATTTATTTCATATACTGCTATAAAAATAATATTATCATGTAAATTTTAAGTTCTCATTTACAACTTATTTGGTTCTAAACTTTTGATGTGTACTGTAGCTGTAGTAAAAAAGCTTAAATGGTAATTTTTTTTTTCGATGTGTCCATAGTAGAGACCTGAAGAATTCGCGGATTCATTTTAGGACAAGCTAGAATTCAAAACACATGCGTTTAAATAACTTAATCCATTGGCCCACGCCATATTTGACACTTCCCGTAGAGTCTAGCCTGCCGGTTATTGAACTCGTGATTTTTCTGGTCTCTAGTCCATAGTAGCTAACCTTCCTACACTTACCCCGGAAACCGTCAAATGCGTAGGGAAATTCCGGAATTTGTATACGTACTAGCGACGCTAAACCTTCTCATATGTGCAGCCCGAAATGTAATGCTATTTCCATACAAAATATGCCGTTAATGACTCCGCTGTCGAGCAGCTCACAATCCTATTCACTCACTCTTTCCATACAAACTTAAAACTTTCATTGCAAATTACGGTGTTACCAGAACTGTTTCTTACAGTGTACAGCCAGGCGGAATTCGCCTTATTATTAGGCGATACGTATAACTTAAAAACACGCCTACGTTTGCAATACGTTTATCATAGGACAGTAATTTATTTGACACGCCCTGGGTTTCTCTGCTCCAATAAATGCATCCTTCACAATTGTGTGCTCCAATCACGTGCAGTTCAGTACGAAAGGGAGTGGCTTCACATTCAGGCAGCAGCCAATGGAGAACCGAGTCCGGCTGTAGTCGAGTTGCAGTGAAGCTTAGCGCGGTGCCAAATAGCGACGCGAAATTTTTGCAGTCACCTGGCCATCAGTTCTGTTGATCTCTGTTTTCGTGTTTACAGCAGCCGCATTGGTTCACGCAAAACTGGACACGCACACGCTTAGTATACTGTAAAATTTGCCTTATTATCTGGCTCTTTGCTATTATAACGCGGGGATGTCGTAACGTTACGGCATACTCCATGCTGTAGAACATTTTCTAGTAAACTTCCTAAACAGTAATGCAAATATTCAACCTATACATGTTATGGCAATAATACCATACGTCAGGCTGCAAATATAGAAATGCTGAGAGTCACCACTACAAAAATTTGAGAACTTCCCTACGCATTTGACTGTTTACTAAGCAAATAGAGGGAAGCTACTATCGATGTATGGGAAACAACCTCGCCATTCACAGTTTCTTCCTGCATGTATACACCAATGTGGTATATTTACGAATAGTTTCTTAGAGCGCATGAAACCTAGTTAAATTCGTGTGACGTAATATTACATCACCAAAACTCAAAGTGTTAGCAATATATTTACAAAGTTGCCACATCAGTGTATGATTATAGCGAGGAACCGCGAATGTTGGAGATTTTTCCCCCAAACATTCATGGTTTTTGTCCCNCACATCAGTGTATGATTATAGCGAGGAACCGCGAATGTTGGAGATTTTTCCCCCAAACATTCATGGTTTTTGTCCCCAATTTTCTTAGAAAAAAGTCAAATTCACAAGGAAATGCCCAACTTTTTATACTAGTAGCGTTCAAAATTCCTATATTAGCAGCCTGATATGTGGCATTATTTCCACGACATGCACAGGTAAAGTCTAATGTCGTGCCAACAGGAATTCGTGTCACTACTACTGTAATTTCTTTATATATGTGGGTCGCCGGTAACTAATGTTGCTGTTAACGTGAGTTTATGTAATGCTATTTATGTAAACGTAATACGAAGTANTGTGGGTCGCCGGTAACTAATGTTGCTGTTAACGTGAGTTTATGTAATGCTATTTATGTAAACGTAATACGAAGTACTTTTGCAACAACGTTGCCTTCTTACTGTACTGTCGAAATTGAGCGGTGTTTATGTTGCGGCAAAACGAATTTTGTGTTGAATTGACGTCAGCACTCGTGTTAAAACTTCTCTTTTGTTTCCTTTGCTTTAAAACAACATTCCGATGTGATAAATCAAGTACAACTATTTTGTCTGCGAAGAAAAATCAATTTCACAAGGGAGAATCTAACCCGCGCCTTGTGTGCATGACGACCTCCATTTCACGAACTCGAACGTCCTACCAATTGTTCTACTGTAACTAGGGACAATGACACTTCGCGGAAAGATTTCGAGATAAGATAGAGCCCAAAGCACGGTAGGCAGCAGGTCGAAGAAACTAACCGATTTATTACAAGACCGGGCACAATTGTGTTTGCGCACGAATCACGAAGGTCCTGGGTCGGAGTTACTTAGTCCTGAGTGGCTTGGTCAAAGACGGACACGGCACCAGCAGCCAATGGAGGTATAACAACAGCTGAGGTGTTTATATAGTATTGGAGTCTACTGTGTGCTCCGATTTTTACGCGAAAAGTCAGTGGCCTTAACTATAACTATTCTGAGTGCGTGCGATTCATATTGCGAGTATTCTAAATCATATAACGACAAACTGCTGTATTCATTCGCTATATGGAGATACTTTGTGTTCTAGAAATACATGCATACTGGGCGTACGTAGACTTATTTGCAAGGTTGGAAAACTGATTTAAGTTACATTTAGTTCTCAAACTTTAAAAATTTAAGTACCGTGTTTTCATTTCACGAGGTTATAGCTATCCACTAGTATTCGCCGTTTTACACCCGTCAAGTCAGTGTTAACTAGTGCTGGTTGGACATTACTTAAATGTCGTAGTAACGCAAATGTTTTGTTCCTGTAATTTTTTGCGCGATACAACATTTGGTTGCAGCAACATTACTTAAAGGCTTGGTTAACATTAACACTCCTGCGGTATATTTGCATTATAGTGACATAAGGACTTCGAAAATGGTTACTATTATTAACGTTGTAACGAGATTATTAATTATACAACAACGTAAACGTGCAAAGAAATGGTTCAATATAAATTTTTTGTTTGCAATAACATCACACTTCTTTTTGTTGTGATTCGGTTTAAAACTTGCATTACAGTTAAGGGAATTTACAAAAAAATATTTTACAGGGTTTCTAATACACACGCATTGTGACATCAGCTCTGGAACAAGGCCTTGGCGACTGATGTGTTGAGTTAATAAGAACCATATGTAGTGAATAGAAGGCAGATGCCGTAATCCCTTGAAACCGCGTGCCATCCGTCCTTATTTAGCGTTTTAAAAACGTCTGAAATTAAAAAAGAAAACGATGGTTACGTGTGGGCACGTGAGCCTTGTACATCGAGTTAAATCCATTAGAATTGCATACAAGCTGTAGACTGTATATTAATTTGAAGTTTGTTAGAAGAATACATGGTCCGTTAATGAGGAGAAACAGAACTACAAGCCCTAATTAGAAAGTATGCCCGGTGACTCCAGATTATTTCTCAGAGGCGAACATTGTTGAGAGAACACGAAGCTTTCTTCCTCATTACAAGCATAATATGATATTTCTTTGTTGTTGCATCAAGGCATCCACGACTTTCACCCGCATACATACTTAAATAGAGCACACAACTCTTGATGAAAGCACAAGTGGTATTCCAGTTCTAAAAATCTTTATTACAAGAACTTTCAGGTTTTTCAATCGGCATGTAAATCCCGTATTTTAAATATATCTTATCCACCATATGCACAACTTTAAAACAAATTTAAAGGAAATGATGATCAGTACATTAATATAAAGTTCCGTTTTTGTAGTGACATGTTTCCATAAATTATGTTAATCCAACTGAACTTTAATGCATAAATATAATATTTCCTGAAATGTTTTAAAGATATTTATTACTTTGAGTAAAAATACAACATGTACCCTTTCTAAAGATTGGTTTCTATTTTAGTATGATACCTTTGAATTTGCTCGCTAGCAACGACGTTATTTGGCATTACAGAACGAAAAACCAATTTAAAGTACCCCATATCATTCATGCACGCCTTCCAACTTGCATTTATTTTTGTTTCGCCATAGCTTACTTTCCAGTTCAAGTATTTTAAAACTAAAGCTTTCAGGTCATAGGTCATACATTAAGAGATATTTTTAATCCCACAATATTTTGTCGATGCTGTTTTTGCTGCATTTGTAATTAGGTGCATGCCAACCAGTGTATGGACAGTGAAAATTTTTCAAATGTTGATTTCAGAAATACTCATTTTACCGTGAACAGTGTTTACTAGTAGTGTCGCTAACAAATATTTCTTTGGTTGTAACTTCAAGAGCGATTTACTATTTTTCTGGGAGTGCATGGGTTAATACGATAATAATGCCAGTGTTGTTCGAAACGAAAGTTACACTCTAAACCTGAGACAGTGAGAATTGAGGGAAATCAGTGAAAACCAGTGAAAATTGCGCGACTGGTAATAAGTGCCAGATAACTTATTAATATGGTGGATTAATTTCGCTGATTTATTTGTGATTCCCACTGAATGTCAAAAAATCAATTCCCATAAGTGTCTTGTTACCAGTTCATTTGCTTGATTCGCGAGTCGTCAGTAGCTCATCAAATGGCTTTCAGTGAATGTTATTGCACTGATTGATATCACTGATTCGGGCTTAGAGTGTAGAAAATAATTGGCGTAGGTTTTACGATTTCATGCATCACTTACTTATTAATTAATAATTATAAATCTTGCATGCTTGCATCAGCTGCCGTTCTTCTGCAAGCTTTTTAACAAGCAGTTAATTTCTGTAATGTCTCTTGTTTCGGGGAAACAATAGACCACTGCAATACGTGCATTCGTGCAAGTCCTTATCGTAAAATATTCACTTCATGTAGAAATGCTCATCAGGGACTTGACCTATTATGTCAGGTACCTAGTCTACTAGGCAAGCGACCACGGTGGTTTTCAAANCCCGACAGGGTTGCCCCCCAGATTTTCTCATGTGGGAATCGTACCGGACGATGCCGCTGGTCGGCGCGTTTTCTCTGAGATCTCCCGTTTCCCCCAGTCCTTGCATTCCGGCACTATTCCATACTCACCTCGTTTCACCCTTATCGGCTATCAAGACGTCGATGTAAAGAGTCGTCCAAATCTTTCCACTTCGCTACTTGGCAACTACATCGACGTACGCCTGGAATGGTAAGGGAAAATGTATGTGTGGGGAAGCTACTTCCGTTAAATTAACACAGAATAGTTACGTATACAGAAACAAAAAAAATTGTTACTCCGGTAAGGAACGTCTGTGGGCACTTACGACGTGTAGCAGTTGAAACCATGTAATCGCTGTAGTGGATCTGAGTTGAGGTGCTCTGAAATACAACTTGGCAGGGATTATTTCCGCGAAAATCAATTGGCTCTATCGGTGGGTCAGGGACACCCGAATTTTGCAAAAAGATTTCACGGCTAGTTGTATTTCATAAGACTGTAGCTCAGATGCACTTTCGTGATTGGATGGTTTGTGTGTTACGCGTCTTCAGTGTCTGCGCGCGAACCACGAACGCACAGAATTGAAGTTACCTAATTCTGATTGGCCAGTCAAGAGTTGCAAAATAAAACTGCTGGTACACCCGTATGTTGCTGAAATCTAGCATGTGCGGTAATCTCTTTTCGCGAAATTCGGGTGTCCCTATACGATGGTTCATCAAACTCGCGAGGATCTGGAAACGGAACTTGGATCTGATTGGCTGTTACATGTTGCAGAGAATCGCCTATTGGTTGAACTGCCTTTTGGCAAGTAGTCTCCGTGCACTGACCGACGAACCGTGTTCCTCCAACTGTTAGCCAGCAAGGGCAATTTTACTGGCGTGGATATCTGCACCGCCAGCAACGTTTCGTTATTGCATTTTTTAATATTCTGCGACATCAGGTTGGGTTCGAAACCACAGCCTTCCAGATGCGAGTCCTATGCTGCCGCACGACCGGACATTCGCAATATCCTTGCTGTGGGTGACCTAAGAATTAATGAGCACATGAGAAATTCCGTGCGTCCATGCACACTCAGTGAATAGGCCTTTGAAGGCTGGAGAAGCCACAATACTGTAGGTCATTACTTCTTGAAGAGTTTCAAATAAACGCACTGCTGTGCGTAAGAGTACAATTAGCGAATCCTGGAAGCTACAATGAAGCAAGCGTGTTCTTAAAGGCAAGTGCATTTCTTAGGAGTACCGATACGTTTTCATATCGACAAAAAAATCCTTGGCTCCGCATAACGTTGATTGCGTCTACAAACAGTAAAAATTTTTTTGTTATATTCCGATATATGTAATTTTAAACAAAACATACAGAGGGCAGATTACATGCATTACTCTGCTTATATGAAAATGTCGAATGGGGTCATAACTAAGAGTATCTTAATTTCTGAATGCATATAAATTTTACTTAAACAACTGTAAGATAGTAATTATGAATGCATAAAAACAATCTCCAGTCGTACTTTCCGATTAAAAGAGTCAGCTTATTATCTTGGTAAGTTTTATTGATTTTCACGATAAGAGTTCAACGCAAGTTGGCTTCTGTACTCTGACCCTTTTTACCTGAAGATTTCCTTACGTTATCGGCACAGCCACGTGTATTTTGCGAAAATATTTACGCGCAGGCTAGACTTCAATAGGCTGTGTGCACACTTGCAGTCTTCATTTGACTATTGACCACGTGTATTTGTGTGAAGACAGGCGATGTTACCTGAGTAAACCAATCATCATTATGTTTTTTTCCGATACTGGCAGTCCGCAGGCAGACTGATAAGACGCTCAAAAATTCAAATGATCCAATCACTAAAATAGTTCTGTACTGAAAGACGTTGGAGCACAACTTGTCCTGAAATCTTTTCGCGCGAAACCAGGTGCCCTTAATTATTGGCCATGTATAGAGGCCTGAAAAATTCGCGAGTTCAATGACCTGCAGGCTAGACTCTACAGTCTTATGTACAAATATGCCGATATTAACTGCACATTGGTTGTCTGCTGACAAAGTGGAAGGCGATGATTGGGCCAGCGTTCTCCAGGAAATGTCAAAAACAGTGTGGGCCAATGGCTAAAGATATATAAACGCAAGTGTGTTAAATTCTAGCTTGTCCCAAAATGAATCCGCGAATTCTTCAGGTCTCTAGGCACGTATAAGGAGGTTAAGATGTTACATTTTAAACTACCTGTAGGCTAGACTCCACTGTATTGTGTATTTCCAAGCCTCAGTCTTCTGTTCATTGGCTGCTGCTCCAGTGTGGAACGGGATTGCGTGCTTTTTTCCTTGCAGGCCTGTTTTTGGCTCGGAGTTCACCTGGGCGTGTCTAAATAACTGTGATTCAAAGGAAAACATAACGGAAATGTACCTGTTTTTGAAGTCTAGCTTATCCTGAAATGAATTCGTGAAATTTATCAGTCACTAACTAAAACTGTCATAAAACCAATCAAAATCAATCAATTTTATGGATGATAACTGCAAACACCTACATGCAAACTTTTCTACGCGATAACCGCATCAAAAAATCCTAAAGTATCACATGAACGAAAATAATGCTTACGTTCTATTTGCGCCTTTGTCTGAAACGTTTATTTTTAGGAAATTCCTATTCGTAGGGCCGGTGACTTTTCGCGTGAAAATCAGAGCACACAATAAGACTTCAAAAATATATACACACCTCAGCTGTTGTTATACCTCCATTGGCTGCTGGTGCCGTGTCCGTCTTTGACCAAGCCTCTCAGGACTAAGTAACCCCGACACTGAAGCTTTGTGATTCGAGCGCAAACGGTTAACACGGGCCAGAACATTATTTAGCCAATCAAAGAAGCTGAACGACCCTACCGTGCTTTGACTGCCCCTACATATAGGCGTAGCAATGAACACATTTGTAAAATATTTATTTTCCTAATATTTTTTGCAGTTCCCCTTGACCACGGCATTGTTAGTTTTGCATATGGTGGTAGAATGCACAATGTGCATACAATTATATCTTGAGCAGGGCTTTCAAAAGTTCTCAGTTTAACGTGAACAGACTATAGGTAGGGGCAGTGATATTTCGCAAAAAGATTTCGAGACAAGATACAGTCCAAAGCACTGTAGGGTCGTCCAGCTTCTTTGATTGGCTAAATAATGTTCTGGCCAGTGTTAACCGTTTGCGCACGAATCACAAAGGTTCAAAGTCAGAGTAACTTAGTCCTGAGTGGCTTGGTCAAAGACGGACACGGCACCAGCAGCCAACGGAGGTATAACAACAGCTGAGGTGGGTATATAGTATTGAAGTCTACTGTGTGCTCCGATATTTATGCGAAAAGTCAGTGGCCCTAGCTATAGGTATGGCAGGGCAGGTATCCACCACACGACATAGCTAACATCGCTCCAGGTCCGGCCTGTGCAGAAGAATGTCGATGACTTCCACAATGATATATTTGCCGCTACATCTCGAGGCGATAACGCCTACTGCAACTAAGGTGCCCTCTGACAGACCGCAATATTTCACACCTCTTGCGTAACATTAAGTCTGCGTGAGCGTGATAGGCACGCTGGTGGGGTTATATTTTTTTGCCTTGTTCGTTTTCAAATACTTTATTACTGTAACTTAAAGATTGCGACGTTGCACAGGCCATTTCTTTTTGTTTTAAAATGGGTCCCGGTCGTTGTATGCTTTCTCAAGAACCAGTGTCGTAGATTTCACAAGGACAAGAGCGTATTTAAGGAAATGTGTCGAGTAAAACAATGTTTTGTTTGGCGCATGCAAATTAATTGTTTGTATAGAGGGCGGTAAATTATTTTGTCGTTGCAAAAAAAGTGAAAGCCAACTGAAATTCGAACCTAGATTTTTTGCGCCCGAGCACTTTACCCTAGCAACCTCAGCTGAATAGAATGTTTTTGATTGCATACAATTTGAATAATGGGCAACGTACGCAAATAAATTATTCATATTTTACTGCTTAACTTCGTATTTTCCTGTTGAAATATTTTTGTCATGAGTTTCATACCATTATCAAGCATCAATAAATGCACTAACAAACACCGTTGCTATCCTAATTGTCACAATAAAATCAAACAAACTCTCGAGCCGTATTTTCGAACGAAACTAATCAAATGAGTGGCAAAAGCAAATGCATACAGTTGATGGTATTTTTTTTTTCTTTTTTTTTTTGTTTGCCCAACACGCCAACTCAGGTTTCGTTTATTCAAGCGTGTATCTTTTTTTTTAGATTAACAAAATAATTTTGTGGCTTTTCTATAGTTTAATTCATTCGACAAAATAATTGAAGGGGATACCAAATATTAATTTGGCGCTATACAAACAAGTATTTCGTTGGCTGGAACAAAGGTTTCTCTAAGTGCATTCTGCCATGAGGTGACACACATGAACCACAATCTAGTGTTTGTGGGATCGATCCCAACCAGACGCATTGGCTGAGAAAGGATTAAGCTTTCTCGAGTAGACTTTCCAGCACTTTTCCATGTGAATGACAGTATAGTTCCGTAATATATCCTCCAGTTCCTCGCACCTTAAAAAGCGCCCTTCGTTAGACTATGAGTGGATGCACCTGATTTTCGCAGAAATATGTCAGAACAAGTTGTGATAAAAAAAAATACGTTAGTTCAGAACCACTTTCGGGATTGGATCATTTGAATTGTTACGCGTCTTATCTGTGTGCTCGCGAATCATGGACGGTCAGTATCGGGGGAAGACTTAATTATAATTGGTTCACTCGCGTAGCATACTATGCTCACACAAAGAACACGTGGCAATAGCTTTGCAAATGAAGACTGCAAGTGTGCGCTTTGGATATTGGTGTGCCAAACCCTAAGTGTGCAAAGTCTAAATACGCGAGTGAAGAGCGTTCCTTTTCCAATTTTGAAGTTGACTCCTAACAGTTTCGGGTTTCCACTTGACTTATGCACGACTAAATCCATAAGGCCCATGGGAAAGTAAATTTTTAACACGGCAAAAGGACACAAAATGAGCACAAAATTAGACTTTAAACAGGTACTTCAAAAGTGCTCACTTAACCGTGAAAAGCTATGTCTGAGAAACTCTATGGGTAGGGCCACTGACTTTTGGCGTAAAAATTGGAGCACACAGTAGACTCCAATACTATATACACACCTTAGCTATTGTTATACCTGCATTGGCTGCTGGTGCTGTGTCCATCTTTGACAAAGCCACTCAGGACTAAGTAACTCCGACACCGAACCTTCGTGATTCGTGCGCAAACGGTTAACACGAGTCAGAACATTATTAAGCCAATCAAAATAGCTGGACGACCCTACCGTGCTTTGGGCTCTATCTTGTCTCGAAATCTTTGCGCGAAATGTCACTGCCCATATCTATGGGTCAAAAAACTGTGTCAGGATTAGCACTTATCCCACTTAGTCTAGCCTCCGCGTGAAAATTTTCACTAAAATGGGTGGCCCTAACTACGAGTAGATACCGTATCGTTTCGCATTATAAAACTGCAATAGGCTAGACTTGAAAATACTAGTGTTTACACGAGCAGAAGGCATTCGATCACTGGCTACTTCCACATTCAGAACTCGTTATCCTTATTGGTTTGCCCACGCGGAATTGAGCCGCCCAGGTGCTGAACGTATACTATTGTTTCGGACTTGTCCATGACGTGAATGATGAGGGAAGTTCCAATGACATACGTGGTACTTATCATATAATTTTGTGATATAAGCTATTCCCGGTAAAGTGTGCATTTTTATGGCCCTCCCAGCAAGCATAATAACCAAAAATGTATATTTTATTGTGGTCTCAAACGTTAACTATTGAGATATACAATGTCAATTTTTTTTTACTAAACTTCCTGAACTGTAATTGAGGTTTTCAACCTATACATAGGCACATCCATTTCCACTCACGATAGTTTTCATCACCATACGGAAGTATCAACAGATTTATTTTGCTTATTGGAAACGTGTCTTTGTGAGAAGACATCTTCTTACTAGAATGGGCAATTAGAATAAGTTTACTAGAATACTGTACATCTGTGATTCGTGGGAAGACAGTCTAAACACGCAACACGTAAATAATCCCATCACGACAGTGAAGTTGAGCTAAAATTGTATGACGTACAACTGGTCATGAAATCTTTTCACTAAAGTCTGCTCGCCCTATCTACGCATAATATGGAAATAATACCACGCATAAGGCTGAATATATAGGAATGCTTAGCGCCGTTACCATACGTAATACGCAGAGCCTTGCGGAAAGATTTATGCTCAAGCTAGACTTCAACGCCTTACGTGCAAGTTTGCACATTTCCTTTGTCTATTGGCTGCGTGTCTGTGTGAGAAGGCGTTTTTACTCGATTGGGCCAATCAGAATAAAGATACCTGATACTGGACGTCCGTGATTGGCTGGCAGACGCTGACACTTGATACGCGTGCGAGTTAGGACCATCCGACCGCGATATCGGTTCTGAACTAACGTGTTTTGGAGTACATCTTGTCGTGGGATTTTTTTCGTGAAAAACAGGTGGCCCTAACTGGAACTTCCCTAAAATATTTTGTTTTGTTTCCTGAGCAAATGTAGAAACGCTACTGTGTATGTATGGAGAAAACCTCCACCATTCGCACTTTCTCTTTTTACATACACAGACTGTATAAAATGTGTGCACTGTTTATTTGTCACGTTGCAGTTTTTAATTTAACAACTGACAAAAAGATACAAACAAGATAAAAAGAACTTTAAAGGACGGTCTGAAAAAGTGCTTAATTTTTCCGTGAACAGTTTATAACTCGCATGTTACCAAGTGATAACGGGAAATTATAGGGTATCATAAATATGAGTGGTGCCACCCGGTATTCACGAATTTCTACGTTTGCTGAACTTCAGTATTTGCTAAACGTTTGCTAAACTTCAGTATACGTTTGCTTAACTTCAGTATACAGCTTCTGGCTGTGTTGAGACGGTCTCATACTTTAATGGGCCGATAAAAATTAGGTTGTTCCGGCATCGAACGTCTGTAATTCACTGGCAGACCTCTAAAACGTCTAGCAATTAAAACTTTTCAATTACGATAGTGGATGTCTGCTTGAGTTTCTTGAAAAACAGAAAGTAGTTAAATTTTTTTTTTTTTTTAAGTGTTGAAATATGCTTGAATTTAGATAGCGGCTGTGCGTTAAATTGCAATTTTTTAAAGGATATTTCATCGTTATTTGTTTTTAAAATATAACAGGGTACAAATTGCGCAATTTAACGTATATTTAGCAACGAGAAATTTTTCATCCATGCCTTAAGACCTTTCAATTTTGAGTTATAATTAGATAAACTGAGAAAATGCGAAAAATTGTTTGAGCCAACAAATATTCAATAACACTTTGGCTAGTTTATGCTATTATGATTGGATGATCAATTTTAATCCTGCTAACCGATTCGCAGACGAGTCGGAAATGTTCTGCTTTGAAGTCACAGAATACTAATTGATAGAGACACGCAAAAATCGCGATATTTGTAGCTGCAGACCAAACTCCAAGATATTAAATGCTCGTATAACCTATTCCACTGGCCGGAAATTCGTGTGAAATAGGTGCCCTTGACTATAGGTCTCTTAAAACGCGAAATTTTCCCCTCTCCCTGCCAATAACCAAAGTAATTTGCGAATGTGCATAGTGAAATGTTGAAGTCTAACTTACGCTTAAATATTTTCACAGGTGGGTGTATCAACTGCCTTTTCTATGACGGGGTGATAAAACGAAGACAGCAAGCCCCAGAGGCAGGAGGTTATGAACTCGTCAAAATTCAAACGTCTGGACGCATGTTTCGCAAAAAAAAAGTCTAAGCAGTAAACAACGTGATGGACGAAGCGTTAGAAGTTTGCAAGCACCGGGCCGAAACAGATATGACGTGGGCCCACTAGCGTGCAGGATTAATTGCAACGTCTTCGGACGTAAGTTGAACTTGTGGTCCCGGCGAAGTTTATCGCCCGGAGCTAGGCAGTGCGGCATCTTGCCTGACAGCCAGGGGTCAGCAGTTCGCGATAATTCTGCCGACTTCGCGATGTTACAGCGGGCGCGGAAAGGCGATTTCCATACGTGAATCACTCCAACGAGGAGAGCTTCAAAATTCTGCGAGGAATACGACGCCACGGGTCGAAACTGTTCGCTAGACTCCTTGAGGTAGGTAGGTAGGTAGTCGTGTTTTTTCTCGTCGACAGCGAGGTCTTTAGAAACTTTTGAAAAGCTAATAATAATTAACACACTCAAGTCACCGTGCCTATGATTCAGGATATATTTCACGCGACTGATATTTGTTGTTGGCTCTGTACTCAATAAGAAGATACCTGAAGATTTAGCGAATTCTTAGAATTCAAAACACGTGCGTTTGTATAACTTTAGCCATTGGTTCACGCAGTGTTTGACACCTCCTGGAGAACTGTGTCCAATTGTCGCCTTCCACTGTGACAGAAGACAACCAATGAGCAGTTAACATCGCCATATTTGTACGTAAGCCTGTAGAGTCTAGCCTGCAGGTCATTAAACGCCCTAATTTTTAAGTTATGGTAACAATAACTAATCAATGGGCAGTGTATTAATAGTTTTCTGTGTGGTAAATACGATTCGTTGAAGGTCCTTTTCCTCTCAATTGTGATTGGTTATTATTGTCGTGTTAAAATACAAACATTTTTTTTTGTTACATGTGAGCCTTCTGTAACTAATGTTGCTGCTAATGTAATATATTGTTATGCTATTAACATAGAAAAGATATGAAGTAATTTTGTAACAATGTTAACTCCTTGATGTACTGTCAACATTAAGGTGGTGTTTATATTGTGGTAAAACTAATTTGGTCTTGAATTGATGTTAACACTTGTGCTTAATTTTTATATTGTATTTGCTTCACTTTAAAACAATATTCCGTTGTAAAATAAATTAAGTACAATTATTTTGTCACAAAAATTAATCATGCCGTTGAAGAAAAATGGGAGGCACGGGGGAGAATCGAACCCCTCGCTTTGCGTGCATGACGACCTCCACTTCACGATCTCCAACGTCCTACCGACTGTTCTACTTTAACTAGTGTGAGTGCGTGCGCTTCATATTGTGAGTATTCTACGTCATATTACGACAAACTGCAGTACTCTTTCGTTACGGCGAAATACTTTACGTTTTAGAAATACATGCGTATTTGGCGTACGCAAACTGATTTGCAAGGTTTGAAAGATGATCTACGTTACATTCAGTTCTCAAGATTTAAAATTTAAATACAGTGGTTTCATTTCACGAGGTTATCGCTGTTCACTAGCATCCGCCAAAGTCACATCCGTGTAAACTGGTGTTGCCTGAAAATTACTTCAATGCCGCAGTAACGCATATGAGTATTCTGTTCTTCCTGTTATCTTAAACGTGATACAACATTTGGTCGCGGCAACATTGCTTATAGTTAGGGGCAGTGACATTTCGCGAAAAGATTTCGAGACAAGATAGAACCCAAAGCACTGTAGGGTCGTCCAGCTTCTTTGAATGGTTAAAAAATGTTCTGGCCCGTGTTAACTGTTTGCGCACGAATCACGAAAATTCAGTGTGAGAGTTACTTAGTCCTGAGTGGCTTGGTCAAAGACGGACACGGCACCAGCAGCCAATGGAGGTATAACAACAGCTGAGGTGTGTACATAGTATTGGAGTCTACTGTGTGCTCCGATTTTTACGCGAAAAGTCAGTAGCTCTTCTTATAGGTAGGGGCAGGTGTTTTTCGCGGAAAGATATCAAGTCCAGTTGTACTCCAAAACCCTTTTGTTCATATGAACTTTCGTGGTTGGATTGTTTTAAATGTCACGTGCTTCAAGTGTCTTACCCGCGAATCATGGGCATTCAGTATCGGAGTCCTTTATTACGATTGGCCCAGTCCAGTAAGCACATATCTTATAACTAGGGGCAGTGATATTTCGCGAAAAGATTTCGAGACAAGATACAATCCAAAGCACTGTAGGGTCGCCCAGCTTCTTTGATTGGCTAAAAAATGTTCTGGCCCGTGTTAACCATTTGCGCACGAATAACGAAGGTTCAGTGTCGGAGTTACTTAGTCCTGAGTGGCTCGGTCAAAGACGGACACGGCACCAGCAGCCAGTGCAGGTATAACAACAACTGAGGTGTGTATATAGTATTGAAGTCCACTGTGTGCTCCGATTTTTTACGCGAAAAGTCACTGGTCCTACCTATAACGTAAGACACGCGGCCAACAACCAAAGGAAGTTGTGGTTGCAGACGTAGGATATTGGATCTAGCACGACCATAAATATTTTCGCGGAAAACACCTTTCCCTCCTTAGAGGCTTGGCTAACATTGATACGACGAGGTGTGCGTAGCATGATATTGGCATTAACCATTCATGTCAACAAGGTGTAGCAAATCCCGTAAATTAAGATTAGCGGCAAGGAGAATTGCAGTGGTGCCTTCACGCGTACAGCGCCGGTCGTAAATATCACTCACGTGCAACATGGCGAGACTAAACGGGTTGGAAATGTCGGGCCGGGACTAGAGTGACTTCCCGCGGCAGTTGAGACGTAACGAGCGAGAAGTTCACGTACGCGGACCGTCGTCGGCGTATTTCGACCGCACGCACGCACGCACGCACGCTTGACACGCCGGTCTACGTTCGAGCAACACGTACGCGCGGGCNCCTTCACACGTACAGCGCCGGTCGTAAATATCACTCACGTGCAACATGGCGAGACTAAACGGGTTGGAAATGTCGGGCCGGGACTAGAGTGACTTCCCGCGGCAGTTGAGACGTAACGAGCGAGAAGTTCACGTACGTGGACCGTCGTCGGCGTATTTCGACCGCACGCACGCACGCACGCACGCTTGTCACGCCTGTCTACGTTCGAGCAACACGTACGCGCGGGCAGCAAGCAAAAAGGAACGCCGAGACTTGAGCTTTCACAACCGGGACGCCGTACGAGTTGCCTTGCGACGTGATATCATCGACCGATCACGCGTCTTCCCGCGGAGGATTTAACTTCCAGCTGTGTCTCGACATTGTTCACGTGGGTGTGTTTCCACGGTTAATTTATTTTCCTAAGCCGACTGCATGCTGTGCCACTGAAAAGGATTTATTAGCTTTTTTTTTTTTGTATTTAACGTTATGGTCATCTCCTTGTTATCGTTGAAGTTTTAATGGCTAACGGATACCAGACCTTCATAAACACTTTTTTATTTTATTTTGTATCGTAGTTCAAATAGTACTGTGCATAAACAGGCTAGAATAAATTTATTTACTAGTTTTTTTTCTTTTGCTGTAAATTCTAGTCACATATAATATGTTATTACTGCTTCAGTGTGCCACTAAAATATACCAGATGTAATGAACTGACGCATTTTAAATAAGTGTTACATTATGTAATGCTGTACTGCACATCCATGCGCTTCTTTAAATATCTTGCATTGGAATTTTCATTACTAGAAGTGACTCTGAAATAGTTCATGTCAGTCCGTTTTCGCTTTCGAAAATTACTCAACGCTTAATAGTGTCCTGACGTGAAAAGTTTCTTATCGCCCTATTACCCAAACTAATTATCTACAGTAACAATGTTCAAAAAGTAAAACTCGTACACATATTATTTAAGGCTGAATCACTGACAGCGCAAGTAAGGCGCACGATAAATTTTTTTATTCCATTATCTGGAAGGGATTTATGTAAGGAACACATAAATGTAAATATTTGTAGTCAAATGATTACAGTTTTCAAAACCTAGCACCTAATAGTCGAAAATTTCGGAACGTGGGATCCCAAGTTTCTATGCTCCTAATTAACTTTGCCAACTAAATCACTTGTAATTTGATCTATATAATATTCACAACATATAAATTAACTATCAAGGATATTTAACAACCGGTACTTGAGTACTGGATTCCAGAATATATATTATTATAGGTATTCATGATTTGCCAATCGGTTTCCAAGACCTCAATGTTAAGAGCCACCCAAATCTCTTTGCTCACACATGATTTGCAAACACATTTGTATTCGTTCCAGAGAAAATATCATTAATATTTATAAATTTCTTTTGGACGAATAAAAACGTGTTGGTAAAAACATCAATACCTATTTTAAAAGAGATTAAGGATACCAGTACCCAAATGCCCATTGTTAAATATCCATGATACCTAATTAACACGTTGTGTTTGTGATATAGACTACATGATATATTATTTATTTCGCAAAGTTAATTAGAAGCCAGAAACTTGGGCGCCCATGTTTCGAAATTTTTAATCTTTCAGTTCGATATTTTGAAAAATTTAATAATTTGACTATAAATATTTATATTAATGTGGTCCTTAAAGAAATCCCTTTCAAATAAAGAAATAAGAAATTATCGCGAAATATGGCCCTAAGGCGCATGAGTAAAATCATTTCGCTATTTTCCTTTACAAAAAATGTCTTGTTTGCAACACTTTAAGCCGTAAATTAAAAGTCTATGATTCGCAGGCATGCATCGAAGACGCGTAGCGGAAAAAAAACCCCATCGCATGGCGAAAGCCGATCTGAGTCAAAGTGTCTGGAAAGCTGCAACAAGTCAAGCATATCTTCCTCCGCGAAAACGGGGCGTGCCTGAGTACAGGTCATTCGTACAAAGGCAGCTGCTGCAGTTTCGAGATATCGTTCTTCTCTTCGTTCGACTCGGCTGCGCGCGATCAAGCCCGGGCGCTGTGGAGCGCTTATCGTGCGTTGCTTTGAGGGCATGCTTGTGCGAGCCGTCGAACGGACAAGCGTGAAACTCGGCGCGCAGTTTTTTACGACGTACGCCGCACGTTGTTTCAGGAACTGTAACGCGAAACGGCTGGGCGTGTGTGTGTGTCAGTGACGTATTGTAGTGGGCACTGGGTGGGGGGAAGGGGGGTAACTGGTGTATGGCCGCTCGCGTGGGCTGCGTCGCCTTAGATGCGCTGCAATGATATTCACGTCGAGGTTGCGGCACTCAAGTTTACGACCATCGTAAACGCTACGTTATTTACTCGGCGACGCAGTCCCGAGCAACAAAATAAACGCCAACTCTCGGCATTGACCCCTTAAATTACAAACTATTTTTGTTTCGCGTGTTTCCAAAGAATTGTAATGTTCGGCGTGAGACGTGCTTGCGAATTTCTGATAATAACAACTCGCACTTTGGAACGTATGGGAAATGTTTCAGTAAGTCCATGGCTCAAGGAGCAACCAATTATAAATTGTTGGTGTGTCGGCAGCAGCCAATAGCATTGCCGAGGGAAAGGCGATGTTCGGCCTTGTACAGGGCAGACCATGATATTCCAGATTCTACAACATGCCAGACGTGTACGAGTTTGCTCGGGATAATACGTTAAGTGGTTAGAGATTTTATCTACAGATAGGATCGAAATCAATATTTCTATAGTAATAAGTAGGGCCACTGATTTTCGCGTAAAAATCGGAGAACACAGTAGACTCCAATACTATATATCACACCTCAGCTGTTGTTATACCTCCATTGGCTGCTCGTGCCGTGTCCGTCTTTGACCAAGCCACTCAGGGCTCAGTAACTCCGACACTGAACCTTCGTGATTCGTGCGCAAACGGTTAACACGGGCCAGAACATTATTTAGCCAATCAAAGAAGCTGGACGACCTTACAGTGCTTTGGGCTATATCTTGTCTCGAAATCTTTGCGCGAAATATCACTGCCCCTAGTAATGCGTGTTTTTAAGGTGGCACGCCTGGGTAGGTCACCGAACCAAGTGCAGAACTCCAGCAGAAAATGTCTCATTGAAAATCCGTCCAACGTGTGTGAGTGAGATCTGCTCACGAATAGCATTAAAGAAACGTTACCCGTCTGTATACGTTTTTCAGTTCCTCCATTTCTCTCTAAATCATGCTTTTATGATAATTAAAATGGCTCGAGCGGATGTTTTCACGGTCATTATTGTGTATGAACTTTCCGGCACAAAACATTAAAAAAGGAATAGGAAAGTGCATCAAAACTTCATTTTTCTTATCAAGTCATAAAATGGTAGGGTCTTCGCTGAAAGTCTCATTGAGGCACGTTGTCGACGGCAAGACTGCTCGCCAGTTCAGAGTTGATGCGCATGTCTCGGTCGCCTCTAGCGCTCCCATGCTTTTAGGCCTCGGACGCGCAAAAATTCCTTTAACCAGGTAGCCATCCTATATTTTATTTAAAAGTAGGTTCAGACTCAAAAATGCAATAGTTATAGGGGTGTTTAACGTTTTAACTTATAAATAGGGACACCCGATTTTTGCGATTGGAGTTACGTGCACACTAGATGTCAAAACACTACGGGAATATCGAGGGGGGGGGCTGCTTATTTCCCACGTGTATTTAACAGAAGATATTTTTACTTGAATTGCCAATCACAATTAGTTTGCCCCGATCGTGTACGTCTGTGATTCGCGGACAAATACTTAAATACATTTCTAAGCTCAAACAACTCCAATTTATTATTTTTGATAGGGGTAGCGGTGGCATAGTGGACAGGGCTGTCGCCTCCCACCACGGCGATCCGGGCTCGGTCCCCAGCGGGTTCACTCCCGAACTTTTGCTTGAGGGAAATAGTGCTGGACGTTGCCGCTTGCCGGTGGGTTTTCTCGGGGTGGTCCCGCCCTGCCATTCTAGAGCCGCTCCATCCTAGGGTCTCATTTTATTTCATGTCTGGAAGTGACGGGCACGTACTTATCCCACCCAGCTTGAAGTTCGTTATTAGTATGCTGTCGCCTCTCCCCACACGAAATTTATTTTTTTATAATTTTTATATATACTATTACATAACAGCAGTACAGAATGCAACCAATATGGCCCCAAATCTATCACCCATAAAAATGTAACTAAAATTAATCGTTTAAAGTAATAAGTTGTTCCGCAAAATATAATTGTTCTTATATGGAATGGAATATTATCAAACCCTCCATCATTATCAATAAACGCACTCCATGGATTTGCCTTATTCCTGCAATAAATACAGACATAACAATCCAATGTACTAAGCTATAGCACAAACAGTACCAAAGATTTCAGCTATAAGATGTTCACTGTTACTTCCAACTTTTATGAAGTCCTGCTGAAGTTATACTTCCAGGTTATTCCTCCGCCTCATGCAAACAAAGCTTAACCGAGTCTAGAAAATTTTACCATAGGAACAACGCACTGGATTTTTGCTCACTCAATGCAATATTATTTCGCGTAATAACTATTTCATACTATTTGATTCCAGCACACGTATTTCCTCCTAATCTTATGCATATTAACTATAAATTAAATATTAAAACTTATGGCTAGAATATAAGTAAAAGTTCAATTTAACCAAAAAGAAAGTATTTTTGTGGAAACACATGTATAAAGCGCTTGTAATAAGTGACATGTTAAGGAAACAACGAATCACTCCACACATGGGGCGATTTTTCGAAGGTCTGTTTCAAAAAGTGTGAAGAAACCTGCGAAGAGACTATACAAATGTGTACTGCATAACAGCTGCCATTCTCAGCGGTTTCCAAGTTGCAGATCTAGCAAACAGATAGAATCTATCGCCTTCTTGCATTCTCACATACTTCTTTTTACCAAATAATACAGCTCACGGAGTTATCTGAATAACTCGATGGCTGCTATTGGTGGTGCACGCTGCATTAAATGTTCTGTAAGCAATAATATCACTTGGCTCAAAGACACTCATATATTTTGCGTAACATATAAATAAACCAATCACGAAAAACGATCCGAGATTAAGTGTTTTCAAATAAAAAAAAAATCTTGAAATCTTTTCGCAAAAATCAGGTGTCCTTAGCTATAATTACAGTGTATTATTTTTTTTCGGTAAACTTTCTACATTTTAATTGAAGTTTTTTACATTCACCAAACATCTGGCCGTAAATATGGAAATACTAGTACAATGAAACATCTTTAATACAAAACTCAAGAGGCCTGAATTTTTGTAGTACGTAGTAATTAGATATCTGTTGTGCAATAATTATGTAAAAAATCTCAAAAAATTAAAATGTTGACTTAGTCGTTTAACAGTGTGGAAAATAGGACATATGTATCACCAATATTGATTATTTTTTAGCAGTGGGCACGACACTTCAATGTAATACAAATTACCAAATATTTTTATTAATCTTAAGAATTAATATTAAATGCCTTATTTCACTACAAGTGAAAAGAAGACAATACTGTGATAATGAAAAACATTGTGTTAAAGAGGATTTTACTGACAAGCTTTCACTGCCTACGTGTTTCACAAGGTAAGTTATAAATATTTGTAAAACAAAATCAATATGGATGGGTTTCATCCCCCTTACGACTCCTTATGTATCTGAAGCTTTTTTGCCCGTTCAAGGCCCAGGGAGCGATACGGGCGACATTAGCACACGCGCCTAGTGCCCCATCGCCCTTATGCAAAAGACACTGAACTGGCTTGGAGATTTTCCGTCGTTGCGCTGTACTGTGAAAATTAGACGTTTGAGAGTGGGACTTATTACAAGTGATGAAAGCCTGCAGATTAAACTAAAGACATATAGTTGTACTTTTCTCTCTACCTCTGAAGGAAATTGCGCAGAAAAGCTCTAAAAATGTGGTACTTTCACAATTTCATAATTCTTATTTTGGCTACACATAATACGATGGAATCAAAACCACACTGCATTAGATAAGCAGTTTTTAACATTTCTGGCAAAAAAAATGCATTCCCAGGACATTTATTTGCTGAGATACCGGTATTCGCGCTAACAATTTCACAAAAATATCTTAGCACACAGTGTCCTCGTAACGTTTAGCGTCATGTTGACTCCAAACAAACAAGGCTTTAGCGTAATTTGAGTTTGTTGATCACGGAGAATTTGTTATTATATATCTGTACCATATATTGACAAACTTGTAGGCATAAGCTGTGACTACGTTTCCCTCAGATTAATTTTTTTAGACGGCATGCACTAAAAAAATTTTTATAGTAAACTTCCTAAACTGATATGGAAGTTTACCTATACTTTGTGTGGAAATACTACCATATATCTGGCTGCAAATATAGTAATGTTTAGCACCACTACGAGACATAATTGGTACCTTCACTATGCATTTGACTGTTTCCTGAGCAAATCTAGGAACGCTACCATGGGTGTAAGGGAATAAACTTTACCACCTACTCTTTCCCACTATACATATACACTGAAGAGCCAAAAAAACTGGTACACCTGCCTATTATCGTGTAGGGCCCCCGCGAGCACGCAAAAGTGCCACAAGACGACGTGCCATGTACTCGACTAATGTCTGAAGATATGCTGGAGGCATTTTACTCCATGAATCCTGCAGGGCAGTCCACAAATCCATAGGAGTGCGAGCCGATGGAGATCTCTTCTGAACAGAACGTTGCAAGGCATCCCAGATATGCTCAATAATGTTCATGTCTGGTGATAAGTGTGGCAAATAGAAGTGTCTAAAGTCAGAAGAGTGTTCCTGGAACCATTCGGTAGCAACTCTCGACGTGTGGGGTGTCACATTGTCCTGCTGGAATTGTCCACGTCCGTTGGAATGCACAATGGACATGAATGGGTGCAGGTGATCGGACACGATGCTTACGTATCTATCACCTGTTAGAGTCGTATCTAGACGTATCAGGGGTCCCATTTCACGGCAACTGCATTCGTCCCATACCATAACAGAGCCTCCACAAGCTTGAACAGTCCCCTGTTGACATGTAGGGTACATAAATTTATAAGGATGTCTCCATACCCGTAAACGTCCATCCACCCGATACAATTGGAAACGAGACTCATCAGACCAGGCAACGTGTTTCCAGTCAGCAACAGTCCAATGGCAGTGTTGGCGGGCCCAGGCGAGGCGTAAAGTTTTGTGTCGTGCAGTCAACAACAGTACACGAGTGGGCCTTGGGCTCCGAAAGCCCATATCAATGATGGTCCGTTGAATAGTTCGCATTCTGGCACTTGTTGATGCCCCAGCATTGAAACCTGCGCCAATTTGAGAAAGGGTTTCACATCTTTCACGTTTAATGATTCTCGTCAGTCGTCGTTTGTCCCTTTCGTTCACGATCTTTTTCCGGCCGCAGCGATGTCGGAGATTTGATGTTTCACCGTATTCCCGATATTCACAGTACACTCGTGAAATGGTCGTACGCGGAAATCCAAATTTTATCGCTACCTCGGAGATGCTATGTCCCATCCCTCGTGCGCCGACTATAACACCACGTTTTAACTCACTTAAATCTTGATGACCTGCCATTTTAGCAGTAGTAACCGATCTAGAAACTTTGCCAGACGCTTGTTGTCTTATATAGGCGCTGCCGACCGCATCGCGTTACTCTGATTGCGTCCATACCTGTGTTATTAGCATACGCACGCCTATACCAGTTTTTTTGGTTCTCCAGTGAACATTGGTGTGGTATACTTGCGAACAATTTCTTAGAGTGTGGGGTTTAGCAAAATGACATGTCAAAGTCAAAATTTCACGGTTTTTTGTAATGTACAAACAAAAAAAAACCAAATGATTTGCAGAAAATTTTACAAAGTCAACTGAAAGATATTGTCTTTATTCATTTTAATGTATATTTAGTCAAAGTTTAATTTGTATACATTTAGGGACAGCCACAGTTTAATTATTTTCAGCAATTGTTTTAAAATTACAAAAACCTTTCGTTGTGCAATTTTATAGTCGCGTTGAAGTAGCACTTGGTATCTTCTACTAGTTAGAATTATATCATTTGTGTATGTGAGGTGGTTTTCATTATTTGTATGTTTATAAAACAGTAAAATTGTGGTTTTCACATGTATTTATGAGAAAACAATGCACTGAGAGAGATTTATTTTGCTTCTTTGTCGAGGAAACAGTGCTTATTGGCAATGTATAAAAGTTGAACAATATATGGCAAAAATATGAAATAATGAATTCTTCTGTGGCCAGCGCTCTTAAGCCAGCCTGAACAAATAGCTGGTAGTCGAGCTGACAGAGGACAGAGGAGCCTAACCTGAGGGTTGATGACCCCGCTGTATTTTTTCCCTGCTGCTACCAACCAGCAGGCTTGCTCGGAACTCGAAGTGTGTTACCGCACAGCGAACGTGAGAGAGCGAGAGAGCGTGAGTGAGAGAGAGAGAGAAAGAGGCTGGCGTGAGACGAGGATGGAGAGAGTAGATGAGAGGTCACCTTGATGTCGACGACTTGAAGCAACAGCTTCCGACAGGCCAGCGGCCCCGTATATCGACGTCTGCGGGGCCTTGCTACTCGCCGCTCTATGGTTCGACCAGCGCAAAAATAACGCAATTATAGTCACACATTTCTCAAGAATACGGAGGTTCAACTTTCCCTTGTACACCGATAGATAGGTATTTTCAGAGGGCTGACACTAGATAGCACCTACAGAGTTCTTATTGAGCATCAACGATTGTGTGCACACCAACATTGGAGTAACGTAACACTCATTAATTTTCGGGGAAAATATTTATTTTTGACGTGACAACGTCTTAAATTAGGTTGCGGCTGGGAGTCACTTATGAAAAAGTGTAACGCTCGGTAACGTTACGATGAGTCACCGAACGAGAGAGAGGCCCGCCGAATGCCTTGCGTCTCTCTCCCACTCAACTATGATCGGTCTGCCGCGCGCGCAGCACTACGTTGTCACGTAAAATCTTCGCCCGTAAAACCGACTTTACAGGCAACCATTTTTTTATTATTGTTTCAATAATACTGGCCTCCCTTAGGCAAGTTAATTCTATAGAGAAAACGTTATGGTAAGTAATTATTAGTTTTTGAAACATGGTGGCGTAGGTTGGTGTGTTTTGGTAGTATTCCTACTCTTAGAACTGGCTTGACAGCAACCAGCAGTTATTCACTTTCGTGCTTTTCAAAGTCGTCACAGAAGTTTTGTTAACGGTATTTAAGTATGTTTACTGTGCAACTAATACATTTTTTTTATTTCAATTGTATACACATTTGTTAGCGTGAAAATACGAGTGTAGTAGGATTTTGAGTTATTCGTCACGAAAATTCTAACCCCAAAATAAAGCAAAAACTTTCACCCCCACAGCTACAAAACAGTTTTTGACGTGACAACGTCTTAAATTAGGTTGCGGCTGGGAGTCACTTATGAAAAAGTGTAACGCTCGGTAACGTTACGATGAGTCACCGAACGAGAGAGAGGCCCGCCGAATGCCTTGCGTCTCTCTCCCACTCAACTATGATCGGTCTGCCGCGCGCGCAGCACTACGTTGTCACGTAAAATCTTCGCCCGTAAAACCGACTTTACAGGCAACCATTTTTTTATTATTGTTTCAATAATACTGGCCTCCCTTAGGCAAGTTAATTCTATAGAGAAAACGTTATGGTAAGTAATTATTAGTTTTTGAAACATGGTGGCGTAGGTTGGTGTGTTTTGGTAGTATTCCTACTCTTAGAACTGGCTTGACAGCAACCAGCAGTTATTCACTTTCGTGCTTTTCAAAGTCGTCACAGAAGTTTTGTTAACGGTATTTAAGTATGTTTACTGTGCAACTAATACATTTTTTTTTATTTCAATTGTATACACATTTGTTAGCGTGAAAATACGAGTGTAGTAGGATTTTGAGTTATTCGTCACGAAAATTCTAACCCCAAAATAAAGCAAAAACTTTCACCCCCACAGCTACAAAACAGTTTTTTCTTATTGTTGAAGACACATCAATAATACACATTTTTTTTATTAGCCTAGCATAAGAAGGTATGTAGCTAACGAAGACATGCTGCAGGGACAACAATTATTTCCTTTTAAAAAGTTAAAAAAAAAATCTTAGAAATATAATTCATAACTTAATACACTGAGATGAGCCCATAACGTTTTCTTACATAATTCCACACGTTATAAATAAAATTTCATTAAATTATGTAGAAACAGGGTTGGAAACAAATAATCGTTTTTGGCCCCCATTCCACCAGCAAATAAGACTCGAAGTTTCACCTCGATGTGCTACCTCTTTCTCCGAATCAAACAAAGTATGTTTCACGCATCCAAATTAAATGTTTGTATATGGGCAGTGAAATATATCGGTGTTGTTAACCAAATTATATTGTTCTTATTTGATTGCCGCAAACAAATATTTGGTTGGTGCAAACCAAAGATTTGTTTGGCTCGACATACATTAAACCGTTTCGGTTAAAATAAAAAATTGGCAGCTTGATCTAGATAAGAACCTAAATCACCTGCGTCCGGACACCACGTGCTAGTAACCTCAGCTAAAGTGACTACGGATAGAGGATGAATGTTTTTATATACATATATATATATATNGTGCGTAAATAAACATTTCAACATTTACAGCTTTGCGTTTTAGTTCCCTGTTGAACTTTTTTTATTACGAAGTTTATGCCATTATTAAACACTGATGGACGAACTAGCAAACGCTTTTTCTATCCTAATTGTAACAAAAAAATGCAAACAAACTCTTGAGCTGTATTTTCGAACGAAGGCCATCAAATGATTGGCCAATGAAATGTGTACAGTCGATTCAACAAAATATTTTGTTGGCAGTCTAATTTCTTTTGGCCCAACACAGAGGTTTTGTTTATTCCAGCGTGCATTTAGTAAGATGTGCAAAGTTAATCTTTGTTGCAGTTCAAGTTTTGTTTCCACAACAAAACATTTTGTTAGGGGCAACTAAATATATTATTAGACCTATAGAAACAAATATTTGGTAAGCATTTTTTTCAGTGCACGCTCCAGCAAAATGGCGCTACTGGCCAGCAAAATTTTAGAACACCGTTTGCCACAATGTAAAAAAAAATTATTTATAAATTTTACTGAGAAATAGTTTGTAATTTTACAAATGCTTGTACCAGTACAAAGATTTCTCTTGTTAAACTACTCGTTTTTGAAACTACAAGGGCCGTGTTTGCAACAGACCTAGAGAAATGCTTGTATTATATTGACCCGTATCCACGAGCTTCAGCAAAATGGCGGATACTTGAAAACGTAAAATCGCATATAGCAGTTGTGTGCAAAAACTATGGGTGATGTAAAGTGCAGTTGCGTGCAAAATTAAATGTATTGCAAGTTTGAATAACGTGAAACTCATAAAACCAATCAGATAATAATAATAATAAAACGAAAATTTCAATAAAACGTGACGCTATTACTTATTAATAGGGCCAGTGACTTTTCGCGTAAAAATCGGAGCACACAGTAGTCTCCAATACTATATACACACCTCAGCTGTTGTTATACCTCCATTGGCGCTGGTGCCGTGTCCGTCTTTGACCAAGCCACTCAGGACTAAGTAACTCCGACCCTGGACCTTCATGATTCGTGCGCAAACGGTTAACACGGGCCAGAACATTATTTAGCCAATCAAAGAAGCTGGACGATCCTACAGTGCTTTGACCTCTATCTTGTCTATAAATCTTTTCGCAAAATGTCACTGCCCCTACTTATTAACTGTTAATGTTTCCTAGCTAGACAGAATTTTAAAATCAGCTCTCAAGACATCATTTTTAACAACCGTCCAAATCTCTCAACTTAAGAACAGAACAAATATGCCTATTCTTCTTAATTACATAACTTCCTTAATATTTTGTAGGTAATTGAATATATATTTACTATAATAATAAGTGTTATATCCATAGTCAACATGGGCTTTCAGTTGAGGGTGTGGGCTGGAAATTCAAGGAGAGTGTGTTCAAGTTTCCGTGCTGGTGAGGTAACTTTTTTTTTTTTTTTCGTAAATTATATTTTGAAATATTTTTTTAGTTATTTTCTGTTAGTAATTCATCACCGTGGTTTTGTAGAAGAAAAAAATATTTTGTGTACACTTTTCAATAATGTATGTTATAAAACAAGGCTATAATTTGTACTATTACAAATATATGTTTTGCAGATTTTACAAGAAAACTCTTTGTAGTTTTACAAAGGATTTTCTTGGCGACTGGATTTCCAAGAATTTTTTTTTTGTAAAAGTACAAAAAAAATGTTGAATGCAGACAGAGCCTGTTAACCTATGCTTGCCAACTGGTGGCATGGTCGATAGGAAAAATTTCGCAGCGTACAGTAGCCAATCAGACAGAACGCCCAATCCTAGTGCCTCGCGCAGCCAATCAGCGATTGGGTACGCCCACATAAAAGAAACCGTCACACAACTACGCCCCTGTGTGCTTATATTCTGCGTGGCATTACTGTGAAGTTCAGTTTTAGGAAACAAGTGCTCTAGACTTCAAGTCTAATATAAACACTGAAATACATAAACAATTATCAATGTTCCATGAAATACCATGCATAGTGCGTTCACGGTTTCTTCCAACTTTACTGAAGCCATGTTAAAGTTCTACTTCGAGGATATTCTTCCGCGTCATGCAAACAAATCTTATGCGAGTCTAGAAAATTTTACCAAAGCGACTACGCACCGCATTCGTGCGCACTCTGTGTAATAATGTTTTGCATGAGAACTATTTCTTACTAGGTTTTACCAACACACCGGGTTTCTCTCCGTATTTATTCCCAATAATTACAAATGAAATGAAATTTATAGATAAAATTTAATTAATTGTTCAATTTAACCAAACATAAGGTACTCTTATGTTAACAATAGTATAAAACGCTTGTAATTCATGGCATATTTTGGAAATAACCAGACACGTTATACATAAGGAAATTTTTCAAAGGTTTGTTTCAAAAAATGTGTGAAGAAATCCTGAATTGACTATAGTAAGAATTCAATATTTCTTTTTTAGTCGCAAGAAAGATACTTATTAGCAGCTAGATTGCAAAGAATTGTCTGTAAAACATACAAAAAAAACTTTACTGGGCACTGACTCCAGTATACAGAACATACGGCTGCTCAATCAAGTCAAGAGTGCTTATCAGATAATTAATTTAATATCGCGAAGTTTTCAGGCCTGTGTTGTAGTCTGTCCCAATATCAAGTGCACATTTTGGACAGATCTAAAGGCAGCCCTGTTTCCATTGATAAAGTGGCGTCTCCCCTCACATGGACGGTGTTTACATTAAAAACACACTCAGATCACTGTCAACCGCCCAGTGTGTCAACAGAAAATATTTTACCACGGAAATAACTACAGTTCCAGAGCTGTCAAAACAAGACCACTCGTTCGTGGGACGGACTATAAAAAGGATCTCGGTTATTGCTCTGTTTACAGAAAGTCTTTATTTTATAATTCATAAGAACTAGACTACGCCCAGTCCACGAAGAATTTATTGTGTTTATTTTGGGTTCCGGTCCATTTGACGTGAAATCTTGCCACCCGTACCGAGTACTCTTGAGTTTGGCAAACCTCCGCCATGGTATCTGGACCATTCCGTCGTCAACCGCCAAGAGAGAATTACAGAAATTCGAAAATTTGGGCGACGTATTTTCCTGCTGCGTTTCGAAAAATGCAAAGAGTTTTGTTGAGAGATTAAGGCGGCTCTTAACTACGAAGTCTTGAGAGCCGATGAGGGTGAAATGAAGTGAGAATGGAGCAGCACCGGAATTCAAAGGCGGGGAAACGGGAGATCCCCGAGAAAACCCACTGACTAGCGGCATTGTCCGAAGAGACAAAGAGGCTTGTTATCTCTCTTCGAGGAGCAACGGAGGCTGCGATGTAAGCGGAAGATTTATTCAATAGGTCGGCCAAGTTGAACCGAAAAATTAATTTTTTGGGAACCAGTAAAAAGCTTTTCAGGTAGAAAAAAAAACAATCACTAGGGACGTGCAAAATTCGCGTTATTCTCAGGCATCGCGATAGATTTCACAAAGCTGTAAATACTGGAGCCTAGGCAGTCTCGCTAGTTCATTGGTTGCCTTCTGAGTGTGAAGCCCCTTTCCCATTCTGACAAAACGGCACATGATTCGGCCACACCTTAATAACGTGTTTATTCATTGGCGCAAAAGTTTTTTCAGGTCGTGTCAAATTAAATATAGTCCAATGAAAAAAGGTGGTGTAATTTACGTATGCTCAAAACACAACTTCTCTCCGATAACTAACGCTAATTTTGCATGTCTCTAACGATCGCTAATCAATTCCTCGACAGGCTAGAACATAAATGCTTGCACTTTTACTTTGGAGTTGCTTTGCTATTCGACTATGGTTAGCGATCCAGGAATTTCTTTTCGCGAGTACAAACTGTGCTAGGATAGAATTTAAAACAATATATATTTTTCCTGTCGTTTTTTGACTTGACTGTGAACCAGTAACACAGCTGTGGAAAGATACCAAGCAAATCACGTNGTACAAACTGTGCTAGGATAGAATTTAAAAAAAAAATATATTTTTCCTGTCGTTTTTTGACTTGACTGTGAACCAGTAACACAGCTGTGGAAAGATACCGAGCAAATCACGTACAACCTAGTTCGCAGGACAAAGTGCTCATCATGCGGGCACCGGCCCATGATCAATTGATAGCGCCTGGGGTGTACACAGAGCTGCCAAATTAAACCTAAAAGTTTTAAAAAAAAATCTGTGTTTTTATTATACGAATGTTTGTAATTTTAAAGATATTTGTAACAGTACAGAAATTTATCTTCTTATACTACTCGTTTGTAAAACTACAAGAACCGTGTTTGTAATAGACCTCAAGAAAGGTTTGTGCTATACNTTAAAAAAATCTGTGTTTTTATTATACGAATGTTTGTAATTTTAAAGATATTTGTAACAGTACAGAAATGTATCTTCTTATACTACTCGTTTGTAAAACTACAAGAACCGTGTTTGTAATAGACCTCAAGAAAGGTTTGTTCTATACCGACCCGTGTCCACGAGCTCAAGCAAGTCAAATGACGGACTCTCAACAACGTAAAAGCATATACCGCTGTTTGCGTAACAACTAGGGGCGGTGTCAAGTGTAGTTGCTTTTAAAAATACATGTATTGCAACTTTGAAAAAAAACAAAACATTAAAAACAACTCTAATAATCCTAATAAAAATACAACAATTTTAAGAACACGTGACCCTATATTACTCATTAACTGTTAATGTTTCATGTCTACACAGAACTCTTCAAATGAAATTAATGCGTTCTTCTTAACCGAGTATATTCGCTAACATTTTGTATGTATAAGAATAATATTCGTAAGTCAAATTGGTTTTGTGGTTAAGGGTGTGGGATAGTAACACAAGNCAACTGTTAATGTTTCATATCTACACAGAACTCTTCAAATGAAATTAATTCGTTCTTCTTAACCGAGTATATTCGCTAACATTTTGTATGTATAAGAATAATATTCGTAAGTCAAATTGGTTTTGTNCGTTCTTCTTAACCGAGTATATTCGCTAACATTTTGTATGTATAAGAATAATATTCGTAAGTCAAATTGGTTTTGTGGTTAAGGGTGTGGGATAGTAACACAAGTGACGTGGGTTATATAGACCTCGAACGGGTAAGGTGTAACTAAATTGTTGCGTAAATTATATTTTGAAATCATTTTTCACCCATTATCCGTTATTAATTAATTGCATTTGTTTTCTAGAAAATATTATTTTATGCCCCCTTCTCAATAACGTAAGTTGTAATAATAAAAAGTTGTAATATTACAAATATATGTTTTGCAGATTTTACAAGAAAACTGTTTGTAGTTCTACGAAGTATTTTCTTGTCAACTGGGTATCCAAGAATTCTTTTTGTAAAAGTACAAAATAATTTTGACAATGTAGCCACAGAGTACATATGAATGCAGAGGTGAAATATACGCTTATGCAGCGAACTCCGGTCTCACGTTCCACCAGAAATGGCTTCACTGACCAGCAACCTGTCGACGCGCCACTCGCCAACCGACGCCTGGAAACCTGCTTGCCAGCCGGCAGCTGAACCAACAGGGAAAGGTTTGCAGCGCCCAATAGCCAGTCAGACACAAGGCTTCAGAGCCCCGCGCGGCCAATCAGAGAACGGGCACGTCNACACAAGGCTTCAGAGCCCCGCGCGGCCAATCAGAGAACGGGCACGTCCACGTCAAAATAACCGCCGCGCAATTTTGGCTTTGTGCACTTACATTTTCTGTGGCCTAGTCATCAAATTGAATTGCGAAATGCCCACGCTTCCAATCACAGTTAATTATATGGAGTCCTTTGATGATTCCATTCCGAGAAATGAAAACGGCAGAAACTAACAGACAAGATTTTAAGGTGGGCCAAACATTCGTAAAATGTGTGACTCGTTGACAGAGTTTCTTACAGAAGCCAGCCGGTACGGTATCGCCCCCTTCCCCCGTTTTTTTTCGGAATTTCAAAAGGAACCTGAGCGGTTAGACTGCTCGCCTCCCACCAAGAGAACCGGGTTCAATCCCCGGCCGGGATGTCGCTGGCCGGTGGGTTTCCTCGGGGATCTCCCGTTTCCCCCGCTTGCGCGGTTGAAAAGTTTCAACTGCCACGCGTCCTTTGTGCCTGCCTACGAATCACAGACGTTCAGCGACCACGGTAACCTAATTCTCATCGGCCCAGTAAAGTACCGCACTGTCTTCGATGAAGGCATGCGGCCAATAGCGGAGGGAAAACTGTAGGTGTGCGAATAGGATATTGAAATCAGCTTGTGTGGAAATCTTTTTGCGAAAATCTCGTGGGCCTTCACATCGCTTCACTATCATCAGCTCTCAAGACTCCAATGTTAAAAGCCGTCAAAATATCTCTGCTCCATTCTATCGTGTTTCCCAATGGTGTCATTACTCTGTTCAACGCACATAATGGACCTCTCAAAAACGGCTGCTGATATTGGCACAGTCATGTTATCTACAATCAAGTGCAGCGAGTATGTTCGCCAGAGCTCCTCCAGTGCCCACCACAATGGTATTACAGGAGAAATCATTCTGAGTTCTTATAAGAGCACACCCCCAGGTGGGTCTTTCAGGCTGTTAGTTGCCACTTCAGGCTATACTGTTCTCACCAGATTTGGTGTGGAGCGCTCTTGCCAGGCCTTAAGTCCAGAACATGTCACTGTGAGCCTGAACTGAGCTCTTAATTGGAAGCAGTTGAATGCTTCCAATGGAAAGAGATCACGCCCTTTCCAATCGCAGTGAGTGGATGTTCTCCACCCGAGGGTGGTTCCACCTCACCTGTCAACAGCAGAGTACGGAGTTGAATCCGTACGTTTGGCATAGCCAGTATTATTTTTAACGTAACATGTTAGTATATCTGAATGTAGTTGAAGTAGTGATTTTTTTACATCCCCCCCCTCCCCCACCTTACCCACTGCCCGGAATTTTTCTCTTACAGAAATACTGTCGCAGAGGTTGTTTATCAATGTACAGCCGCTGCAAAATATAAAACCGAATTCTGGGGAGTTTATCACGCAGGAACATGAAGCCGTGATAAATGTTCCGTTCTTTTGCTATAGTCTATTAGCAGTTTCTTCGCATTTTTTAAATCAAAACTTTTAAAAATCACACCATGTATGATGTTCTTAGTTCTTTCCTAAATATTTCATGCATCAGAAGCGTTTTATACTTGCTTTAACATGAAAATACGTAATTGTATAATTCTGTTAACATAAAACTATCTTATTTTTCGTTAAATTTAAAATTNTGCTTTAACATGAAAATACGTAATTGTATAATTCTGTTAACATAAAACTATCTTATTTTTCGTTAAATTTAAAATTTAGTTATATTTTATTATAAAGTATAATATTTCATTTATAATTAATATGAATAAAAACACGGAGAAAATAGGCGTGGTTAATGCCTAGTAAGAAATAGTTCTTATACGAAATATTATTACACTGATTGCGCAAAAATGCGGTGCGTTGTCCCTTTGGTGTAATTTTCTAGACTTGGTAAAGCTATGNATATTATTACACTGATTGCGCAAAAATGCGGTGCGTTGTCCCTTTGGTGTAATTTTCTAGACTTGGTAAAGCTATCTTTGTATGGGGTGCAGGGATACCCTGGAAGTAGAAGTTCAGCAGGGCTTCATAGAAGTTCGAAGTAACCGTGACTGGACTATACAGGCACGCTGAGTGAGGTAACCGCTACCCNATATTATTACACTGATTGCGCAAAAATGCGGTGCGTTGTCCCTTTGGTGTAATTTTCTAGACTTGGTAAAGCTATGTTTGTATGGGGTGCAGGGATACCCTGGAAGTAGAAGCTCAGCAGGGCTTCATAGAAGTTCGAAGTAACCGTGACTGGACTATACAGGCACGCTGAGTGAGGTAACCGCTACCCNTCAGCAGGGCTTCATAGAAGTTCGAAGTAACCGTGACTGGACTATACAGGCACGCTGAGTGAGGTAACCGCTACCCGCAGTAGCAGCCTTCATTGTCCAATCCCTGTCTGCTGGGATGGCCGTTCCTTCGCCATGTCTCTGCTGTGGTTACCTCCTCTCGAGGAAAATGGCGCCGTACCTTGACACTCGTCGGGTCGTTTCCGTCCCTATCAGTTTCGTTTTTAAGTGCGTTCGAGATTGGTAGGTTGGGCTCGGCGTCTCGTTGACAGCGAGGTCATTGGAGACCGCAAGGGGCAAGTTGTTGAAAGAGACGGGAACGGGGGAGGAATCGGCCATGGGGCCTACAGGAAGGAAATATCCCAGCATTCGCCCCGCCCGAGTGATTGCCGGGAACCGTGGAAGACTGAATTCAGGATGGCCGGAGCGGGATTCGAACCCAGGTTTTCCCGAATGCAAATCTGGAGGTTTACCACCGCAAGGGCATACAAGAGTGTAAAATTATTTCCTACCTTCTTGGAATGTTGCATATTTTTTTGGTAGTATAGAATATTAGTCTGAAAAAGTAAGACAGCGACAGAAAACTACTTTTTCAATAAGNTTGCATATTTTTTTGGTAGTATAGAATATTAGTCTGAAAAAGTAAGACAGCGACAGAAAACTACTTTTTCAATAAACGAATCACAGAGAATACAGGAAATTAAAATTTAGGTATATATATGTTTACAGTACAGATCTCATAATCGAACTTAATTAATTCATTAAGATTTTCAGGACTGCTTAAATTTAAGGTTTCAGGAGCTGCTAACAAAAAATTTTATGACGCGTGCTGTACTTATGTAAGCACAACACTTGTTTCGTTCCTACAGCCAATGAGCTGTAGGCTGTATGTTCACGTTCAGTAATACGAACCAATTATGACCTAGACCAGCAAGACGGTTTGCGAATAATTTACCCACAGGTAAGATCATTGATCATTGAGCTTCGCGGTGTGCAGTACAAAACCAAAAATTATCTACGTGTGGCCAAAGCACACAATTGTGTACACTGGATCCAGATGGATTAAGCTACGCCTCAACTTAATCGTCCGTGCTATCAGATCGTCACAAAGGAATATTTTCTTGGAAATTGTATTATGATGATTGCTCGTATTTCAGTTTATCTCCTTAGATTAAATTTAAATTCAAAGTGGTAAACGTGAAACTGGTACCGCAAGTGAACCCAAAGACTTCAAGAAACTGAAAACAAACTACATGTAAAACAACTTTTTTTTAAATTTGGAGGACTTAACAATTGGAACTAAAAAGCTCATATCGATGCTACAAGAAAACATGTTGGATGTTATTTTTTTCAAATGATTCGAACTTTTATTTTTAATTTATAACTTGCATAGTGTAACAAAACAATTACATTTTACCAAAATGTATAAAATAATATTCTAGTCACTGAACAGCATTAACATGCCAAACTGTACAATTATCGAGAAGAAAAAAATTTCTCGACGACAGCACAGAAGAAAGAAAAAATGTTTCGGGGTTAACTGAAAAATGCTGCTGCACTGTTAGAAAAAAGTGTCCGTAAAATTATGGAAAGTACCGGTTACAAATTATCCAGACATCTTCGTGAATATTACGTACTCTTCGTTATTTTCAATAACGTTCTCTTCGTAAATTTCACATAAATCTCCGTGAATTCATGAAACGTGTCCTTAATATTGTAAGTTAATTTTTTTTAAATATGTTCTTTATAAAAAGATGTAACCAAAAAACGCTTTACTTTTGTTATGTGGGTGTTTTACCGTGTATAGAAATGACCGCAAAAAAATTTAAACAATTTTTTCCAGTAGCCAGATTTCANTTGCATATTTTTTTGGTAGTATAGAATATTAGTCTGAAAAAGTAAGACAGCGACAGAAAACTACTTTTTCAATAAGCGAATCACAGAGAATACAGGAATTTAAAATTTAGGTATATATATGTTTACAGTACAGATCTCATAATCGAACTTAATTAATTCATTAAGATTTTCAGGACTGCTTTANAATATTAGTCTGAAAAAGTAAGACAGCGACAGAAAACTACTTTTTCAATAAGCGAATCACAGAGAATACAGGAATTTAAAATTTAGGTATATATATGTTTACAGTACAGATCTCATAATCGAACTTAATTAATTCATTAAGATTTTCAGGACTGCTTTAATTTAAGGTTTCAGGAGCTGCTAACAAAAAATTTTATGACGCGTGCTGTACTTATGTAAGCACAACACTTGTTTCGTTCCTACAGCCAATGAGCTGTAGGCTGTATGTTCACGTTCAGTAATACGAACCAATTATGACCTAGACCAGCAAGACGGTTTGCGAATAATTTACCCACAGGTAAGATCATTGATCATTGAGCTTCGCGGTGTGCAGTACAAAACCAAAAATTATCTACGTGTGGCCAAAGCACACAATTGTGTACACTGGATCCGGATGGATTAAGCTACGCCTCAACTTAATCGACCGTGCTATCAGATCGTCACAAAGGAATATTTTCTTGGAAATTGTATTATGATGATTGCTCGTATTTCAGTTTATCTCCTTAGATTAAATTTAAATTCAAAGTGGTAAACGTGAAACTGGTACCGTAAGTGAACCCAAAGGCTTCAAGAAACTGAAAACAAACTACATGTAAAACAACTTTTTTTTTAATTTGGAGGACTTAACAATTGGAACTAAAAAGCTCACATCGATGCTACAAGAAAGCATGATGGATGTTATTTTTTCAAACGGTTCGAACTTTTTTTTTTCAATTTATAACTTGCATAGTGTAACAAAACAATTACATTTTACCAAAATGTATAAAATAATATTCTAGTCACTGAACAGCATTAACATGCCGGACTGTACAATTATCGAGAAGAAAAAAATTTCTCGACGACAGCACAGAAGAAAGAAAAAATGTTTCGGGGTTAACTGAAAAATGCTGCTGCACTGTTAGAAAAAAGTGTCCGTAAAATTATGGAAAGTACCGGTTACAAATTACCCAGACATCTTCGTGAATATTACGTACTCTTCGTTATTTTCAATAACGTTCTCTTCGTAAATTTCACATAAATTTCCATGAATTCATGAAACGTGTCCTTAATATTGCAAGTTAATTTTTTTTTAATATGTTCTTTATAAAAAGATGTAACCAAAAAACGCTTTACTTTTGTTATGTGGGTGTTTTACCGTGTATAGAAATGACCGCAAAAAAATTTAAACAATTTTTTCCAGTAGCCAGATTTCAGTTCGGAAAAACAATTGACAGTCCAATACCTTATCCAATCACCTACCACGCATTTTAGAAGAAGTATTGTAAATAAGGGACACATGCATAATGTTTAGGGGCAGTAACATTTCGCGCAAAGATTTCGAGACAAGATAGAGCCCAAATAACTGTAGGGTCGCCCAACTTCTTCGATTGGCTAAATAATGTTCTGACACATGTTAACCGTTTGCGCACGAATCACGAAGGTTCAGTGTCGGAGTTACTTAGTCCTGAGTGGCTTGGTCAAAGACGGACACGGCACCAGCAACAAATAAAGGGATAACAACAGCTGAGGTGTGTATATAGTATTGGAGTCTACTGTGTGCTCCGATTTTTACGCCAAAAGTCAGTGGCCCTAATAATGTTGTATGTACACACCTCAGTCATTTTAGAGTGCTTGTAAATTTGTTATTTTATTTCAGCTATACAAACTGGGATAAGGAGAAGTTTTTTTTTCCTAATATATTTCACTGTGTATAACAGAGAAATTAAATAAAGTNTTTTTTTTTCGTAATATATTTCACTGTGTATAACAGAGAAATTAAATAAAGTTTGAATATGTTTTCCTATAGTGGGATTGTAACACGTATCGACAAATTAATACTCAATAACTGGAACCACACACATAGCCCAGGATATCCACAGGATATCCCAATTACATCCACAATATCTTGAAGTCATATAAGTCCTGAAGTAAATCTCTTCAGGATATCCGTTGGATATCTGGTAGTAGATATCAGTTCGCACCACTTCCTGCGTATCCATCGGATGTTACAAAACCTCCAATGGCTATTACTTATGGTAAGTGTCTAAATCTAAAGATATCTATTGGATATCCACAATATATATATATCCTTGTGTGGATATTGGGCGGACATTTGGATATGTTTTGGTAGTCTTTTGGATGTAACTATGCTATTCCTGGATGTCCCTGGATATCCAGATATTCTTTGGATGTCTGTGTGCTATATGTGCACTCACCTACCACACCTTTACACGATGTAATGTATTTTGTAAATATGGATTTTACACGAAAGTGACGAACGCGCCTCTCTTAGTTTCAAGTCGTGTAAGAGCGCTAGCTATTTTGTTTTATATGCGGTTAATGAAACGAGGTAACGAATAAATAGTTTAATTTTCGTTTTGTGCCTATTTCACTGCGTATAAAGAAGGTTTTGTACGTTAGCAGAATTTGAAAACAAAATCAAACAATTGGCACTTCATGAGTGGTTTGCCACTCACCTACTGCTATTTTACATTAAATAGTATTATGAAGATGGGATTTTATACGCTTCAGGTATCATCGGTATTCTTCGTGTCTCAAAGTCGAAGCCATGAGAATACGAAGAGCTTCCGTACTTTATATTTACGAAGCTCATTTACGTTTTTCGTCACTACGGAGTACCTTTCCGTAAATTAACTTTACATCTCCGTAAAAGTTTCTGTAAATCTACAGACATTTCTAAGAGTGTGAGGGTCTACTTTACCGCCGGTTTTGTATATTTCCCGTACGTAAAATTAACATTGCCGCATACCTGATGACTTCATTCACGCACCGTTATATTGTAAATTGGCTTCTGTAATTGTAGGGAACTGATCTGTTCATTCATAAGCTTAAATGCATCGAAACAAAAAAAATTAAATTAGTTAATTTAGTACACAAAAATAAACGTCTTATTGTTAATATGACGTTAAATATGGAACTACTTTTCCTTGCAATGCTGCCAACTCAACTGAAAGTATTCCAGTCTTATAACACTTAGAACACACTTGAGTGCGACTCAGGCTACGGTAAAAACGAAAATTTCTCTGCTACTGAAAACAAAATTCACGTAGATGTACTTTCATTGTTTCATTTGTGCTTGTTAGGATCTTACTATAGCTTAACAGCACTTCAAATATCATTATCGAGAATAAAAATATTAAATGTTTTGTAACAACGCAAATGAACGATATGAACTGTATAAATTTTACGTATGAACTATTTGATTGGGAGATCACCAACTCGGCCGTCTATTGGCTGATAGCCAGTAGTATACTTCATNAGCGCTAGCTATTTTGTTTTATATGCGGTTAATGAAACGAGGTAACGAATAAATAGTTTAATTTTCGTTTTGTGCATATTTCACTGCGTATAAAGAAGGTTTTGTACGTTAGCAGAATTTGAAAACAAAATCAAACAATTGGCACTTCATGAGTGGTTTGCCACTCACCTACTGCTATTTTACATTAAATAGTATTATGAAGATGGGATTTTATACGCTTCAGGTATCATCGGTATTCTTCGTGTCTCAAAGTCGAAGCCATGAGAATACGAAGAGCTTCCGTACTTTATATTTACGAAGCTCATTTACGTTTTTCGTCACTACGGAGTACCTTTCCGTAAATTAACTTTACATCTCCGTAAAAGTTTCTGTAAATCTACAGACATTTCTAAGAGTGTGAGGGTCTACTTTACCGCCGGTTTTGTATTTTTCCCTTACGTAAAATTAACATTGCCGCATACCTGATGACTTCATTCAAACACCGTTATATTGTAAATTGGCTTCTGTAATTGTAGGGAACTGATCTGTTCATTCATAAGCTTACGTGCATCGGAACAAAAAAAATTAAATTAGTTAATTTAGTACACAAAAATAAACGTCTTATTGTTAATATGACGTTAAATATGGAACTACTTTTCCTTGCAATGCTGCCAACTCAACTGAAAGTATTCCAGTCTTATAACACTTAGAACACACTTGAGTGCGACTCAGGCTACGGTAAAAACGAAAATTTCTCTGCTACTGAAAACAAAATTCACGTAGATGTACTTTCACTGTTTCATTTGTGCTTGTTAGGATCTTACTATAGCTTAACAGCACTTCAAATATCATTATCGAGAATAAAAATATTAAATGTTTTGTAACAACGCAAATGAACGATATGAACTGTATAACTTTTACGTATGAACTATTTGATTGGGAGATCACCAACTCGGCCGTCTATTGGCTGATAGCCAGTAGTATACTTCATTCAGCGGAGTAAGCGCGTCAAAAGTGGAGAAGCAGAGATTAGCAGAACGTCCCTGCATTGAATGCCGGTCTTCAATGCCAGTTAATGTGTACAAATTGAAAATGTTATAACAGTATACTCGCAGTTAAGAGGGCAGGGGATCTTTTAAAAAAATTCTTATTTAACAGCCAGCCAGCCAACTCTAGTAATTGCAACACATGTATCCTTACACAGTGTCGCAAAAAAAAAACATTTGGTAACTCTAGACGGTAATCGTTTGTATGAATCACGTGCGGGTGATGATAGATCGATTGCTTTGCCAGAACGATTCAGTAAACAGCTTACAGCATTTAAATAATCAGTTCTTGTAATTTGGTAATTTACGAGGTTCCCATAAGATTTAGTTGTATAGGTATTACACCAGAAGNTAAATAATCAGTTCTTGTAATTTGGTAATTTACGAGGTTCCCATAAGATTTAGTTGTATAGGTATTACACCAGAAGCCTGTTATAACATTCCTTCATATACATGTTCTTGTATATGACATTTTTACTTCGTGAATGCACCACTTTCCTATTCAGTTTAATCCTCTGGGGGGGTTTTTTTCTGTTTATAAAACAGTGGTTTTTCTCATTTCCTGCAAATAACGTCTATATTTGTCCACTTCGTTGCCACCATTCCAACACCGACGCTGTTTAAAACTTAGCTGAGGTACCTACCTAAAATGGTTTTGTGGCACATGGCATTCTATTTAAACGCGGCTACAAGAAACAATATAAGTTAAATTGAAATCAGATCGTTTAAATTATCTACAGATGTTCACAATATTTTATACTTGCAGTAACTTACGTCATATTTTTGTAATTGTTTTTGTAAAAATTGCGTTTTCCGGGGGAACATAATTTACAAAAACCACTTAACTTGTTTTTTATACAGTTAATAAGGCCGCATTTTAATTTTGTTTGATATCTTTCTGTAAGTGCGTAATATTAATCCCTGCTTATAAAATTCTCCTTCATATAACGTTTTTTTTTTTTTTTTTTTTTTTTACATTTCTTCTGAAAAATGTAACAGAGTTCTGCTGTGCATTTTGTTTGAAGATAATAAATGTTTTTTAAAAAGTCTGTATGATTTATATGAATTTTTCTTGTTGATAATGACAAGAAAGTAATATCCAAACAGGATGCGAAAGGTAAGATTAATATTTAATTTTGAGACAATTAAGAGGTGATCGTTAAGGCCAATGTTCCTTTAAATAATTTTAAGAACCTTTAACTAGTAATGAAATATTTTAAATATTCTCCAAGCTTTTCTTTTAAAATAATGTTAACAGTTGTATGTATCTATGTCAGTTAAGAGCGAAATGTTTGCGGTTGTATGTGTGTCAATGCAACTGTTCGTGGATAAATTAAAGTTTTTCGAAAAACTATTTGTACCTTTAAAATTACTGCCACGAATTTGATTGCGTTAACGGATTCATAACACACCCGAATTCAGGAGTTGCATTACAATTTCTGGCGCAACAAAGCATGAATAATACATTCATTAGTGTTCTTGAATTGAGCTTCTCTGCACTTGAAATATTCTAACTTGTAACAGCGTAGGTAAAATAAATTATTATTTTGTGGGAGCGGCTACAAAGGTCATAATTAGAGACCTGAAAAATTCGCGAGTTCAATGGCCTGAAGGTTAGACTCTACAGTCTTATGTCCAAATATGTGGACGTTAACTACACATTGGTTGTCTGCTGTTACAGTGTAAGGAGACAATTGGACATCGTTCTCCAGGAGGAGTCAAACACCGCGTGGACCAATAGCTAAAGTTATGTAAACAGGCGTGTTTTGAATTCTAGCTTGTCCCAAAATGAATCCGCGAATTCTTCAGGTCTCTAGTCATAATAGCTACTGCAGTCGAATAGAACAGATTTCAGAAAATGTATTAGGTTTATACCCTATGTCATGTCATCCGAAAAAAATCCATCCAAAGTCCACGTTAGCGGGTAGTAGCGGAAAAAAAAAATCTAAAATGGTGGGGCCTGATCTCTTTTAAGAAGTTTTCTTTGCCGCACTTCTTTAAATGATGGCATAATGAACTTCTCTCCGAGATATATGGCATACGGCATTCGTGTATGAAAGCCAAACGTTCAAACGGAACGTTTACGGCTGTCAAATATGCGTCTCTCGGGAAAACCCGTCGATTGATTCGTCACGATACGCTCAAATGTATACGTTCTTGTTTTTCCTTTTCCGCTGCTGTGCTAAGAAGTGCGAAACAGCTAGGAAGTCACGCGAAGCGTCTATTAGGTCTGTGCGGCGCGGTCGCCGACGAAGAAAACCACACGCGCGTGTCGAATGGGAAACTTATGCCCCATTGCACACGAGGCGCGCAGCTTCAAGATGAACTCCAGCAGGCCATGAATCATTAAACCGTTTTGAAAGAGGCGCTGAAACGACGCGTTAAACGAACACTGAGTTATAAATTAACATAAGATTAAAGTGCACGTATTTAAATTAAGCACATTTGTTTGGTCCGAGCCAACCTCCCGTGGCGCAGTCGGTTGGTGCGCTACCGATCTGGGGCGTGGGAGGATCTGGGCTCGAATCCCAGGTAAGACATGGGAGTTAGGTTAGGTTAGGTCATAAGTTAGTTTGAATGCCATCCCCTAATAATTATTCAGGCATAACAGCGGGGGACATTAATAAGCCCTATACAAAACTATTTTGGTCCAAGGTGCAGAAGGGTATTAAGTTTTTTTTTTTTGCTGAAAAAGACTCAAAATAATGTTTTCCTAAAAACAAAGTAATATCACCCCTTATAAAAAAAAACCTATAGCCCATTTTAACTGGTTTCAATATTTCAAACTTAACAACAGTTCAACAATCACATTGTTTTCGAACAGTGATATTTTAGTTACCCAAGGGAACATGAACTGGAATAATTTTACCGTAGCTTCGCGAAAAAAAAGGAGGGGTAATAAAACGAGTAATTGTCGCCTTTCATACCGCCGAACAAACGTTTGTTTAGTAGCTGTCCGTTTCAAAATGTTGTATCTTGCTGGTGGTTTTACGATTTCGTGATTGGTTTAAAGTCTTAATGTAAAGCCGATCAAGCAAAATGTTCTTGAGATAAAACTCAGTTCTCAAGGAGACATACCTGCAAAATTCACAAGGGGGTGGGGAGTGTGAGAATCGCATTTAATCAAGTGAAGTTTGCTCACTGTTATTATCTAAATCACTGAATAGCCAGCGACAATAGTGTGACATTTTCCGCTGATTTCGAAAATGTCAAGTGTTTGATTATCCAGTTCGTGAACGAGCATAACCCTCTGTCATTGTCCTATTTGCTTATATATCTGCAATTATGTCTACATGAAGTTTCTATAACAAAGGACTATGTGCTGTTAGAACAGGGTGAAATGATCTGAATCGGGTAATAAATAGCAAAATAATAAAAGAACTAATAAAACATAAAATTTAGCAAATAACATACATTAATTTAAAATGTGATCTATTAGGTACAACTTGCCTTCTCTGGAGTCATTTAATATACTGATTACACTTTCTAGAGAATGAGACCACACACTCTAAAAAAAATTCCTGGTAAACTTCCTAAACTAAATTGGAAGCTTTTAACCCAATATATCGTATGGAAATAATACCCCCCATCTGGCTACAAATATGGAATGTTTAGCGTCGCTAGTAAACAAAGTTGGGATGTTTCCTACGCGTGCGTCTGTTTCCAGGGCAATTGTAGAGAAGCTAGCATGAATTTATAGGAAATAACTTCACCATTCGCGCCTTCTTACTNGCAAAATAATAAAAGAACTAATAAAACATAAAATTTAGCAAATAACATACATTAATTTAAAATGTGATCTATTAGATACAACTTGCCTTCTCTGGAGTCATTTAATATACTGATTACACTTTCTAGAGAATGAGACCATACACTCTAAAAAAAATTCCTGGTAAACTTCCTAAACTAAATTGGAAGCTTTTAACCCAATATATCGTATGGAAATAATACCCCCCATCTGGCTACAAATATGGAATGTTTAGCGTCGCTAGTAAACAAAGTTGGGTTGTTTCTTACGCGTGTGTCTGTTTCCAGGGCAATTGTAGAGAAGCTAGCATGAATTTATAGGAAATAACTTTACCATTCGCGCCTTCTTACTNGTCTGTTTCCAGGGCAATTGTAGAGAAGCTAGCATGAATTTATAGGAAATAACTTTACCATTCGCGCCTTCTTACTCTACGTATACAATCATATAGCAAATTTGCAAATAATTTCTTAGAGTTTATATCAAGCACAGCAAGTGACCCTATTCACCCGACATTAATTGTGAATACGGTCACCGAATATGGTGAATCAGGTCAGCAGCAAACACTGGAAAATAGTCACAGAAATGAAGTAAGATTTTTTAATGTCTTTTTTTAATGCTACCTCCTGTTCATTTGAAAAAAAAGTTGTTTGTTTGACCACCCCTCTTGAGTTAGAGCAAATTTTACGAAACTTTAATCAGTAAAGAATAAAATTAAAGTTGGATGTTAACAAACATGTACTGTACATATCAATGTTGCCATCAACATGCAGCTACATAAACAATTTTGTAAGTATAAATAAAGCAATATGTTGTAATGATACAATGTTTCAGCTGTAGAGTTACAAGAAAATCATTAGCAGCTTGTTTCCAAATAATTGTTAGTAATACAAACAACATTTTACTCTGTAACATAACAAGAAATAATTTTTGCAAGCGAAATAACTGTATTTTTTACAAAGGTTTGCAAAAGCACAAAACATTTTATGTGAAATTTGCGATTTTTTGTTTTTACAATGCAGAAGGAAATCTTAGTGTGTTAACTAACATAAGATGCTGAAAATCACGTCTACTTACGTCGGAGGGCCAAAGAGCAAAGTCACGCTCTGGAGAACTGGGGTCTCACAAGAAAACACCAGCCACAGAGCGATCTAATCATGTTCAACCAAGTGAGACAAGAGAGTGGATCCTCTCTGTGCTATAGGGTAGACTGGGTACGGTTGTGCCAGGGTACGAAAGTGACAGTCGAAATATTAGCCAAAGTATACGGATTAGCGAGTTGTGGTAACGGTGAAGGGAGGGGCTTCCATGTCTCAACCCGTGTCACAGTATTGCGTCAGCCGCTGCGTGCTGCGTACGCTAGGAGAGACCCGCATTTGTTTTTGACAGTCAAAAGTTAGTATTTTTGTTCGATTTCTTTTGATAATTGTTGTTACATATATACAGATTGAGTATTAAGTGTTATTTATCTATATAACATATACATTAGTAAATAAAAACCAGTGATTACTTTGTTCATAGATTATTTCATTTTGGCATGGTGTTTGTTTTTATGAAAAAAAATGCTTTGGGTACGGTTGTGACATTTTTTTGTGGGTACGGTTGTTACATAAGTAAAAGTTGTGTTTTATTTTTTTAGATGCCCAGCCAACGCTCGTGGAAGACCGAAAGGGGGAGGCAAGACATTACTCAATACGAAAATGCATATATTGAAACAAAACGAGGTGTATCTCTGCGACAAGCAGCAGAAATGTTTCAAATTAATCGAATTTCCTTGTTCAGATGTTGATACAAAGATGTTTATTTGTTTGTTGAAGAACACATTGCCGTGTTTTTATTTCAAAGATTTTGAGGTTACGTTTATTAATGTTTTATTTTTAATCTTAAATAGTTCCTGTAAAGCTAGTTTCTATCTAAAAAAATTATAATTTTGGTATTTATGATTTTAATTAACATTTCTTTTATATTTTTATTATGCATAATTATGCTAGTTTCTAGGTAAAACAAAAATTTTGAGACTCAAGGTAAAGTGAGGACTGGTTTTAATAATTACCTATTATGTATATAAATGCTATAGTGCCTTATTAGTTATAAGTGATTGAAGTGTTCCCAAACATACTCTTTCTGTTCCTTTTCTTTTCAAAAGATGTTATGAAATATTAATGCTAGAGTGTTGCAATAAAAGTGATTTCAGACCATTTCAGAGTATTATTAAACCTGTCACTTTCGACCCCAAGCACTGTCACAACGGCCCTGGGGTGTGGTCGGTTGTGACATTTTCCCTTTTTTTTTTAACTTGCTCCTGTGTGCAAACAATTATGTTTAGGGATAAAGTTTTAATTAATTATATGTAGGGTTATGTAGAAATTATACGAAAAAGCACCTTTCGTTTAGCTAACTGGTATATATACAAAAATATGGCCGATCAAATACAAAATGGCACAACCGTACCCAGTCTATCCTACAAGCGAGTAAGCAAACGACGGTGTCTCTCGTACACGCAGAACTGTGCAGTCTAGCGTGTTGCCCTAATACAACGCGAATTTTGCACGTATCTACAGGATGTAATCCTAACTATTGTAACAAACGTCAGGAGGCGATTCCTGACATCGAAACAAGCNCACGCAGAACTGTGCAGTCTAGCGTGTTGCCCTAATACAACGCGAATTTTGCACGTATCTACAGGATGTAATCCTAACTATTGTAACAAACGTCAGGAGGCGATTCCTGACATCGAAACAAGCAAACATTTTCCTACAAACATAAGTCCTACAGCGCGTTGCTNGTCACAGTATTGCGTCAGCCGCTGCGCGCTGCGTACGCTAGGAGAGACCCGCATTTGTTTTTGACAGTCAAAAGTTAGTATCTTTGTTCGATTTCTTTTGATAATTGTTGTTACATACATACAGATTGAGTATTAAGTGTGATTTATCTATATAACATATGCATTAGTAAATAAAAAGCAGTGATTACTTTGTTCATAGATTATTTCATTTTGGCATGGTGTTTGTTTTTATGAAAAAGGTGCTTTGGGTACGGTTGTGACATTTTTTTGTGGGTACGGTTGTTACATAAGTAAAAGTTGTTTTTTATTGTTTTAGATGCCCAGACAACGCTCGTGGAAGACCGAAAGGGGGAGGCAAGACATTACTCAATACGAAAATGCATATATTGAAACAAAACGAGGTGTATCTCTGCGACAAGCAGCAGAAATGTTTCAAATTAATCGAATTTCCTTGTTCAGATGTTGATACAAAGATGTTTATTTGTTTGTTGAAGAACACATTGTCGTGTTTTTATTTCAAAGATTTTGAGGTTACGTTTATTAATGTTTTATTTTTAATCTTAAATAGTTCCTGTAAAGCTAGTTTCTATCTAAAAAAAATTATAATTTTGGTATTTATGATGTTAATTAACATTTCTTTTATATTTTGATTATGCATAATTATGCTAGTTTCTAGGTAAAACAAAAATTTTGAGACTCAAGGTAAAGTGAGGACTGGTTTTAATAATTACCTATTATGTATATAAATACTATAGTGCCTTATTAGTTATAAGTGATTGAAGTGTTCCCAAACATACTATTTCTGTTCCTTTTCTTTTCAAAAGATGTTATGAAATATTAATGCTAGAGTGTTGCAATAAAAGTGATTTCAGACCATTTCAGAGTATTATTAAACCTGTCACTTTCGACCCCAAGCACTGTCACAACGGCCCCTGGGGTGTGGTCGGTTGTGACATTTTCCCTTTTTTTTT
>NQII01000352.1:57686-100256 GCA_002778355.1 Clitarchus hookeri
CCCTGGGGTGTGGTCGGTTGTGACATTTTCCCTTTTTTTTTTAACTTGCTCCTGTGTGCAAACAATTATGTTTAGGGATAAAGTTTTAATTAATTATATGTAGGGTTATGTAGAAATTATACGAAAAAGCACCTTTCGTTTAGCTAACTGGTATATATACAAAAATATGGCCGATCAAATACAAAATGGCACAACCGTACCCAGTCTATCCTACAAGCGAGTAAGCAAACGACGGTGTCTCTCGTATACGCAGAACTGTGCAGTCTAGCGTGTTGCCCTAATACAACGCGAATTTTACACGTATCTACAGGATGTAATCCTAACTATTGTAAAAAACGTCAGGAGGCGATTCCTGACATCGAAACAAGCAAACATTTTCCTACAAACATAAGTCCTACAGCGCGTTGCTNAAACGTCAGGAGGCGATTCCTGACATCGAAACAAGCAAACATTTTCCTACAAACATAAGTCCTACAGCGCGTTGCTTTTTTAGTGACAGCACCTTCATTGCGTAGGGACGGGTGTTTATCGCGAAATTATTTGTGGTCATGCTAGACTTCAATATCCTACCTCCAAAACCACAACTTCCCTTGGTTATTGGCCACGTTTCTACGTGAGAAGACACATTCTTATTTGACTGGGCCAATCGTAATAAAGTACTCCGATACTGAACGTCCGTGATTCGCGGACATAAACTTGAGGCGTGTGGCATTTAAAACCATCCAACCACGAAAGTGCATATGAACTAAAGTGTTTTGGCGTAAAACTGCTCTTGACATCTTTTCGCGAAAAACACCTGTCCCTATACATTGGTCTTATGTGTACGGGAAACTTATTTCGCCCATGACGTATGATTTCAAAACTACGTAAACTCGCGTGTCGTAATGCATTCGTGGGGTGACAGCTTCGTCTCCAAACCAAACGTAAGAACATACTAAGTCGCAGAAGTGGTACGTGTTACCACAATGTGAAAAGCCTGTAACTCAATGACATTCGCTTTGTAGGACACTTGTTCATATGACATTTTTGCTTGTTTCGATCCCAGGAATCACCTCCCAAATTAAGTTACAATAGTTTAGGTACATCCGGTATACATGACGTATTTTTTCCGTGGAAATACATTAAAATTAAAAAATAATAATAATCACCTAAACTAACAATGAAAGCTGTAATAAAACTAGCTTATTGGCGAAGAGCTAGTTTTACAGTCCTTCAATTTCCAATCGGCGATTTATTTCTCATTTACGGTAATTATGTCCTGTGACTCCAGTAACTCAAGCAATATATACACAGGAATAGAATATTTCCTTTCAGACATAATTAAATTCAGGGGTTGCAAAAAAGAAAAATTTTGACGCGTGATATAAACAGCACGTGTTTTTCGTTACGACGACCATTGAAGTCTTGCTTTGTGTTGCGATATAGTAATATACGAACCATTCATAACCTAGGACAGTAGTGTGGTTTGCGAATAACTGAGTAAGTACCGGCCAAATTGGCGTTATTTTTTCTCATCAAGATATATTTCACAGTATTGTGTATTTTCCAGTTGGCGGGCCATGTTAATTGGCAGGGACACCCGAATTTCACTAAAATATTTCCGCGAATGTTATGTTTCAATACTATACGGGCGTACCTGCAGTTTGCTCCTGCTTACTGGCGGCGTGTATTCGTGAAAAGACATTTTCATACTTGACTAGCCAATCAGAACTTCAATAGTGCACGTCTGTTAATCGCACGCAGACACCTTAGGCGCATAGCACGGGAACCATCCAATCACGAAAGTGTGTCTGAGNAGGACAGTAGTGTGGTTTGCGAATAACTGAGTAAGTACCGGCCAAATTGACGTTATTTTTTCTCATCAAGATATACTTCACAGTATTGTGTATTTTCCAGTTGGCGGGCCATGTTAATTGGCAGGGACACCCGAATTTCACTAAAATATTTCCGCGAATGTTATGTTTCAATACTATACGGGCGTACCTGCAGTTTGCTCCTGCTTACTGGCGGCGTGTATTCGTGAAAATACATTTTCATACTTGACTAGCCAATCAGAACTTCAATACTGCACGTCTGTTAATCGCACGCAGACACCTTAGGCGCATAGCACGGGAACCATCCAATCACGAAAGTGTGTCTGAGCTAAAGTGCAATGAAATGGAACTGGTCGTTAAATGTTTTCCGGAAAATCGGGTGCTCACAGTTGNTGCACGTCTGTTAATCGCACGCAGACACCTTAGGCGCATAGCACGGGAACCATCCAATCACGAAAGTGTGTCTGAGCTAAAGTGCAATGAAATGGAACTGGTCGTTAAATGTTTTCCGGAAAATCGGGTGCTCACAGTTGATTGGCCACAGATAATGAAATAGAGTGGCGGCTCCTTTGAAGCGGGCGTACTCGTTCTCTGATTGGCTGCGCGAGGATCTGGGAACGGACCTCGTGTCTTATTGGCTACTGCAACCGGCGATAGGTAGCCTATTGGCTGAACTGTCGGCTAGCGAGTAGGTTGCCAAGTATTGATTGGTAGTGGCACCTGTTCTACAGCGAAAAGATTTCAGGACAGGTTATGTTCCAAAACACTTTAGTTCAGAACCACTTTCGTGATTGTATCATTTGAATTGCTACACGTCTTATCTGCCTGCCTGCAAATCACGGATGGTCAGTATCGGAGAAACTCAATTCTGATTGGCTCACTCATGTATAGAGAGAGACTCGCAAAACTCGGGTTATTATTTGAGGACACGTCAAACTTCAAACACGTGTGCCTTTTGATTAGGTTTGTCATTGGACCATACTTCATTTGACACGCCCTGGGTAAANGTCAAACTTCAAACACGTGTGCCTTTTGATTAGGTTTGTCATTGGACCATACTTCATTTGACACGCCCTGGGTAAATCTGCGCTAATAAATGAACACTTAACAATTGTGTACTCCAAACACGTGCAGTTAAGTCAGAATGGGCGTTACTTCAAATCCAGGCAGCGACCAATGAAGAAACGACTCCGACTTGAGTGTCTACAGTACTGTGAAGNAATGGGCGTTACTTCAAATCCAGGCAGCGACCAATGAAGAAACGACTCCGACTTGAGTGTCTACAGTACTGTGAAGTTTAGCCTGGTTCCACATAATAAAGCGAATTTTGCATGTCCCTAACTCATGTAGCAGTCAGTCTTCACACAAAGACAAGCGGCTAGTAGCCAAATAAAGACTGCAAGTGCGCACTTAGGATATTGAAATCTAGCGGCCATGTAAATATTTTCGCGAAAAACAGGTGTCCCGGCTGATTGGCGGTGCTCTGACATGTTGCCTGCTAGTGACGCAATCTTGCTGACGTGTGTCTGAAGTTTGTGGTGCAAGCGGCTGTTTCAGCTCTGTACACGTCAGTAAACTGTGGAGTTATCCTGGGCGTGTCATATAAAAAAAATGGTCCAATGACAAAAGTGGAACAAACGTACAGAGGTCTCTACTCGAACCAGTTATTTACAAGGAAGATCATTCGGCAGCGAGACTTGCAGAGTAAACCACTGGACAAGAAAAACCTTCTTGTGTGCCACGTATACAATTGTGTAACAACGAAGTGTTTGACTGGGTGAAATAAAAGTGAATTATCGTGTACTTTCTGATGCATCAACTGAAACACATCACTAGGGCCAGTGACTTTACGCGTAAAAATCGGAGCACACAGTAGACTTCAATAATATATACACACCTCAGTTATTGTTATACCTCCATTGGCTGCGTGTGCCGTGTCCGTCTTTGACCCAGCCACTCAGGACTAAGTAACTCCGACACTGAACCTTCGTGATTCGTGCGCAAAATGATAACACGGGACAGAACATTTTTTAGCCAATCAAAGAAGCTGGATTACCCTGCAGTGCTTTGGACTTTATCTTGTCTCGACATTTTTTCACTAAATATCACTGCCCCTTCACACCACCAAACTCAACAGCGCAGCTTAAACAAAACACTAATGATAGCTTCTCTTATTCACAGAGTACCTCAGTGTAGGTGAATACGAGCTTTAGTTTTGAGTAAGGACATCCGATTTACGAGCTTTAGTTTTGAGTAAAGACATCCAATTTACGAGCTGTAGTTTTGAGTAGGGACATCCGATTTTCGCGAAAAGAAATCCACGGAAGCTATATTTCATTATCCTACTTGCACACCTGCTATTTTTTCTTCCGTTATTGGCCACGTGCCTTCGTCGAAGACAGTGTGGTATGAGACTGGGCCAATGAGAGTTGTGTTACTCCGATACTGAACGTCTGTGATTCGTGGGCAGGCACATAATACGCTTAGCTGTTGAAACCAACCCATCGTGCAAGTGGATCGGAGTAGAAGTGTTTTGAAAAACAACTTGACAAGAAATATTTTCGCGAAAATTTGGTGCCCTTAGTTTCGAGTATCGTATATTTACGCCTTAAATATGCGTTGTGGCTATGTCATGGTAAGGAGAACTTTGCATAGTATACATATACGTGCACAGTGACTACAGAACATTAGAGTGACGTTATTAATATTGCGTTGCTTGAATTAATTGCCAACCCACAGAATACGGTTTCTTTTCAAGCAGTTTAGACAAATAACTCGCTTCACAGAAACGTGTTTATGTTTATAAGAGTTTCCCTGAGTCAGCCGATCCATAGACGTATACCAACCTTTGGACACATAAAAATTTAATTTTTACACCAGGCCAAGTGATAAGGCCTACACAGCAGGGTAAATAAACAAGATAAGAAGTGCTTTAAATACTTCATAGTTAGGGCCACCTGTGTTTCGCGAAAATATTTGCGGGAAGGCTAGACTTCAATANGAAGTGCTTTAAATACTTCATAGTTAGGGCCACCTGTGTTTCGCGAAAATATTTGCGGGAAGGCTAGACTTCAATAACATATAGGAACGGTTGCATTATTCATTTAAATATTGGCTTGTCTTTGTGTGAAGACAGTGTGTTACATCACAGCGAGCCAATAAGAGCTAGTTTTCTCCGATACTGACCGTCCGTGATTCGCCGGGAGACACGTTAGACGCGTGACAATTCGAACGATCAAATAACGAAAGTGGTTCTTAACTAAAGTGTTTTGGAACACAGCTTGTCCTGAAATCCTTTCGCGAAAAACAGGTTCCCCCCTCCCTTTTATTCACAGTTGATCGCAAAGCAACTACGGTAAAAAAAATTAATTAATTTCGTGAAAACATTTATTTACTTGTAATAAACTAATTATATAATCCATCCGTAATTGAATAAGAGAAGGGCCAGTGACTTTTCACGTAAAAATTGGAGCACACAGTAGACTTCAATACTATATACACATCTCAGCTGTTGTTATAACTCCATTGGCTGCAGGTGCCATGTCCGTCTTTGACAAAGCCACTCAGGACTAAATAACTCCGACACTGAACCTTCGTGATTCGTGCGCAAACTGTTAACACGGACCAGAACATTTTCTAGCCAATCAAAGAAGCTGGACGACCCTACAGCGCTTTGGACTCTATCTTGTCTGGAAATCTTTTCACGAAATATCGCTGCCCCTAATTAAGAGCAACCCTCCGTAACATGATGTAAGGTGACGAGCACGGACAAATATGGCGTCGTGGCCATACGGAATGCGGTCACTTCCGTGCATGCGTAGANTGATGTAAGGTGACGAGCACGGACAAATATGGCGTCGTGGCCATACGGAATGCGGTCACTTCCGTGCATGCGTAGAATATAACGGATGTAGTTTTGCAGTCGCAGCAGTGTTTTACTGTTACCGACAAAATATTTTCCTGGAAGACGATAAATACGTTTTCAATAAACAAATACGTTAGTGAACACCAAATGGCTCTAGTGCGTGTTTCTGTCAGGACCAAGTGTTTCTCGCGAAAAGATTTATGCGCAGGCTAGACTTCAACTTCGCACGTGCAAATTTACTTTGGTCATTGGCCACGTGTCAGTGTGAAAATACACGTACTACTTGACTGGGCCAATCAGACCCCGACACTGGACGGCAGTGATTGGCTGGCAGACACCTAAGATTCGTGAGAGTTGAAATAATCCACCCACGAAATAGGTTCTGAACTAACGTGTTTTGCAGTGCAACTATTCGCGGAATCTTTTCGCGAAATATCACTGCCCCTAAATATCAGCAAACTTGTTTGGCAAACATATCCTTGTCTACATGTACGATAGTATTACCGCACTCCGGAGTTAAATTCACTTACGTGGCAGTGGAAAATCCCATGCATAAGTCGGGAAATGACCTTACGACGTGTGCATCTCCTCAGCATTATCACAGCTAGACGGGAGAAGGAAACATAACGAGGCGCCATGTTGAGCAGCTTCTAGGGCTTATATTCGTTAGCGAAGGCATAATACTAAACAATAAAAATTTATTTTAACGAACTAAAAAATCTGTAAAATACAACATTATCAAATAGTTACAATTAAAAAAACCGTATAAAAAAGTAAATAAGAAAATTCGTAAGAGACTGTGGAAAACAGATAGTTTTTCGTTCCCGTGTTCAAACCTCAATATACGCCGCTATCTTTTACTGGCATAATCTTTATATCAAGGTAATTGTTAAAAGACTTGTAAAGCTATTGACTTCAAAGCACTAATAAAGCCGCTAAAGAAGTTCTACACAAACTTTGCTTTGTACCGCACACAAGTAACTAAACATTCTGTTACACAAAATAATTATTACAACCAGTTCCAGGAATATCTAATATGTCAAGTTGCACTTAGAATAGCGGGAATGTTCAAGCTAATGAGTAATATTTTAGGGAAAAATTACATAATTATTCAATTATAAATTCGCAGATAACTTAAATTAATACTTTTTATTTTTCTTTTGGAATAGTTTAGTACGTTAATAATCACTACTGCTTTCNTCGCAGATAACTTAAATTAATACTTTTTATTTTTCTTTTGGAATAGTTTAGTACGTTAATAATCACTACTGCTTTCACGTTGTTACCGTGGTGTAATGGATAGTGCGCCAGCCTTCCGAGATATAAGACCTTAGAATTGTGGTTTCGGTTAATATTCGTCTGAGGATATAGGTAATAATAAAATTTATATTACTATGACCCACGGTATTTTTAAATATAACTTTATTATTCAATATAGATAATATTCCCTTGCTTGTATGGGATTTTCCCACACTTTTGTCCGGTAATTTTCCGTACGGTTAGGTACACTAATATTACTAAACTTATGTTAATTTACCCTACATTTAAAAGGTAAATTCACCTTAGATGTAGCGGTAATTAGCTTCCCTTACATGTAAGGGAATTTTACCTCAAATATTTTTTTACAGTTAATGAGGTGTAAAACACCGCGTGGACCAATGGCTAAAGTTATATAAACACAGGTGTTTGGAATTCTTGATTGTCCAAAATGAATCTGCGAATTAACCAGGTATCTATCTTACTGTAAGAGACAGGCCTGAGAATAAAGAACAATAACATGTATAACAAGTAGGCTCGACCAATTTCTTCAGAAATTGTTCAAGTCAAATTTTTTTAGTTTATTTACTACGTTTGCGTACTCAAATACGTTTTTTTTTACGTCAAGCTGAGCTTTATTCGCGACATATTTAACACTTTGAGTGCGGTACACGTTTGCTGTGAGTTAAGATGAGCTAAAAATGAGTGACATATATTAGTGGTTGCATGACCTTTAGTTTTGTTGGTCTCTGTATGCCTACTTACAATCGTCCCATTGGTTCACACAACATCGGACACGCCTACTGCACTGTGCCACGTTCATTACTGGCCAGCTCTCTACCAATGTAATGCCGACTTGGAACTGGAGCAATCAAATGTTCTTTCCTCCTTAGAATAATGTACCTACAACCCATTCTGTTCATTTGAGAAAGTTACACTTTTGAGTGTTACTGGCGTAATATTTCGTCGCAGAGACCCCTACGAAAAATTACTGGTAAAGTGATATCTCTTTCGCCCGTGTCTCCAAACAATACGGAAGTCACTGTATTACGGCAAACTCCTTACAACGCAGTTAAATCTAAGTGACGTAAAATTACGCCAGTAGCACCCAAAGTTTTAATGCCGTATAAAGCTGTACTTCGCCAGTGAACATCATTAGGAAATAATGGAAATAATGTATTAAAAATAACATTTGTTTGTTAAAAAATTACACGTGTTAGTTAATTTTTTTCGTTTTTGGACGATTTAACTGTAGTTGCAATGAAGATGTTGGTTTCCAGTCAATGCCTGACATCGTATTACTGATTTTTTAAAATTATTTTAGCCACACTAGTATTGATATATTGAAAATATTATGACGGTAAGGTAAGTGCTCATTAATATGAGTTATGTTGAGAGTTACATGAAATGTTTGTCAGTAGAGACCTGGAAAATTTGCGGAATCATTTCGGTACAAGCTAGAAATCATGAGCATGTACATAAGTGTCTTTTGCAATTGGTCCCCACGTTTTTGACACGTCCTTGAGCTCTATGGGCCAATAACAAACTTACAACAAAACGCATGCCCAATAAATGCCATCCACCCTGGCAGCAAGCAACCAATGAGACGTTGATATCTGATGGTTTGTACATAAGACTGTGAATTCTAACCTACAGGTCACTGAACTCGCGAATTTTTCAGGTCTCTATTTATCAGTGTAGCTGCTGGAAAACGGGTGTTTTAATCTCCCACTGTCTAAAGGAAACTACTGAAATATGAGAGATCATGTACAAGTAATTACTGCTGTAATTTCTTGAGTAACAGCCGTTATAATTGATTTATGTAGTGCCCCTACACAACTGATGAACTGAGTGGAAATCGAGCTCCATCCGATATAAACACGTTTGTCAAAGACAGTGGTAAACCGTGAAAATACGTAGTTTGAGCCTACAAATTATTTTCCGCAACATTGCAGAGTTTCCTTCACTTCGTAATTTTTTAGACGTATATTTGCCGTTACGAAACGGAAACGTATAGCCCTATAGGGATTGGCAACCAGTATTCTCGCTGGCCACATTAAATGGCGAGCAATAATAATACAAACACATACAGTATAATTTGGGATAGTAGAAAATCGCGAAAAAGTTTTGAGCCAACATATCTTCGATAACAGTATAGCTGGTGTATCCATTTATGATTGGAGGATTAAGGTTTTGACTCGGCTAAGTTCTTTGTAGGCCAATCACAAACGTTCTGCTTTAGAGTATCACAATCCTCATTGGCCCAGTTAAATGGGATAGTTGCTTCATACACGCATGACGACCAATGAGAAAAGAAAATTGTCGGAAATATATACAATACGTTGGATCCTAGCAAACAGTCAACTTTTCCAGCGATAAACCATCATCTATAAAGTATAATATATATAAAGTATATTCGAAGATAGCAATTATTTATATTAGTCCTGCAATAAATCAATTTTTATATACCTTAAGCTAGTACCTGCAGTTCGTTTGTGTATAAATGAACATATTTATAGCCGTAATATTTTTTTCCCGTCAATAGTAACTTAAACGCCATTTCGCATCAGTAAATGCTAAAGACTGCGATTTACAAAATAATTTATATTTATGCGACTTTGAGATGTTCGAAAATGCATATAAACGAATGGTACGCTGTTCGAAAAATCTCAGTAACACTACGGAAAAGTAGAGACGAAACTGACCGCAAATCGTCGTAAGATTAAAGACAACAAATTTTCTCTGAAACGGCCCTATACGTAACTTTCACGTTAATATCTGGGCGGGACTCTCCGTAAATTTACTCGATAGTTTCTCATGCGTTTGCGGTTTATGAAGTGGGATTACAAATACAATAGTTTTATTTCCGTCACGCAGTGGTTTTACCGAGCATAAATAAGAAATAAAAGATTTTAAGAAATGCTACGAAGTGGGATCGGAACAAGAAAGAACAAGGCCTCAGTTCTTCACTGTAACTGCTTCGCCTGCCAGGTTCTCTGCACAGTATTAGACGTTTAGGAATAAAAAAAAATTTTCTCTGAATTTTGAAACTATCTTATGATTTCTCGATATAATTATATATATATATATATATATATATATATATATATATATANAAATTCTCATATTTATGTCACAAATATAAATGTTTATTTTAATGTTTTTTTTTTCTTTTTTCATTAAGTTATGATATATATATATATGCAAATATTAGTTTTAACTTAAGTGTTTGTTAAAATCACAAGAGCGTCATGTTCCAATTTCTATGAAATCCGGGACACTTAGTACATATCCTATATCTATTTCGACCTTAAATTTCATTTCAAAAGTTAAAATGGAAATGCGAGCAAAGGCATAATCTATTTCTGAGAAATAGCATATTCTTTGCGACATTCCAAAAAGTAATAAAATGGACAATTCGAAGTAGCTTAAAGTATTTATTTTGTTCTATTTTAAATGTTTGCAACTTACGAAAAAAATGTACAAATTAAATATTCCTATATTTCTTTTCGTTCTTTTTAAAAACTTAATGTTCTTAATTTTAAATTTAATTTTTTTTTAATCATTGTTTTATATTACAGCGAAAAAGTTTGTATCATGCTAAAAACTGTCGAAAATATTTTGAGANTTTTTTTTTAATCATTGTTTTATATTACAGCGAAAAAGTTTGTATCATGCTAAAAACTGTCGAAAATATTTTGAGACTCTAGAACGTCATTTAGCTATTTATATTTAAGGTTGACGAAAGTGATTTGCTGTGCTTTCTGATGTTTGAACGCGCAGGTATAAGTGACGTGAATTTCCTATCTCTTGTAGATAGGCTAAAGTGGCGAAGAAAGGTTCGTGTAACCTCGGCAACTTTCGTCCGCGTAAACCGAAGTCTTCGGGAACACGGACATTTTCTGCATCTTACATGTACAGCACTTGACTCCGTATTCTGACATTACTGTCCGCCTCTCCGTGAAAATGTCCAAGAGATTACGGAAATTTACGACAGTGTACGTCAATTCTTACTATACAGTGTATTAATATAAATGAAACCGAATTCAATTCGCATTCATTTCTATGCTACAATTGCAACAAAACCCCAACAGACCGAAATAAACTGAATAATATTTTATCAACGTTGCCGTCAATATTTTAGTCAGCCTTTACTCTAAAACAACTTCTAGGAATGTAGTTAGTTGCAAGGAAAAGTAATTTTTTAATGGTTCGTTCGAAACTGTTCAACTGACAACGGATGCTTTTCAAGTTTCATTAGGAAATACTTAAGGATTCTGTTTTGTTTATCAAAATACAAGAGTTGTGAGTTTACAACGATTCAATTTGCTACGTTGAAGAAGGTTCAACTANTCTGTTTTGTTTATCAAAATACAAGAGTTGTGAGTTTACAACGATTCAATTTGCTACGTTGAAGAAGGTTCAACTGGTGGTAGGCCCTACAGTTTCAAAAAAATTTTAAATCGAAATGTTTTTTTCGATTATACGCCTTGTTAACTATGACGATCGAGTTACTCGTTCCGTGGTCATACAGTACGAAAAATTTAATGATAACTTCCAAAAAAATATTCACGAAAAATAACTGTCGACAACTGGGACGTGTATATTAGGGCTTCGATAAGATTATTGCGCATTTTATGTAAGTGGGGTAAATTTTGACAGTTCTAGAAAACACGGCTACAATATATCCTTCCGCCGCAGCTGTACTGTCGGTGAAGAAAACAGCGTTCGTAAACAACGATTCAAACGCACACTTGCATTAGCATAGTGTTTCCTGTCATGGCAGATACTGGAAGACTGACGCTCACTAATTTCCGCCCAATAATCAATGTGGGTTGGCATTCCAACATGTTTTATTTTTGTAATGGCCAAATAACTTTGCCATGGCTGTGTTTCTTTTATTTCCAGTGTAAAAATAATGTGGGGGGATTTTAGTTTAACTTATTTCGTGAGACGGTATTGGTTTACGGTTCTTCGTAAGAGAGAGAGAGTCATTTTGAAGTGCATTTTGTTTTAATGGAGCAGTGGGAAATTTTTCTCGTACTAAAATAACATTCAAATGATTATAATATCGAAAATTTTAACTTCAATAAAAGAATAAAACGCCACACATACATCGCTGTTCTTACATATATAGAAATAAACACACACACTTTTACCGAAGTTAACCTTAAAGACGTTGGGTTTACAATATATTAAAAAAACAAATATAATTTTCACACATCAAAACATTTGAAAGTGCGGCTTTTTAGGCCACGTGCATTTAACCAACATTCAAGTAACTGTCTCGAAATACATATTTTACAAAACACGCTAACTTACTGTTTGAACATTTTGAACGTGTTTTTATATTGAAATTCTTGCACGATTACTTCACAACAATCACGTTTGTCTGCCACTGATATAGTATAACATATTTGCGTAATCATCCAGTAAAAAAAAATTTCTTCGCCCGTTTGCTGAAACCAACAAACTTAAACTACGGAACGTAAATTATATTTCTGTCGCTTAATGGCGGACACCGGTTGGAAATTGGCGGAATGAGCCTTTTACGAATTGGTCAACACGTGCCGATAATATTATATTTCACTCAAGAAAACGCACTAAAGCGGTACGTACAACCAACTATACTTAATAAATGAAAATACAAAAATAATTAACTACCAAAAAAATGTTCCGACAACACGTCAAAGNACAACCAACTATACTTAATAAATGAAAATACAAAAATAATTAACTACCAAAAAAATGTTCCGACAACACGTCAAATGTACTCGCATAAACATGAAGGAAAACAGCACATGCACAATGGCGTTCACTGGGCTATAAACGTTTCGCTCATCGTAAGTGTCTCGCTGATCGTAAGTGTTTCGCTGATAGTAAGTGTTTCGCTGATAGTAAGTTTTTCGATGATCGTAAGTGTTTCGCTGATCGNCTCGTATAAACATGAAGGAAAACAGCACATGCACAATAGCGTTCACTGGGCTATAAACGTTTCGCTCATCGTAAGTGTCTCGCTGATCGTAAGTGTTTCGCTGATAGTAAGTGTTTCGCTGATAGTAAGTTTTTTGATGATCGTAAGTGTTTCGCTGATCGTAAATGTTTCACTGATCGTAAGTGTCCGAATGCTCCGTCATAATTGCTGAACATGTTTTTAAAGCCAATTCACAAAAATAAAAATAAAAAAAGGAAAAAATAAAAATTATTGCATTGCTTTCATTTTAACCATAAATGTTGAGGGATAAATAACAGTTTTAATTACAACTTTTAGTTCTTGGTTATATTTTCTTCCTGTCATAGTCATTATCGCCAACATAACAACATACATCCCGCAGTAATTCATCAGCTGATACAATACTTTGCAAACGAGAGCATTTAATGTGTACATACAGAGTAAGTTGGTCACATTGTCTGTCAAATTTATCCCACTTATATGAAATGGACAATAATATTCTGTCGTATCATGGATAGTGAAATTAGGATTACATTTCGTAACATAAAAATGCTTATACATAACTATATAATCTTATAATAAACACTACGGACTTACTGCGTTGACGGAAGCTATAGCAATTAACGCATATAGTATGATTACATTAACTTTGATCTGAGTCGTGCTTTGCTTATAGACGCCTAGAAAAACAACATCCGACCGAACGTTTTCAGTATTTAGGCCCAAGACACATTAGCCATCATTACATAGGCCTATTTGTCATCACGAAAAATTTTACACAATGTTACAGGGCTGCGATTTACCAAGATAACTATTTACCGGAAAGTTTTAATGCACAAGAGAGAAAACAGATTTGTGACTGGAGGAACATAACTTAAGCTAAACAAAATTTAAAAAACGGTAGAATGATATTAAAAAGAAACTAGTTTTGCTCCTGAGTATTACATTTTTACTTACAACGTACTTTGGTTGTTCGCAAAAATTAAATGGTGAAAAAAATATAATTTTTTTTCCGAGCATACTAAGCACTATTCCATGAAAAAGATGGCGGGATTGTCCTTGTCAAATTAGTGCTACATAATTATTGCTGTTTTGTCGTAGTCACCGTGCGCATCGGGCGTAGACGCGCTTTTATAAATTGAATACAAATTTCTCGGCCCTTTTAGACGATGCTGTAAGGAAAGTAGTTCTATTGTTCCTGTAGTTTTCATCGCTATATTTCGAGATAATTTTATCATATTAGCAGTAATTTAAGACACATAAAAAATAGTTTTTGCGTGGTTACGGGGGAAGAGCACGGTAGACTTTATAAAAAATTACAAAGAAAAGGAAATTCTATTGGGACGCGTACGGCTCGGCATTTGATTGGTTGAAAGCCAGCCAATTACGTGCGTTTTGCTGTATAGCATACGTGAATGGTGTGGCTGTGAACCAATACGAAGGTGGAGAGTGGAAGCACAGAGACCAACAGAAACAGTGTTCCGGCAATGGTGGATATAGGTGACCCAATTCTAGCATACCTTGCACTTGCAAAATTCGCGTTTATTATTGTGGGGGACACGTTTAACTTGTAACACGTGTGCCTTTGCAATGCGTTTGTGATTGGACCGTACTTAACCTGACACGCCCTTTGTAACTCTGCGCCAATAAATGAACATGTCACAATCGTGTGCTCCAATCACGCGCAGTTCAGTCAGAAAGAGCGTGGCTTCACATCTATACAGCAGCCAATGGGCAAACGACGCTGGCTCCGGTTTATTCAGTACTGTGAATTTCAGCCTGATTGCAAATAATAACAAGAGATTTGCATGTTTCAAGCTATTATTAGAGACCCAGAAATATCGCGGATTCATTTGGCAACAAGCTAGACGCCACAATCGTTTGTGTACTCGAGCTTCAGGAAGTTGTTCATTGGCTGACGCTCCAGTTTAACCCCAGACCAGGTTGCACGGGATTCGGTCGTATTTTTCTTCTGATTTGTCATTGGCTCAAATGCGTCCAGGGCGTGGCTAACAAACTGCGATCCAATTGAAAAGAAAGTCAGGTGCACGTGTGTTTGAATTCTAGCTCGTCCTCGCATGAATTCGCGAAATATCCGGGTATCCAGCTGTTATAAATGCGCACGGACAGGATTGAGGGGAGAGAATGGCGCGTTGTGTCGCGGTTCGTGTTCAAGATGGTGCGCTGAGTGGCGATGCCTAGAGCGCGTGCGCCACCCGAATTGCGACATTGATTTTACATGGGAATTTCTTGTCAATACGTGAGACCGCCGCATAGAGCGTGCCCTGGGTTCGACGTCGAGCACGGTCACAGGAGAAAACTAATTGTAAATATAACAGAAACGTTATAGTAAAATTACGAACCAAAAGTCGGTTCTAGATCGATTTCGTGTACGTTAAGAGACGTCAGTATAGAACGTTTAAAAAATGCAATTGACTCGTCCTATGCTCAACCAATCACACACGACTACAAAATTTACTTGAATTTTACTTAAAAATGTATTTACTGGTAAACAGCATTTAATTTCATTTTATTTGCATCCTTATCCTGTCAGGAGACCCCACAGGATTTGTCAGTAATATAACACACACCCTGATAATGCAATAAAAAGTAAAATTATACTCCATTCGCGGTAACTTCCAACTTTTTGCAGCCCTTCTAAAGTTCTACTTCCGAGATATTCCTCCGCCTCATGCTATCAAAGCTTTACCAAGTCTAGAGAATTTCACCTAAAGGGACAGCTCATAGCATTCGTCCGCACTCAGTGTATTAGTATTTTGCATAAGTACTATTTATTTATGTCTAGGAATTACCAATATATATATTTTCTCACTGGTTTTATTCATATTAATTATAAATAAATCATTACACGTTATAAGTAAAATGCAACTTAATTTGTATTTAATCAAAAATACGGTAGTTTTATGTCAACAATATTATAAAAAGCTTGTGATAAATGTGATATTTAGGAAGCAGACAAACACGTCATACATGGGGAGAATTTTCAAAGGTTTGATTCGAAAAGTGTGAAGAAACCGCGAATAGACTAAACAAAAAATATTACATACAATTTAGACATATTTTTTTAATGAGTAAAGGAAAACAAAGACGTAAGTTTATTTTTACAGAAAAATATATTCTTTAAAATGCAAAAAATTATTTTTTATTTTCCTTTTCTCCTTAAATTTTTTTTGGCTGAAGGTATTACGTACAAGACACTAAATAAAATATTGGTATTTCCTACACGGCTACATGCCCAGGAGGTTCCTATATCCTGTTTGCGGTTTCTTCGCACTTTTTGAATCGAACTTTTGTAAAATCTCCCCATGTATGACGTGATTGAATCTTTCCCAAATATACCAAGTACCACAAGCGTGTTATGCTTCTGTGAACATAGAAATACCTTTTTTTTTGCAAAATTACACTTTTACTTATATTTTCTCTATAAATTACAATATTTTAACCAAAATCAATATGGAAAGAAAACAGAGAGAAAAAATATGTGTTGGTAATGTTGGCAATGCCTAGTGAAAAATATTTCTTATGCAAAATGTTAATAAGCAGAGAGAGCACGAATGTGGTGCGTTGTCCCTTTGGCGTAATTTTGTAGACTCGGTTAAGCTCTGTTTGCCAAAGGCGGAGAAACATTCTGAAAGTATAACTTTAGCAGAGCTTCAGAATTGTTTGAAGTAACCGTGAATGGACTATAGGCGACACATAAACAATGACCGTGAACCGTTACGCAAAATTACCTTATTGCATTCTGATACGTATACGTGCATTACGTGCAAGTTTTTCTTCGTAAACCGAACTTTGGTTTCAATCTGTACTTGTTACAAACATTTCTTCGGTAACAAGTTGCCAAAGATTTTCTTGTAAATACAGCTGAATATTATTTTAGAAACCATACAAAATCGTTCATGTATTTCAGTGTTTACAATAAACATGAAATAAAAAACAATTGCTTATTTAAATTCAAAATTAGTTTTACACATTCCACACCAAGGTTTTGCGAAATTCACTCTCGTTTATTTGTAGTGTTACAAAAAAAGATTTGGCAACTTTTTCCAAATAATTCTTTCCACAAAAACAAAAAAAAACTTTACTGCGTACCATATAAAATTAATGAATACCATAGATAGCTATTTTCTAAGTTTTATTTAAAGAAAATATTTTCCTGCAAGGATAACTGCTATAAATTTTTACAAACGAATTGTTACATGTTACTCCGATAGATATAAACCATTCAGTTACAATTTTATAACTAAACCTTCGTTTCTCTAACACGCTCTCAAGCAATTACACTTTTAATTGTAATCTCGACGTACAGAATCATACTTTAAAGTTATATTTCCTTTTTTTAACCATAAATATGACATCGTGCACTCTTCGCAAATTTCACAAGTCCGAATATTCTACAATAGGCGATGTAAGAACCGTGGAAACGGGTTTCAGGTGCGTATCAGAACCAGAGAAACAACGAAATAAGTGTTACCCCATTCGAACCCACTGTACACAGTTGTGTGCATTACGCACGTGTAAGTAACTTTTAGTCTGTACTGCACACTGTGAAGTCCAATGACGAATGATCTTATCTGGGGGTTAATGATTCGCAAACCGTCTTACTGGTCTATGTCGTAATTGGTTCATATTACTGTAGCCAAACATATAGCCTACAGCTTATTGGCCGTGACAACGAAACACGTGTTGTGTCGACTCAAGTACAGCACGCATCATAAAATTTCTTGTTTGCAACACCTAAAACTGTAAATTTAATTGGGCCTGAAAAGGCTTAATAGATAATAAGCTTTATTATTAATCGTATCCTGTAATGTTAAACACTGCATATAGAGAGGGAAGACAATGATTTTCGGAAAAATATTTTCACCCATGCTAGACCACATTACCTACTCTTCGTGAACAAATGAAAAGTTCCTGTGGTTATTGGCTGCTNAATATTTTCACCCATGCTAGACCACATTACCTACTCTTCGTGAACAAATGAAAAGTTCCTGTGGTTATTGGCTGCTTTGTCGGTGAAAGATATTTTCTTATACCTACTTCGTTGTATCAGCAAAAATTAGGTTACTTCGTCAATGAACGTTTGTGATTCGCGGGTATGCACCAAACAGACGTAAACTAATAAAAACAATCCAGTAACGAAAGTGGATCGGAGGTTACGTGTTTTCAAAAACCGGTTACGAGAATTTTTCGTGGAATTCAGCTGTCCCTAGCTAAAGGATATACAGAATTTACAGCAGCGAGACTTGATAACAATCGTCAAGGCGGAAAGAAATTGTCCAAGCAATATTTATGGATTGTACTCATGTTATTTGTGCACCATACTTAAAAAATAAACTTTTTTGACACTATGAATAGATACTGAAACTATTCTAAGAGATTTGTAGAAGCTGGGAAGGCTTATTCTGACAGTTATTAACATCATGAGACTTACGTTATTATTTTATTGGTGCCTGATCAACGCAGCTCTATAAAACTCTTTTTAAAGTATAGTAACAGGATGTAACGACCAAATAAGTGGTTTTATTTTGGATCCAATAAGAGTATAATGGCTGTCGCGCAGAAGAAGTTCTGCTGTCCCTAAGAAAGTCGAAAATCCACTGGTAAAATTTCTTGCCTAATGGCGGCGCATTGTCCGACGACACGAAGAATCGTCTGTCGCGATTGGCTGGACGGGTTGACAGCCCGTCGTGCTGTGATGCGTTCGCAGAATAGGCATTTCGCCGCGAACGTGCAAACTTCGCCGTATTATTTCGCGACACTTTACACTGCCAGTAGAAAAAATGATATATAAATTACGGTCAAAAATTAAGATTAGAAAAATTATACATTTACCACCTTAAAATTACGGAAACTGTGATTCAATGTTCACGATCACTCCATCAATTCGGAACCTGAGAATCATTTTTCATGGGGATGATAATTTATGAAGTTTCGCTAGTAGAAATATATTTATTTTAGTTACACGGACGTAGCACAATGTTTAAAAATGAATGACCAAATTTAAAAGATTTGATGGGAACCGAAATCAAAACACAAACGAAAAAAAAATGCCGTACTTAAAGCGATAAAAAGAAAACATTTTTGTACGTTTTACAAAGAATTATATGTAGGGCCAGTGACATTTCGCGTAAAAATCGGAGCACACAATAGATTTCAATACTATATACACACCTCAGCTGTTGTTATGACTCCATTGGCAGCTGGTGCCGTGTCCGTCTTTGACCAAGTCACTCAGGACTAAGTAACTTCGACACTGAACCTTCGTGATTCGTGCGCAAACGGTTAACACGGGCCAGAACATTTTTTAGCCAGTCAAAGAAGCTGGACGACCCTACCATGATTTGGGTTCTCTCGTGTCTCGAAATCTTTTCATGAAATGTCACTGCCCCTAGTTATAACGGTAGACTATTTGTGATAAAAGTATTTGTTAGCTTGATGTGTGTCATTGGATCTCCGCTCAACCGACACGCCTTGCAGTACTCTGCGCCAATAATAAACACACACCACTCTGGTTGCTTCATTCCGTTTGGCCGAGTCTAACCAGGAGGCTGCGGCAGCGGCCAATGAGAAAATGAGGTTTGCTTCAGTAAGTAAATTATTGTGGAGTCTAACTTGGTACCCTTTAAAAACGCGATATTATAACGTCTCTAGATATAATAATAAGTAGGCAAACGCAATTTCCCCGAATAGAATTCCTGTCAAGCGGTTTATCAAAACGCTTTGTCTCAGGTCCACTTTCCCGATTGGATGGTTTTTTTTAACGCTAAGCGTCATAGGTGGCTTTCCGAAAATCACAGACGTTCAGAACCGGAGTGACCTAATTCCGATTGGCTCAGTCAAATGCCACAATGTTTCCTCGCAAAGAAACGCGGAAGGAAAACAGTATGTGTGCTTCTAAACATATTTGAGTTTACCCTGCGTGTAACTCTTTTCACGAAAATCGCGTGATCCGAACAAAATTAAATCCCTTCAAAACACTTAAAAACCACAAACCATGACAGAAAAATTGTGCTCCCTAAACCAGTTGTAAATAAAAAAATGACACGAAACGTTAAGTTTAGAGTTTAGCAAGAAAATAACGTGAATTTCGGATGTGTATCAGTTTATCTTATGGCTGTAGGTCGTACGATATAGCGTTGTATACTAGTAGTTATAACTAAGAGACGATTGTTTACTGCGAAAACATTAAACATTCAACATACTAACATAGGTCTTCTGTACACACGTTAGAAAGTTTCCTTACGTTACTGGTTATCATTAGGGCCACCTGTTTTCGCCCGAAAGATTTCACGACTAGTTGTACTCCAAAACACCTTTAGTTCAGAACCAATATTGTGGTTGAATGATTCTAACTCACACATGTCTAAACTGTCTGCCAACCAAACACGGACGTTCAGTGCAAGGGTAAATTTATTCTGATTATCCCATTGGAGTATAAAATGTCCATTACACACACACGCGCCGCGAATAACCAAAAGAAATTTGCAAGCATACACATCAGTAGGACTACTGACTTTTCGCGTAAAAATCGGAACACACAGTAGACTCCAATACTATATACACACCTCAGCTATTGTTATACCTCCATTGGCTGCTGGTGCCGTGTCCGTCTTTGACCAAGCCACTCTGGACTAAGTAACTCCGACAATGAACCTTCGTGGTTCGTGCGCAAACGGTTAACATGGGCCAGAACATTATTTAGCCAATCAAAGAAGCTGGACGACCCTACAGTACTTTGGGCTCTATCTTGTCTCGAAATCTTTGCGCGAAATGTCAGTGCCCCTACACATAAGAAGTCGAAGTCTAGCTTGAGCATAAATATTTTCACGAAAAACAGGTTGCCCTTGTTATCATGCATGTACGAAGTTGCTATCCCGTTTTATTTGGCCAATGAGGACTCTGAGACTCTAAAGCAGAACGTTTGTGATTGGTCTGCAGAAACCTTAGCCTAGTGAAAAATTTGCTCATCCAGTCATTAAAGGATTAATGATTTGTAGCCTGTTCAGGGTAAACTTGTGTATTCTTCCGCCATACGTAAAATTAACATTGCCACGGGACTGATAACTTTATCCATGCGCAGGCCAAGCGAAACTGCAAAATTATCGAAAAAGTATAATATTTTAAAAATTTTGTAAATTGTTACACGCATATGGATTCAAGAAAGATATAAAGCAAAATAAATTAATTCAGTACTTACAAATGTTTACCTGGTACTTCCAGTTCAACGTTGAGACGTGGAACTATTTTCCCTCCGTCGTTACAAACTTAAGGCGTACGCCTGTCAGCGTGTCTGGTGCAAGTAGGGGCAGTGGCATTTTCCAATTGTTGATATTAAAAATGCTTACTGTATCCTGAACACTTTTCACAATTATATTGAGATGTTGACTCAAAAACGGTTAGCGATTTCCCAGCGTCTCTATAGGCTAGTTCTTTCGCGCGTGTAACTGTCGCTAAAACGGCACGCCTTACGAGTAGGAAACTGTGAAACATTCGTAAATATCGTATACGCTGTTCGCGACCAAGTGAGCACTTCTGAGGCCCTAGTTACTTTTTCCTTTCAGCCACTCTTTACCCTTAGCAATATTTTCAAATAAATATTGCCACGTAAGTAATAAACAGACTGTGTATATTCCATCGCACTTGAAATTAACGTCTAAGGCTAAAATAAAATATTGTTATTCCAAGTGAGAGGGCTTTCAAAAGTACTCACTTTACTGTGATTGGTAGAGACCTGAAGAATTCGCGGATTCATTTTGAGGCAAGCTAGAATTCAAAACACGGGCGTTTATATATCTTTAGCCATTGGCCCAAGCGGTATTTGACACCTCCTGGAGAACGATGTCCAATTACCTCCTTCCACTGTGACAGCAGACAACCAATGCGCAGTTAATATCAACATATTTGTACATAAGACTGTGGAGTCTAGCTTGCAGGTCATTGAACTCGCGAATTTTTCAGGTGTTTAGCGATTGGCCTATAACATTTGAAAGTGCGTACTCCGAACAGTTAGGAACGAGAAACAATTCCGGACGAGATAAATTCCACAATTACGGCGTCATAATTTATCTCTCGCGACTGGTGGGAAGAAAATTTTTTTTTGTCACAATTTTAAAGCGTGATAGCGAATAAAATGAGTTCAAGTTCGGAAGTTTCCGTATTCCGAACCTCGCTGAAATCAAGAAACGTNAATATTTTCACCCATGCTAGACCACATTACCTACTCTTCGTGAACAAATGAAAAGTTCCTGTGGTTATTGGCTGCATGTGTCGGTGAAAGATATTTTCTTATACCTACTTCGTTGTATCAGCAAAAATTAGGTTACTTCGTCAATGAACGTTTGTGATTCGCGGGTATGCACCAAACAGAAGTAAACTAATAAAAATAATCCAGTAACGAAAGTGGATTTGAGGTTAAGTGTTTTCAAAAACCGGTTACGAGAAGTTTTCGTGGAATTCAGCTGTCCCTAGCTAAAGGAGATACAGAATTTACAGCAGCGAGACTTGGTAACAATCGTCAAGGCGGAAAGAAATTGTCCAAGCAATGTTTATGGATTGTACTCATGTTATTTGTGCACCATACTTAAAAAATAAACTTTTTTGACTCTATGAATAAATACAATATTTGTTTTTCGTTCACCGTTTTCATCGCTACTGAAATTATTCTAAGAGATTTGTAGAAGCTGGGAAGGCTTATTCTGACAGTTATTAATATCATGAGACTTACGTTATTATTTTATTGGTGCCTGATCAACGCAGCTGTATAAAACTCTTTTTAAAGTATAGTAACAGGATGTAACGACAAAATAAGTGGTTTTATTTTGGATCCAATACGAGAATAATGGCTGTCGCGCAGAAGAAGTTCTGCTGTCCCAAAGAAAGTCGAAAACCCACTGGTAAAATTTCTTGCCGAATGGCGGCGCATTGTCCGACGACACGAAGAATCGTCTGTCGCGATTGGCTGGACGGGTAGACAGCCCGTCGTGCTGTGATGCGTTCGCAGAATAGGCATTTCGCCGCGAACGTGCAAACTTCGCCGTATTATTTCGCGACACTTTACACTGCCAGTAGAAAAAATGATATATAAATTACGGTCAAAAACTAAGATTAGAAAAATTAGACATTTACCACCTTAAAATTACGGAAACTGTGGTTCAATGTTCACGATCACTCCAGCAATTCGGAACCTGAGAATCATTTTTCATGGGGATGATAATTTATGAAGTTTCGCTAGTAGAAAAATATTTATTTTAGTTATACGGACGTAGCACAATGTTTAAAAATGAATGACCAAATTTAAAAGTTTTGATGGGAACCGAAATCAAAACACAAACGAAAAAAAAAAAATATGCCGTACTTAAAGCGATAAAAATAAAACATTTTTGTACGTTTTACAGAGAATTATATGTAGGGCCAGTGACATTTCGCGTAAAAATCGGAGCACACAATAGACTTCAATACTATATACACACCTCAGCTGTTGTTATAACTCCATTGGCAGATGGTGCCGTGTCCGTCTTTGACCAAGTCACTCAGGACTAAGTAACTTCGACACTGAACCTTCGTGATTCGTGCGCAAACGGTTAACACGGGCCAGAACATTTTTTAGCCAATCAACGAAGCTGGACGACCCTACAGTGCTTTGGACTGTATCTTGTCTCGAAATACCGCTGCCCCTAATTACATGGAAACCAGTTGCTGAATATTTTACACGTGGTTTTATAAAACATACAATATTGTTTATGTAGCTCCATACTTGGGCCAACCAACTTAAAGTCTACAGTTCTTGCTTGTTAAAATTCAACATTAGTAGGGACACTGGAATTTTGCGAAAATATTTCACGACCAGTTGTATTTAACAACACTTTAGCTCACATGCACTTTCGTGATTGGTCAGTGTCTGTGTTACGCGTCTTAGGCGTCATGCCCGCGAATCACAGACGTACAGTACTGAATTTGCCTAATTCTTATGGGTTATTCAAGAAGGAAATGTCTTCACACACAACAACGCTCTCAATAAGCAAAAGAAAACTGCTTGTATGCCCGTATATTGTTGAAATCTAGCATGTGCAGAAATCTTTTCGTGAAATTCTGGTGTTCCTAAACATTTGTTTTTCGCATTCCATATTTACGTTTCGTAAAACTTGCCATTATTTACTTGCTGTGTTACAATAATAATTTTCGTAACTAGTTTCCAAAGAATAAGTATTTTAAAAAAATGCAGATATGTTTTACAATAGTCGTAAGGTACCGATATCTACTAACCCACATTGCTGAAGTATTTGAAGTGTTGATGTCTATTGCGACAAATTTTCGCGAACTTCTGCAGTCATTTTATTACGTTATTTAGAGTTCTGTAAATGTTCCCCGTTATATTACGGACATTTCTAGGAGCAAATGTTTCAAGTAGTTGTGCTTTCTATTTCTCTCTGTCACGGGACCATAGCTTGTGATATTATTAGAATCACTCTATTTTTGCGTTATAATGTTATAACTAGGGCCACTGACTTTTCGCGTAAAAATTCGGAGCACACAGTAGACTCCAATACTATATACACACCTCCATTGACTGGTGGTGCCATGTCCGTCTTTGACCAAGCCACTCAGGACTAAGTAACTCCGACACTGAACCTTCGTGATTCGTGCGCAAACGGTTAACACGGGCCAGAACATTATTTAGCCAATCAAAGAAGATGGACGACCCTACCATGCTTTGGGCTCTCTCTTGTCTCGAAATCTTTTCGCGAAATGTCACTGCCCCTAGTTATAACGGTAGACTATGTGTGATAAAAGTATTTGTTAGCTTGATGTGTGTCATTGCATCTCCGCTCAACCGACACGCCTTGCAGTACTCTGCGCCAATAATAAACACACACGACTCTGGTTGCTTCATTCCGTTTGGCCGAGTCTAACCAGGAGGCTGCGGCAGCGGCCAATGAGAAAATGAGGTTTGCTTCAGTAAGTAAATGATTGTGGAGTCTAACTTGGTACCCTTTAAAAACGCGATATTATAACGTCTGTAGATATAATAATAAGTAGGCAAACGCAATTTCCCCGAATAGAATTCCTGTCAAGCGGTTTATCAAAACGCTTTGTCTCAGGTCCACTTTCCCGATTTGATGTGTTTTTTTTTAACGCTAAGCGTCATAGGTGGCTTTCCGAAAATCACAGACGTTCAGAACCGGAGTGACCTAATTCCGATTGGCTCAGTCAAATGCCACAATGTTTCCTCGCAAAGAAACGCGGAAGGAAAACAGCATGAGTGCTTCTAAACATATTTGAGTTTACCCTGCGTGTAACTCTTTCACGAAAATCGCGTGATCCGAACAAAATTAAATCCCTTCAAAACACTTAAAAACCACAAATCATGACAGAAAAATTGTGCTCCCTAAACCAGTTGTAAATGAAAAAATGACACAAAACGTTAAGTTTAGAGTTCAGCAAGAAAATAACGTGAATTTCGGATGTGTATCAGTTTATCTTATGGCTGTAGGTCGTACGATATAGCGTTGTATACTAGTAGTTATAACTAAGAGACGATTGTTTACTGCGAAAACATTAAACATTCAACATACTAACATAGGTCTTCTGTACACACGTTAGAAAGTTTCCTTACGTTACTGGTTATCATTAGGGCCACCTGTTTTCGCCCGAAAGATTTCATGACTAGTTGTACTCCAAAACACCTTTAGTTCAGAACCAATATTGTGGTTGAATGATTCTAACTCACACATGTCTAAACTGTCTGCCAACCAAACACGGACTTTCAGTGCAAGGGTAAATTTATTCTGATTATCCCATTGGAGTATAAAATGTCCATTACACACACACGCGCCGCGAATAACCAAAAGAAATTTGCAAGCATACACATCAGTAGGACCACTGACTTTTCGCGTAAAAATCGGAACACACAGTAGACTCCAATACTATATACACCCCTCAGCTATTGTTATACCTCCATTGGCTGCTGGTGCCGTGTCCGTCTTTGACCAAGCCACTCTGGACTAAGTAACTCCGACAATGAACCTTCGTGGTTCGTGCGCAAACGGTTAACATGGGCCAGAACATTATTTAGCCAATCAAAGAAGCTGGAAAACCCTACAGTGATTTGGGCTCTATCTTGTCTCGAAATCTTTGCGCGAAATGTCAGTGCCCCTACACATAAGAAGTCGAAGTCTAGCTTGAGCATAAATATTTTCACGAAAAACAGGTTGCCCTTGTTATCATGCATGTACGAAGTTGCTATCCCGTTTCATTTGGCCAATGAGGACTCTGAGACTCTAAATCAGAACGTTTGTGATTGGTCTGCAGAAACCTTAGCCTAGTGAAAAATTTGCTCGTCCAGTCATGAAAGGATTAATGATTTGTAGCCTGTTCAGGGTAAACTTGTGTATTCTTCCGCCATACGTAAAATTAACATTGCCACGGGACTGATAACTTTATCCATGCGCAGGCCAAGCGAAACTGCAAAATTATCGAAAAAGTATAATATTTTAAAAATTTTGTAAATTGTTACACGCATATGGATTCAAGAAAGATATAAAGCAAAATAAATTAATTCAGTACTTACAAATGTTTACCTGGTACTTCCAGTTCAACGTTAAGACGTGGAACTATTTTCCCTCCGTCGTTACAAACTTAAGGCGTACGCCTGTCAGCGTGTCTGGTGCAAGTAGGGGCAGTGGCATTTTCCAATTGTTGATATTAAAAATGCTTACTGTATCCTGAACACTTTTCACAATTATATTGAGATGTTGACTCAAAAACGGTTAGCGATTTCCCAGCGTCTCTATAGGCTAGTTCTTTCGCGCGTGTGACTGTCGCTAAAACGACACGCCTTACGCGTAGGAAACTGTGAAACAATAGTAAATATCGTATACGCTTTTCGCGACCAAGTGAGCACTTCTGAGTCCCTAATTACTTTTTCCTTTCAGCCACTCTTTACCCTTAGCAATATTTTCAAATAAATATTGCCACGTAAGTAATAAACAGACTGTGTATATTCCATCGCACTTGGAAGTTAACGTCTAAGGCTAAAATAAAATATTGTTATTCCAAGTGAGAGGGCTTTCAAAAGTACTCACTTTACTGTGATTGGTAGAGACCTGAAGAATTCGCGGATTCATTTTGAGGTAAGCTAGAATTCAAAACAGGGGCGTTTATATATCTTTAGCCATTGGCCCACGCGGCGTTTGACACCTCCTGGAGAACAACGTTCAATTGCCTCCTTCCACTGTGACAGCAGACAACCAATGCGCAGTTAATATCGACATATTTGTACATAAGACTGTGGAGTCTAGCCTGCAGGTTATTGAACTCGCGAATTTTTCAGGTGTCTAGCGATTGGCCTATAACATTTGAAATTGCGTACTCCGAACAGTTAGGAACGAGAAACAATTCCGGATGAGATAAATTCCAAAATTACGGCGTCGTAATTTATCTCTCGTGACTGGTGGGAAGAAATTTTTTTTTGTCACAATTTAAAAGCGTGATAGCGAATAAAATGAGTTCAAGTTCGGAAGTTTCCGTATTCCGAACCTCGCTGAAATCAAGAAACGTTATAAATGCAGACAACAGCCAACGAGAAGAGAAAAAATTCGACCGTATATATAGAATATTAAATTCTTATATCATGACGCAGAAAAAAGGTGCTATGTCTGGCGAAGAATACAGAATGTTTCGCACCCCCAGTAAAATTGGTACTGTAATAAATAGAATATCCTAGGATTCAGAAAAACGCATGTACTGAAAAGTGTAATGAGTTGAGAAATAAACATGTGTAATTCAATTGCAATAATGTTTATTTTATATTAAATATAAGTATTCTATAAAAAACGCGATAGAAAAACAGTTTTCACACAGTTATCTGACATAAGCTAGAAAATTGTTTTTTTAAATATTGACGACACTATTTTAATGGTGGTACGACAAATCATTTTATTATTTGTAGCAAAAATTTATATCAAAAAGACCTTTCAATTGCCCGTTTGTATCATTGTTAGAAAGAGTCGTATATCGCAAACGACTTCGGTTCCAACATATTATCAAAACACTGCAACGTCTTCCACACTTTCCGTTTGTTTGTCTCATTTATATGACCTTTGCAAAACGGATCATCATGTGCTTAGTATCTGAGAACACAAAACTCTTACAGGCCCAGGGGAAAATATTCACGTACGAATATCGGACAATAGCAAAATAAAAAGTCAGAAGCGTTAACGTAGTACGTTGAAAACTGGCAAACAATTAACTTTTCACGCGACGAAATCGCTCGCTATCTCTTTTTAAGTCAACGTTAATTACTAAGCACTGGGAACAAATTAAGTAACNTAAATATAAGTATTCTATAAAAATCGCGATAGAAAAACAGTTTTCACACAGTTATCTGACATAAGCTAGAAAATTGTTTTTTTTTATATTTACGACACAATTTTAATGGTGGTACGACAAATCATTTTATTATTTGTAGCAAAAATTTACATCAAAAAGACCTTTCAATTGCCCGTTTGTATCATCGTTAGAAAGAGTCGTATATCGCAAACGACTTCGATTCCAACATATTATCAAAACATTGCAACGTCTTCCACACTTTCCGTTTGTTTGACGCATTTTTATGACCTTTGCAAAGCGGATCATCAAATGCTTAGTATCTGAGAACACAAAACTCTTACAGGCCCAGGGGAAAATATTCACGTACGAATATCGGACAATAGAAAAATTAAAAGTCAGAAGCGTTAACGTAGTACGTTGAAAACTGGCAAACAATTAACTTTTCACGCGACGAAATCGCTCGCTATCTCTTTTTAAGTCGACGTTAATTCCTAAGCACTGGGAACAAATTAAGTTACACGCCAGCCCTTGAATCTTTACACGTACGCTCCGAATTCGAATCAGTAGAAAACCACGCATTCGCAGTGAAATTCAACTACTCCAATCAGCGAAGATAGCTCCACTTAGAATCAGTGAAAAACTATAATTTCTCCAGTGAAGAAATTTCACTGACTGAATTAGTAATCTGAAACAATTTAACTTATTGAATAAGTGACAGCCAACTGCAACGGCTAGTTAACTATTGGTAGGGCCAGTGACTTTTTGCGTAAAAATCGGAGCACACAGTATACTTCAATACTATATACACACCTCAGACTGTTGTTATACCTCCATTGGCTGCTGGTGCCGTGTCCGTCTTTGACCAAGCCACTCAGGACTAAGTAACTCTGACAATGAACCTTCGTGATTCGTGCGCACGGTTAATACGGGCAAGAATTTTTTTTTTTATAAACAATCAAAGAAGCTGGACGACCATACAGTGCTTTGGATTGTATCTTGTCTCGAAATCTTTTCGCGAAATATCACTGCCCCTAACTATTGGTTTTTTTATTGAATTATGGCAAATACTTACGAGGAATTAACATATTTAAGTCAGTTTATTATTTATATTGCGCAATTTACCCTAATTTAAAAATGCTAAAAAGTTTTCCGCAGGTGGCCGGGTTTGAACTCACACGTCCTTTCCAATTCGATTTTATGCAGTTACCTTAACATTTTTTTAAAGTTGACTTTATTGACATATTGGCTGTTTCATATGTCGTTGGACAGAGCGTGTGTGATGGTTATGATAGCGTGTGTAGTTGACGGTTGACGAGCTCAAGTTAGACCGACCAGATGACCGCTTCGCAGTTCACACGCGCGCTACCTGCGAACTGAATATCTGCCGCGAAGTCCCGCCCCAGCTGAACTACCAAATCAAGTTGATAAGAAAGAGTAAAATACATGCCTTATCGTTCCTCAACGAAAGCTTGTAGTATTTAATTGTATGCCCTTGCTTTTCATTTTTTGGTTTGATTGGTACCATTAGAGTTGTTATATCTAATAGCACAGATGAGTGAACTCTCTTCGCCACATTATATGCAGTTTAAACCTTCAAACAGAGCGTTTTGATGATTACATCAAAAGGAAATGAAAGACGTAAGAACGCAATGAAAGACTGAATGTTCATGTACCTCGGAAAATGGTGTTTTTAAAGATGAAACGCGTTTTAGAAAGTGATTTGTATTGGTTTTATTAGTTTATGCGTTGTTATTTCCCTTGATAGACAGTGTTTAACGGCCATTTTTACACGCAGTTTAACTGATCCATCAGTCAAAAAAACAAATCACTGGAAAACCAGTCAACAAATTACTAATGAATCAGTGGAAAATGTCACTGAATCAATGATTGAAGGAAAACTGTAATTTTTTCACTGATTCATCAGTTAAATTCATTGANTAACGTAGTACGTTGAAAACTGGCAAACAATTAACTTTTCACGCGACGAAATCGCTCGCTATCTCTTTTTAAGTCAACGTTAATTACTAAGCACTGGGAACAAATTAAGTAACACGCAAGCTTTTGAACCTTTACACGTACGCTCCAAATTCGAATCAGTAGAAAACCACGCATTCGCAGTGAAATTCAACTACTCCAATCAGCGAAGATGGCTCCACTTAGAATCAGTGAAAAACCATAATTTCTCCAGTGAAGACATTTCACTGACTCAATTAGTAATCTGAAACAATTTAACTTATTGAATAAGTGACGGCCAACTGCAACGGCTAGTTAACTATTGGTAGGGCCAGTGACTTTTCGCGAAAAAATCGGAGCACACAGTATACTTCAATACTACATACACACCTCAGCTGTTGTTATACCTCCATTGGCTGCTGGTGCCGTGTCCGTCTTTGACCAAGCCACTCAGGACTAAGTAACTCTGACAATGAACCTTCGTGATTCGTGCGCACGGTTAACACTGGCAAGAACATTTTTTTTTTTAGCCAATCAAAGAAGCTGGACGACCATACAGTGCTTTGGACTGTATCTTGTCTCGAAATCTTTTCGCGAAATATCTCTGCCCTTAACTATTGTTTTTTTATTGAATTATGGCAAATACTTACGAGGAATAAACATATTTACGTCAGTTTATTATTTATATTGCGCAATTTACCCTAATTTAAAAATGCTGAAAAGTTTTCCGCAGGTGGCCGGGTTTGAACTCGCACGTCCTTTCCAATTCGATTTTATGCAGTTACCTTAACATTTTTTTTAAGTTGCCTTTATTGACATATTGGCTGTTACATATGTCGTTGGACAGAGCGTGTGTGACGGTTATGATAGCGTGTGTAGTTGACGGTTGACGAGCTCAAGTTAGACCGACCAGATGACCGCTTCGCAGTTCACACGCGCGCTACGTGCGAACTGAATATCTGCCGCGAACTGCCGCCCCAGCTGAACTACCAAGTCAAGTTGATAAGAAAGAGCAAAATACATGCCTTATCGTTCCTCAACGAAAGCTTGTAGTATTTAATTGTATGCCCTTGCTTTTCATTTTTTTGTTTGATTGGTACCATTAAAGTTGTTATATCTAATAGCACAGATGAGTGAACTCTCTTCGCCACATTATATGCAGTTTAAACCTTCAAACAGAGCGTTTTGATGATTACATCAAAAGGAAATGAAAGACGTAAGAACGCAATGAAAGACTGAATGTTCATGTACCTCCGAAAATGGTGTTTTGAAAGATGAAACGCGTTTTAGAAAGTGATTTGTATTGTTTTTATTAGTTTATGCGTTGTTATTTCCCTTGATAGACAGTGTTTAACGGCCATTTTACACGCAGTTTAACTGATCCATCAGTCAAAAAAACAAATCACTGGAAAACCAGTCAAAAAATTACCAATGAATAAGTGGAAAATGTCACTGAATCAATGATTGAAGGAAAACTGTAATTTTTTCACTGATTCATCAGTTAAATTCATTGANAGTGGAAAATGTCACTGAATCAATGATTGAAGGAAAACTGTAATTTTTTCACTGATTCATCAGTTAAATTCATTGAAGTGACTGTTGAATAAGTCAGATACTGTTAACTGATAGAAACAGTAAAATTCCCTCTGTTTCATATTTAGAGTGTAAATTCTGCGAGTTCATGCAGTAACAGTGTGGATTTTCAAAGTATGTTGTATTTATGATTGCACAGTAATTTTGAAAAGCCCTGAATGTACATACAAAAACATTAAACAAGGCGCAAAAGTGTGATGGAATCATGTTCGTATTAGTACAGCTGAAATCAGTTTTCTCACTAGGGCAGTATCCATTCAGGCCTAAACTGCCACAGTGGCTATACACTAAAGNGAAACTACCACAGTGGCTATACACTAAAGAATATGCCTTATTGTTTGTACTTTTAAAAACAAATGTTTCGCGGTAGTTGCAATAAAATTTCCACAAATAACTAAAACGAGAAGGAAAAAATTTAATTTTAAATGTGGTTGAAAGTTTTAAAATGAAAAACTGATGGCAGAGTATCGCATTTCAAACATTACCCTACTTCGGTGTGTTTCTTCAGAGTTAGCTAGATGTCCAAATATCCTCCGAAAACCCTCAGCTACAAATATATTATGGGCAGAATTTAAAAAAAAAATTGAGACTGACACACCATCTGTTTAATTAATCTTTGTGACACCATAAACGTGTTATTATTTTTCATACGAAAGCTGTCCTCGTGAGTAAACAAATACTGTGCATTAAAAAAAAATTGCGAAATTGTGAATCTACAAACGTCTGTAAAAACCGATTCACACTGAAATCAACATGGAGCTCATTATAAGTTATAGTTTCACGCTAACTCTGTGCAATTACTTTTATAAAATTTTAGTAGTGTTTATATTAGAGTTTAAGAATGATTCGTCTTCGATGCAATGTAATTCAGTACCACCAAATATGCTACATCTGGGTTCTGGAAAAGTCCCGCGTATAAATACACGTATGTTTGCGTACACAAACAATTATTAAATGTGCATACAAAAAACTGCTGTAATAATATTTCAAAATATTTTCATCTGAGCGCTAATAACATCATGTTTTAACTAAAGTGTTGCCTATTTGCGCTCACAGTTTTTCGTTATATTTGGAGTTTTCAGATCGTTAATTTGTGTAACTATCGTTCAATCATGCGCAAACTTAATTCATATTTATATAAACCACAATTCCAGTCTTATACCGTTAACAAAAAATATTCCTTCCACACGGAAGTTTGTACAAATAAAAATAAATACTTACAGAGAAACAAAAATTTAAAAAAACATCAAAATCTGATTTACTGAAACTACGTTAACTTAACGTTATGATTAATTTGGGTCAACTTCTCGAATGGAAAGATTAACTTAACGTCTCTCTTAACTTCAATGTGAATACGCTGCTGCACGATGTATACCTGAACGTAAAGGCAAAGGCGAACTTAACGCAACGAGTTCCAATTTAACTTCAATGTGAATCCGCCTTAATCCTGCATGTGTTTGTCAGGTGCTTGTACGGAAATTTAAAACTACGTCAAGAACGTAAAATTTGGCGAAATTCAATTTTTCGCACCAATGCCATGTATAATTAGATAAAAGGAGATTATTTTATAAAAATAAATCGCTTATATACTCGCTTCGCGAGTTTACTTATACATACATAACCGTAAATTGGTGCGTGATTTTTAAACGTCACTGTAAGAATTTTTTCTGGTAAACTTCCTAGCATGCAATGGAAGATTTTTAACCCATACTTAGTGTCGGATAGTTACCACACATTAGTATACATACAAATACCGAAGTGTTCAGTACGGCTGCTATGTGGATGTTGTAATGACAGTTCCTATTTGGCTGTTTCATACGCCTGTTCAGGAGCGCTACCACGTGTGCATAAGGAAAAACGTCACCATAACAGTTTTCCTGTCATTCCTAAACACTGGTGTGGTAAAATTACGAACTATTTATTAGTGTATAGGGCCTAACGTGAAACCGCTGTGTGCTGGATCTATGGGGAAATAAATCCGAACTGCAGGGAAATATGCCAAAACATTTTTATTCGTGCGTTGCGTAACGAAACTGACCGCGAAACTAATTACCCTGTCAATTACGGTGTTCCACGATCATATGATAGCTATAAACACAACAAACATTTCCTTGTGTTTACTTATAAATAAATAAATAAATAAATCTTGGAGACCAGTTGTCAAGCAATTTCCATGAAGCAGTACAAAATGAATATGTACTGCAAGTTTAAAAATATGTTTAACTTTATATGTGTTAAGAACATGTGAAATTAAATAAAACTGTCAACTGAATTATTCATGTTAATCGTAATTAACTCTGGCGTCTTATTTCAGTAAATTCCTTTCATATTTGTAACCGCTATTGGTATTATTCGAAAACTTCGAATGTAATTGTAGAAAAAATTGTGGAATCGTATTTTTCAGGTCACGAATTTGCAGTAAGCCTTCTCACCTTCGGTTTATATGTGATTTGAGAAAACTGTTACTGACATTATGTTTTCACTTACTTAGTAAATATTTCTAACAAATACGCAAACGTTCTCTTACTGGGCATAAAGATAATAAGTTGAACGCTTGAATTAAAAATCGTTGTTTTGTGAATTAGCTAATGCATGGGGTTATACAACAAAACATCAGCTACACATAAAAGTAGATGCACTTTGTAAGATAGGCTGTTGACAATGTCCATCAAAATCGTTTGGTGCAGCTTGAAGTCAAAAAGCCGGTAGTCGAAAGCCATCGAATGAGACGTTACTAACAACGTAACTCTGGTTTTTAAACTATTTCTGATCGAAAAGTCCATAACAGTCTCGCAGTTCTGTATGTTCGCCGGCGTTCAAATGGAGTTACTTGGTGTACATCAGCGCACGAATTTTTTTCAAGCCTTTGCGGGCAAAAATATATAAAACCCTGCAGCAATGTAGTTAATGAAATTTTTTTTTCTCAGTTTCCCAGTTGCAAAACTATTCATACTTTTTCTCTTCCGGAAACCTTGTACGCATAGGTTTCATTTCCGCTTCATTGATGGCACATAAGTGGAATTATTCTCTGCAGAAAAAATTAAGAGAAATTTATTTCATGGGCTACGGAAGAAACATTTCATTTACGGACGAAACTGAACCAATTTACTACAAGAATGCAAAGCAAATCTACACGATAACTGAGGGAGTACATTAGGAAAATCACGAAACAATTTGAGTTACGAAAAGTGATATTATTTGTTAAATCAAAAAGTAAACTTCGTACGTTACTTCGCATAAATCAAGTTTACAACTTGAAAAATTAAATCCACTAACCTGGGTGAAATTTGAGTACAATCCAGAGCGTTTTAATTGTGCAGTCTCTTGTGTTGATTTTGCAGGACGGGAGTGTGACGTNCAATTTACTACAAGAATGCAAAGCAAATCTACACGATAACTGAGGGAGTACATTAGGAAAATCACGAAACAATTTTAGTTACGAAAAGTGATATTATTTGTTAAATCAAAAAGTAAACTTCGTACGTTACTTCGCATAAATCAAGTTTACAACTTGAAAAATTAAATCCACTAACCTGGCTGAAATTTGAGTACAATCCAGAGCGTTTTAATTGTGCAGTCTCTTGTGTTGATTTTGCAGGACGGGAGTGTGACGTCACAACGCAATGAGTTCCCAAGTGACGAGTTGTCTGCGTAGGCCTAAATGTGAAAATTACGAGTCGCTGATATACCAGCGGGGAAATAATAACTATATTCACCTATACAGCGCACATTAACTTTAACTCTAAAATGTTGCAGCGTTACCGTAATTATCAGTTGAAATTTTAGAGGAGGTATAATAACTATTAAATATTGTAATAATTATATTTGATTTCTCAGGAAATTGTAAGCTACTTAAACAATTTAAACTAATTTATGTAACAAATACTTTGTGAAATTGTTACTAAAATTAATTTTGTGAGTATATTTCCTATTTATTTCTGCGCATAGTGACCACATAACGCAACAAAAAATGTATATTTGCTTGGCATTCATTACAGTTTCATATGTCGGAGAAATATTGCACATGAAGATTTCGGACAGGCGCTAATAGATAAAATATATAAAGATATCTGACATCGCAAACAGAATGTAAAAATAAGAACCACTTTATAGCTATAAATTAGCGAGTTAACTTAAGGAGAATACCAACGTCCTGGTTAAGCGTTTCAAAAACCTTTTTAACCGTACGTTAAGCAGTTCCTTATTTGCTAATGCTTCAAGTTATTATTAAATTATACTTGAATTCATATTCCTTTTACGTGTAGTTAAAAGTTTTTGATTTTTTTTTTAAAGTCGTTTCAATTTACTTTTTCAAATTTAACGAAAAGTATCCCGTTTTCTCTCGAACTTTCCGTTAAGTCAACATTGAATAACTTTATGTCTTCTNTGAAATTTGAGTACAATCCAGAGCGTTTTAATTGTGCAGTCTCTTGTGTTGATTTTGCAGGACGGGAGTGTGACGTCACAACGCAATGAGTTCCCAAGTGACGAGTTGTCTGCGTAGGCCTAAATGTGAAAATTACGAGTCGCTGATATACCAGCGGGGAAATAATAACTATATTCACCTATACAGCGCACATTAACTTTAACTCTAAAATGTTGCAGCGTTACCGTAATTATCAGTTGAAATTTTAGAGGAGGTATAATAACTATTAAATATTGTAATAATTATATTTGATTTCTCAGGAAATTGTAAGCTACTTAAACAATTTAAACTAATTTATGTAACAAATACTTTGTGAAATTGTTACTAAAATTAATTTTGTGAGTATATTTCCTATTTATTTCTGCGCATAGTGACCACATAACGCTACAAAAAATGTATATTTGCTTGGCATTCATTACAGTTTCATATGTCGGAGAAATATTGCACATGAAGATTTCGGACAGGCGCTAATAGATAAAATACNGGCATTCATTACAGTTTCATATGTCGGAGAAATATTGCACATGAAGATTTCGGACAGGCGCTAATAGATAAAATACATAAAGATATCTGACATCGCAAACAGAATGTAAAAATAAGAACCACTTTATAGCTATAAATTAGCGAGTTAACTTAAGGAGAATACCAACCTCCTGGTTAAGCGTTTCAAAAACCTTTTTAACCGTNATACCAACCTCCTGGTTAAGCGTTTCAAAAACCTTTTTAACCGTACGTTAAGCAGTTCCTTATTTGCTAATGCTTCAAGTTATTATTAAATTATACTTGAATTCATATTCCTTTTACGTGTAGTTAAACGTTTTTGATTTTTTTTTTAAAGTCGTTTCAATTTACTTCTTCAAATTTAACGAAAAGTATCCCGTTTTCTCTCGAACTTTCCGTTAAGTCAACATTGAATAACTTTATGTCTTCTNTTCAAATTTAACGAAAAGTATCCCGTTTTCTCTCGAACTTTCCGTTAAGTCAACATTGAATAACTTTATGTCTTCTGAAAATCTGCTGATAATTTTACTGGTTATGTATTTTCTGTGATACTGTATTCCGTTATCCAGTTTGTCGCTATTAGCACACCGCAGCGTCGTAATTACGCACTACGCGATGAAAAATAATTTACATCTAAATGTCATTATTATTTAAAAGACTCAGATAAAACTCGATCTTTATTCAGAGACAAATTTGCTTAAAATTATTTTAATTTCGATATTTAGCCTACACCATTATAGGCGTAGGCGAGCATGAGTGATTTTTAGATCTGCAAAATACATTTAAGAGAACAGTAATATTATTAACAGCTTTCCCCACGATGCGATTGGAATATGAGAATTTTGTTGATTGCTATGCGCATTTTTTTTCTAACGTTCATGTATATATATATATGTATGTATATATATATATATATATATAATACGTTTTGCTCACATCATGCGCTATATCGCTTACTCTAAGAAGGCAAATTTTTATGTAGGCAAAGCAAATTCGTCTTAGAGGTAAACCATTTTCAAATGCAGAACTGGCAAATTGAAATTATAAGTAATTGCCTAAGAGATAAAATGCATTTTGGAAACGAAACACGCACCAGTAGACTACTTTAAATGCTTAATTAACCTGCCTCTTGTTGATTAATTAGGCGGAGAACACCTGCTACTAAAATTTAATTTCAACTTTGGAAATTTAAATATTTTCACGGTTTATTCCTTACACAGAGGTACAGAAACGCACTTGTGTGTTTACGTTAGTAATCTGAATGCTTTATTGAACGACTGCACTGGCAAAAGAAGTCAAAGAAACAAAGTTTAATTGTATATTGAATTATATGAAATCACAAGTTAGAAAAAGGTCTGCAGTAGCTCGTGAAGATCCAAAGTTATGTTTATGTTCGTATTTATACCCAGCTTCCTACAATAACTACGGCTTACTAGCATTGCACCGCGCACCCTATTAAGTTTAGTTGTTATATAGCTATGCGCGCAAAGGTTCCAATGCCATTTGGAGATCAAATTTTTTTTGGAAAATTCTAGACTACCATTCCTACCCAGATATCGATCTCCTACATGGTTTAATTTGCGCTTACCATTTTTTTATGGGCGAAAACTGCAGTAAGATAGAATATTTTTTTGTCACTCACTGTAATTTTTTCCTCCAGACAAATAAAAACGAATTACTGTAACGTATTAAATACGTGCAGAAATAATAAAAATGTATTTATACGGAGCTACAAAATTGAACCAAACATTCTGCAACGTTAGCTTTTTTCAAATCTGACTTCGGAAATACAGCGAGGTTCAAATAATTTATTTGTCTTCTATTGGCACATATTTTGCCTAGCCCAGGAAAAACCTTATTATCGGATGAGGGAACGAGTAAAATTACACAGTAATTTAACGATAATTACTCGTTATTATTCGACGAACAGTTTTTTTAATCTGTCAATAGTTGGCTCTGGAATCGCAATTTCATGACAACGCAGCCGTTTCACTAACATTTTGATATTTTCAGAGAGCTATTTTTACTTTCAATTTAGATATTCAGCTGTTTAAAAAATGTAGAAATGAATATCAAACTCTCGCCGGTTTAAAAAAGACGCCCGGAATAGTACCTACTACGTAAATATATACTAACGACGTCACTTTGTTTAAAATGCTGTTTTTGTAGAATTGCCGGCAGCTGAGTCCATTTACTTTGCACTTTGTTTGATAGCCGCAGCGAAGAATTGTTGCTTGTCGTATTTAACTTACACGTATTTTTTCGGTTTCACTTTCGCATGTGAAACCACTCGACGGATCTTTATCGCTACAGACTTTTTCCCGCCACTTCCTTCGTAACTTATATCTTATTAAAAACCTGGCAGTGAAAGGACACAGAAACGTTTCACGCTATCTGCTCTTCGTATAATTTTGTTGGTAATATTTTGTTAATAACATTGAGGAATAATTTTATGACAACCCTCAGTTGACCTACATAAGAAGGGTATTAAATTTAATTTATGTGGATGTTCTTCTCAAAGCTTAATGCGACAGTAAGTTAATAATGCATCATAGCTCGAAGCATCCTTCCTATTAAATATGCCTAGTTAACATAAAATATGTAACATTTTAATGGCTCGCAGTCATGTCAGGGCTACTGAATTTTTATACAGGTGATAATATATCCGTTTAATATGCCCTGTATAATGTATTACATATGAATGTACGATATGTGATAAAAAAATGTCATTACGCTCCCAATAATATTTGATGGCGTTATAAGACAAGTTGACATGAAGGCTTTTATATAAGGTTTAACATTTTATCTTGAAATCGCTACGCAAACGTATATTTGCTTTTATAACTGTTAATGCTTTTAAAGTAAGAACATTTTAATACGTGTCAAAAGGTTCACGTCTTTTAGGAGAAAGTCTTGCCGAAATAAATGTGTTTGAAAACCCTACATAACACGTGCGTGCGTTTAACACGCTACGTGAAATATACATGTTATAACATTAGGCCTACGAGGAGTAGGCCTATGTATAGCCTATATACTAATGCTCTGGTGCCTAAAGTTTACGCTGTTACAAAACTGAACAAAAACAGCACAACATTTTATTTGCGTGTATTGCGGGAAGGCAAAATAAGACATTTCTTCGTTCCCAGAATGTATGAGTATATTCCCAGATAAAACGTACTGAATTAGAATATATTTCATTTTCAATTTAATGCATGTTTTAATAAACACAAGTGTGTACCTCTACTTCATCGCCTGTGATCCAAGAGTGACATTATAATCGCAACTGTAAAAGTTTCGCGTGAAAGCGAGAGTGGCGGACTAAAAAACGCGCTGAAGTACAAACAAACTTGGGCATGCAGAAACTAATTAAACAAATCGGATAATACGTCTATGCTGTGCGAGAGTTGCAATAAATTCTCGCCACTTAAATCTTACACCTTAACAAAGATCGGGTGAATATGGTCAGAAATAAAACGTTTAAAATTTGTAAATGATTAGGCCTAACAGAAACTAAAGTCCAACTTTATTACTTATTAAGTTACTTGCTTAACAATTTCTGTCACAAGAAGAGTATAATATAATTTCCATTAAAAAGTTATGAATTCAGGTTATGTGAGTATATTACTTGTTTTTTACAAGTACTCAGCAGAAAAGCGTTACTTAAATACGCACTCTTAAATATAAATATTTTATATTGCACAGGTAGGCCTATAGTTTAACATTCAGTCTGATTCAAATTATTCGTTAGTCAAATCGATGCACATTATGGCACAGTTAGTAAGATAGAGTTATCCAATCCCAAAAGGAAGGTAGATATAAATCACATCATTAATGAAAACAAGGCGTACACTCAAGTGTAACACTAAGCCTGACGTTAGCGTTCGAAACAACGAAACAAAGCAGTTAACTTTCGATATGGAACTATTTTCTACAATAATATAACAGTAAAGCTGCTTCCAAAGTGAAGGGAAATTGCAAGTGTGCTCGAAATTTCGCACACGGGCCGTTCGGACACTTTGGAATCGTCGTATGCAAAAAGTGACACATTTCCAGGGCGTGAGATCTGCAATTCGTTGTACCTTCCTTTCGAGGTAGGACAAGGAGCCAAGTTATATGAAAGAAGCAACTCCTTCGTAAAAATCACAGCTATATAAGTTTACTTACACACGCCAGGTGCGAGGAATGTCATTTAAAGCCACAAACACACAAATTATTATAATTTTAAAATCTACAACGTTAGATTGTTTATGTGGTTGCGATCCACTGTCTCAGATTCAGTAATCAGTTGGAAAGCAACCACGTGCAGTAAACGCTAACGAAAAAATTATTTTGCAAATTGAAATGAAATAAAACAAATATTTGCGAATCCACAAAAAAAAATTTACCCTTTCACGTTCGTACTATCAAAAGAGGCATCATCAGGGAGAAAAATAATAAAACCGGTGTCCTAATTACTTGAACGGCGATTAATGAAAACATGTGTGCGGGATCTCAGAGCGCCGAGAATTCCACACGCCTCGAAGGTTCGCTCGTTAACTTGCGATGATGTTATTTTTTTTGTGCCTGAGTTCGAATTTCCAGGTCATGGGAATGCTAAGAGTATACCTACCTACTTACTACCGGAGAATGAAATTGAAGGCACTGGACAGTGAGAAGCACTGGATGTCGGCGAATTGTACTAGAGGTGTAGTTCGTATCCTACTGAGGGTGTAGCATGCCTACACTCTAACAAATTATTTGTTAATTTACTATATGGGTGTGTACGTAGAAGCGAGGAAACGCGAATGGTTTAAGTTATTTCCCATACATTCATGCTAGCGTTCCTGAATTTGCTCAGGAAACATCCCAACTTTGTATAGTAGGGACGCGAAACATTCCCTATTTGTAGCCAGATGTGTGGTATTATTTCCATACGATATATGGGTTAAAAAACTTCCAATTCAGTTTAGGAAAATTACGAGAAAAAATTTTTTTTGGAGTGTAGAAGGAATTCGACAGCACCGAACTTTAAGGACGGATTCAATGTTGGCACACGACGTCATATAGGTACGTATGGCCCAAAGTAAACAACTGCACCCCACGTTGGACCTTTCCTGGCCTACCCCGCCACCCCCCACCCCTCCCACTCACACACTCAGGGTTGCTCCCATCAGTAGCAACAAGATATTTTCTCGCGTTCGCTTTACAGCTAGGCTAGACTTGATGGTTCAGTGTAAAAACCCACGCTGCAGTCGACACGATAAGCACTCCAGCCTGTTTTAGGTGATTCGCTCGCTCTCATTTCTGCACGTTTGCCACTGGTTCGTGATCTTGCGGGGCGCGGCAAGGAAACGAGTGGCCCAATCACGAAAGTAACGACCGAGTACAAGTGTTCCAAGTCGACGCTGAATGGCAATTGATTGGAGAGACCTGATTAATTTCAGCAAAGCACCGAATTCGAAAAAACATACACGATTGTATTTCCTTTTGCGAATGGTCGCATTATTTTACACCTCAAAGGAATAACGCCCAGTCATAACAAACGTGCAATAAAATTTAGATCGATTCGTCGCCTTCCGTAGTGATAGCAAGCAACCAATCAGTAGTTGAGATCTGCACGACTCTACTTAAAAAGACTGCGAAGTCTAGCCCACAGGTAATTTAATTCGCGAAATCTTCAGATCCCCACGGGACATTAATGCAGCTTCCAAGTTACTTATGCGATTGGAAACACATAAACCGACAGCTCCATGAGAGGGCTCTGCGATAATGGGCAACCCCGTTATCGACATCTGCTTGCGTGCGGGTATACGAATGTCAAGTCTAGCCTACATTTCAACTGAGCCTGTAGGGACCTGCAAAATTCGCGTTATTATTC
>NQII01000352.1:115425-157348 GCA_002778355.1 Clitarchus hookeri
CCAGTCCGACTTCGTCAAACGAAGAGTGCTGAGTGGACCCGGGAGGAGGGGTTCCGAGAGCAGGCGTCGGGACGCCCCACCGCCAGCCGAGGGAAGACAGCGCAGCAGTGTCAGATAAGTAGTTCTACACCAAGTGTGAAGAATCTTCCCCCCGCCCCCCACACGACGCCAATCGCGGCGTCAAACCATACGTAGCCTACATAGAAAAAGGGGAGGGGAGTTTGTCTCGTGAGTTCATGTACCAGTTAACCTGTTCAAGCAACAATAAAACTCGATTATGTGAACTCACAAATACAGTGTAATTTATTAGTAAATTGGACCTAGAGACAACAGTGTCGACGTATTCCTACGCCCTGTCACTGAGGGCTAGCATAAAATGCTGGTGCCTCACGCCACAGAGCAGAATCAATACCTACTTCCAAACTTCAGCATTTGGCTGGTATCAAAATGTACAAATAAANGCCTCACGCCACAGAGCAGAATCAATACCTACTTCCAAACTTCAGCATTTGGCTGGTATCAAAATGTACAAATAAATGTTACTGTGCATATAAATAATCTTGGAAATATTTTTCAAACAATTGTTTGTAAAATGTTTTAAAAAATAAGTGAGGAGTTTGATTTGATCTAAAAAAAAATTGGGAAAACCTGTTGTTCAAAAAATGTATTTTATTTAACTACAAAAAGTTGTCTTGGAATTTCTGTAATGGGTCTACGTATATTTGTAACATTATGAACTATATGCTTGTATTTCAACTTAATTTATTCAGAAGTATAAATAAAATTACCTGTTATATTGTTTTAGAAAACAAATGCGATTAATAAATGAGAGAGAAGAGATCATCCGCATGTGAAATCATTTACGTGCTTGAAAGCGACCGCATTGATCATCCGGGACACGCCTGCAGACACACTGAGAAAAAGGTTTTGTTGTAAGAGATTTGATTTGGCTCAGCCGAATTAATTGTTTGTGTAGGAGCTGTTCGATATTTTGTTGCTGAAACCAAATTATAGTTTTGTTCTTATTTGGTTGGCCCAAATGTGTAAAATTTGGTTGGTGCAACTAAAGATTCGTATTACTGTGCGTACATTAGAGTTACGATTATTATAAACAATTAAAGGAGAACAGATACTTTAATTTGGAACATTGACGCTTTACCACTGCGCATTGAAACCTCGACTATGTGTGAGTATCAGCGTTGCATGCATATATGCCTGTTAATATACACTAGTGTTTGCGAAAATTGCAACACCCAGAAAGAATATCCCGAGTGAATCCAATCTCCGAATATGTGTAGAACAGTGTACCAGTAATAAGTGATTACGATTGCAGAGAGATGGCGCACACGTAGGCACAGCAGCGCCCTCTCGTGTGTGACCGGAAAGGTCAGTGTCACGCCCAGCTCACTCAGCGAAGAGCAGTCAAACGAAGTGAAAGCAAATGGCAGTATGCCTCGTCGACGTCAAAGGGTGCAGTATCAGCATGCGAGTGAGTTCGAACGGGGCAGAATGATCGGTTATACCGTTACATTTCGGCTCGTACAGGGCATGCCGCTACGACGGTGATGCGTGTGTGGCACCAGTGGATAGAAGAGTGTCGTACTGGACCACACAATGTGACCACAGCACGGGACAACCGTCATCCTGTCCGCATGGCCGTAACGGACCTTACAGCTTCGTCACAGTGTTGGCTCGACACTGGAGCACTGCAACGGGCGTGGACCTGTCTGCGTCGATGGTTCGACATCNTGCAACGGGCGTGGACCTGTCTGCGTCGATGGTTCGACATCGTCTGCTGCGGGCTGGACTGGTGGCACGCATGCCATTGCGTCGGCTTCAATTGTCCAGAAACCACAAACGCCTCGGACAGCAATGGACACGTGAACGCCGTCGCTGGCGTGCTGAGTGGCAAAATGTAATGTTTTCAGATGAGTCCCGCTTCAACCTGTCCTACAGTGATGGCTGCATACGTGTTAGATGCTACCGTGGTGTCTGCAATCTGGCAGCCTGCATTGTGGAGCGGCATAGCGGACAAACGCCAAGTGTGATGGTCTGGGGCGACATCGGAAACAACATGCGATTCCAACTCCTACGTATTGAGGGCAATCTGAACAGCAACCACTACATCAGGGAGGTTTTAGAGCCCGAGGTACTGCCCGTCCTTCAGGCAACTCCACAGGCCATATTTCAGCACGACAATGTCCGGCCACACGTGGCGAGTAATGTGTAAGCCTTCTTCAATGAACGATGGGTACCACTGCTTCTCTGGCCTGCACGTTCGCCTGACATGCCACCCATCGAACATGTCTGGGATATGGTTATCGGCGACTTGTTCGTCACGGAACTCCTGCAACCACTGCTGATGCTTTGTTGACTCACATACAAACCGCGTGGAGGGAGATTCCCCAGGAACATATCCAGGTCCTCTTTGATTCCACGCCAANTTGTTGACTCACATACAAACCGCGTGGAGGGAGATTCCCCAGGAACATATCCAGGTCCTCTTTGATTCCACGCCAACGTTTAGGGACACTGATTACAGCTCATGAGGGCTTCACGCCATACAAAATTCTCAAGGACAGAGATCCTGTACNCAACGTTTAGGGACACTGATTACAGCTCATGAGGGCTTCACGCCATACAAAATTCTCAAGGACAGAGATCCTGTACAGTTCTGTAATCCTAATCAATTGTGTATTGTAATGTACCTAATTTGTGGTATAAAGTTCATTTCAATCACTTGCATCCTTATTGGTGTTGCATTTTTTTACAAACGTTAGTGTAGTTTCTATATGTTTGACATATACGTATATAAATATTTTCCAGCTATACATATTTACTGTTTTTTTTTGTTGAAATTGTTTTCTTGGGATTGTTTGCGCTGTTATTAACCATTAATTAATACACACACAACCATTGTTATTATCTTAATTGTAACATAAATAGTAAACAAACTCTTGAGCAGTTAATTCGAACAAAGGCAATCAGATGACCGGCTACCTCTAACCAACCAAATAAATACTGGTACTGGACCAAGTTGACTTTGTTGCCAACACAAATTCTCTAATATAGACACATCAGATTTTTCCAGAAAAACTAATGCCAAACAAAATTTTTTCTTGACTCTGCCATAATATTTATAATATTTACGGAAACCAAACCGATTATCTGAACGTACATGTAAAAGGGCTGTGTGTATTAAATACAATGTAAAAAAAATTTGTAATTTTTACCGAGTAACTGTTTGTAATTTTACAAATGCTTGTAACAGTACAAAGAATTCTCTTGTAAAACTACTCGTTTGTAAAACTACAAGGCCCGTGTTTGTAAAAGAAATGTTTGCACTTTACTGACCCATATCCACGATCTTCAGCAAAATAGCGGACACTCGACAACGTAAAGCTGCATATAGATGTTTGTGCAAAAACTATGGGTGATCTAAAGTGTAGTTGTGTGCAAAAAGAAGTGTATTACAAGTTTGAATAACGCAAATCACTTATAACAACTCAAATAATCATAATAAAACGACAATTTCTATAAAATGTGACCGTAATACTTATTTACTGTAAATATATCCTAGCTACCTGGAACTCTTAAATAGGCTCTCAAGACCTCGGAGTTAAGAGCCGTCCAAATCTTTCAACACAACAACAGAACTTTTAAAATGAAATAAATGTATTCTCCTTAATCAAATAACATCCTTAATATTTTGTAGGTAGGTGCGGGCATATTTAATATAAACATTAACTTTGAGCTCGTAAGTCAAGATTGTCTTGTGGTTAAGGGTACGGGATGGTAATAAAATGGATGTTGTTTCTAGTTCCCGTAGCGACAAAGCGCAATTTTTTTTTTCATAAAATATATTTTTCAAACATTTTTTTTCGTTATTCTCTGTTATTAATTCATTACATTTCTTTGTTTTAAAGAAAAAAAATTCTGTACACTTTTTAATAATGTAAGTTGTAATACAAGACTATCATTTGAAATATCACAAATATATGTTTTGCAGATTTTACAAGAAAAATGTTTGTAGTTTTACAAAGGATTTTCTTGGTAACTGGGTTTCCAAGGATTTTTTTTGTAAAATTACAAAAAAAAAAATGTTGAGTGTACAATTTGGATGATGTCGGAACAATCAAACAAATGTTCAGCTCAACAAATTATTTTTGAATGCTTTTATTTGGTTCAAGGGAACGAATGCAGATGTTTGAAACATGAGCACATTAGTTGAGTGAACAAAATAATCTTCAATGCAAACGAATACCTTTCATGAAAATTCATTTGTTTTCTGTCTCAAAATATTTTTCTCGCTGCGCTATCGCCTGCTGGAAGGCACTATTATATATGCTGACAGTGTTTAGAAATATACACGGTTAAAACATTTCTTGTAATACTTCCTTTTGTGTAGTAAAAGTTTTTCAACTATACAGAGCATGCTGTAAATATATGAAAGTTGAGCATCATTACAAGGGCCATACAAATTTGGCAACCAAGCTGGGCATTTGATTATTTCGTGTACTGAATCAAACAAATTTTGTTCTGCGCAAACAAATTAATGGTTTGTATAGGGGNTGGGCATTTGATTATTTCGTGTACTGAATCAAACAAATTTTGTTCTGCGCAAACAAATTAATGGTTTGTATAGGGGCAATTAAATTTTTGGTTGGTACAACTAAAGATTTGCTTAGTACTAGTAACATTTTCGGTTAACGTAAAAAAACCCGCAGTTGTGCCGAGACCACTGCCCCTACAATTTGTCGTCGACACCGTTACCGAGTTTCTGAGAAAGTTACAGCAAGAAACATTGTGTTACTATAGGGCTTATCTAGGTTCGCGATGGATAGAGGTCTTAATCAACAAAATAACTAAATGTCATTATATNTGTGTTACTATAGGGCTTATCTAGGTTCGCGATGGATAGAGGTCTTAATCAACAAAATAACTAAATGTCATTATATAATTTATTTTCAATGCTATGAAAATACATCCAGCCATCATTTACAAAATAAAACTGTTTATCCTTACTGTAACACGTATTATCTTTTACTGATGAGGGGGTCGCAGTGGTGTAGTGGTTAGACTATTCGCTTCCTACCAAGGAGAACCTGGTTAGATTCCCAACGGGGTCGTCTCCGGATTCTCACATGTGGGAATCGTGCCGGACGATGCCACAGGTCGGCGGGTTTCTCGGGGATCTTCCGTTTCCCCCGCCCCTCACCCTCGCTTCACCCTCACCTCGATGTTAAGAGCCGCCCTCCACTCTCTTCACTCATTTTACTGATGAGCGCAATTTTCTGGGCGAAACTCGATTAACAATCAAAATCTGAATCACCATCACTGTACTTAAAAGCGAACATATTCTTCGATTTTTATTTACAGGCGTGCGGTAAAAATGTCCACTAGTATAAATTTACATGATCCAAATATCCGTCGCACACGAAATGACTCCCTTTCCCTGACAGTCTAAGGACGTCAGTCGCAGTGTCTACTCTCCCGATGGTCGTATATCGCACTCGCTGGTCACCGCGTCGTCGCCCGTCGTAACACGTACCAGGGCACCGATTGACGTTCAAGGCTGCCGACCATTAGCCGCGCCGCTGCTTTCGTAGCCGAGGTGGCCTGCGCGCTGATTACGGACGTCGCGTGTCGGTTCGTTGAGAAGCGATGTTGTTGGCGCTTAGCGCACTCCGGAGCGAGCTGAGTACGAACACCCTCTTGTGTTCCGTTATTCGACTCCAAATGCTGCAGTTTTTTGACGCCGTCGCAATGGTGAGAATCGAAAGATGTGAGTACGAACCTACGTTTTGCTGTCGACATACGTCACCTGAGTAATTACTTTTCTCGCCAACAGATGTCGCACTCGGTGAGCTGAACGTTTATAAACCACACACACACACGCGAGGGTGCGCGCGCGCACGCGCGCACACACACACACACACATATATATATACACACACAGGGTGATTCTAAAATCATGGGACAAACATTGAGGGGTGGTAGAGCTCACTAAAACAAACAATTATTGTATAAGACTATATGGGCGGAAGTGACGCGTTGAGGCACAAACACAAAAACATAACACATTAACGGAAACATAAAATGTTCACTAGCAGCATACTTAACGAGTGATTCCGTACAGACAATGTTAAAACAGTTGCCGGAAATGCAGCCACCAACAGTCACGCATGCTTGGCGACATCTACATATGGCGTGATTGGCTGACAATGGTGGCATGCGTGAAATACNACCAACAGTCACGCATGCTTGGCGACATCTACATATGGCGTGATTGGCTGACAATGGTGGCATGCGTGAAATACCAGGCGTATTTGAATCTGTTCACCAATCCCTCTACCGACGCTACCAAGCTTGCAATACTGTCGGTGGTAGCAATTTTGAGCAATTATTATAAACATTGCTGTAAAAAGGCATTTAGCGGCAACGTTGTAAATAAACAATTTGTTGCATTTAAATTGAATGTGTTATTTTTGTGTTTGTGCCTCAACGCGTCACTCCCGCCCATATATTCGTATACAATAATTGTTTTTTTTTTTTGTGAGCTCTACCACCCTTTAATGTTTGTCCCATGATTTTAGAATCAAAATGTGTGTATATATATATATATATATATATATATATATAGAGTTAAAGACTGTTCACGGTAAAGAGAACACTTTTGAAATCAACCTTTGTAAAATGTTACTGTTCTTACCTACGTATATTTTAACGGGCACTCTGATCGGCATGCTCCAAGCAAAGTTGGTAACAACGGAATTCCGTGTTTAAACGTTGAATTAAAAATGGTACGTTAACAAGTTGCGAATACTGATATTATTTTTTTTTTACTTTATGTTATTTTAACGCATAAATTATAAAAATCAGCAAATTTTTAAAATATTTACTTTTCTGATAATTTTGCTTTTTCACTTGGGTGGCACGCGAATAAAATGGTCAGGCTATGGCAACGTTCGTTTCACAAATGGCGGAAGTATATACAATGTGAATACAAGTGTTTCTCATGCAGGGCTTTTAAAAGTGCTCAATACACCGTGAACAACCTATAACGACACTGTCGTTCACGTTATTTATAGTGCATATTTTTCAATTTAACCTCTCATTTTGGATATGTTTTTACGTGGGCTTGGATATAATTATTAAATAAAACTTACATAAAAAATTTCCAGTGTATTCGTTTCTTCTGTGGCGTCACAGAATTTGGACACGTTTCGAAGTTTAACGAAGCGCGTGCCGCAGTGCAGTTCGTAATCACTACATTCACTTTGTGTTCCGTTGTGTCTCCGACGCATGGCGGTTGCTGTCGGATAGTTCGTGTTCAGCCCGCCGGCCTAGAACGTTCTCCGCACCTCGAGAAGCGTCTATGAGGGTTCTGGCGGAGCGCTCTCGTTACACAATGACACCTGGCTCCATGGGTTCTCACAACCACGGTGCACTGTATTTGTCTGTCCTCTGAAGTGCTCTTCTTTCGATTAGCAGTACGTCTGGCGGGATGATGAGGGAGTCGAAGAATCCTACCCCGAACAGCCATGCCCTGGAGAAAATTTTTTAATGGAAGATGCATCGCCGGGTAGGGAGTGTTACTCGCTAAGTACATATGCCTTGCTGGTTGCAGCACTCAATAGCTAAATAAGAAAAGAGTCCTGTCATTTGATTTGTTTGCGCCAGCCAGAGTGACCTTGAAGCTGCAGCATTCATTGACCGTGTATGATGTAATGCGCTGCATGGTTCTAGATTGTTCTTGTTCTTCCTCGTTCTCTTTTTCAAGGTCGGCGGGAAGGAGGATCAGTGTTGTGTACACATGCGAGTGGAGACTTAAAACCTTTTTCGGAATTTATTGTGGGTACTTGGTCGAGGGGAAAAACGTTTTTTTTATAGGAGAGAAAAGTCGTACATTTTGGGTCCATAAGCCTTTATGAAGGAAGTCAACTGTGCTAACTTGCGGTGCGCGGCTAAGAAAGTTAATCGGGTCAGCAATAATCTTACGTTGAGACGTTCAGGCGGTTCTCGGGCACTAAAACATTGGAATGGGAATTCAAATGCTCGGTCAAGGGAGATTCTGAGACAGTCTAGTTTATGAGACTTTGATTTGCTAAGAGTCACTTCTGAGCATGTGAGTGTGTTGACAGTCTTTATTGTGCATGGTGAGAGGGGTACCCTCCACTCTGGGCCGGGTTAAAGCCATTCTGGATGCTGACAACCCTCTGGGAGAGTGCGTTCAAGGCACTATCTCTTGAAGCAGTCCAGTTCATTTTCGGCAGATATGTAGATGATGTTTGAGTCTCTTTTTAAAAGGAAGATCATCTCCGAGGTGCTCTACATCTTTAAATATCAGTGCTCCGTTTTCAGTCCAGCCTACACGGAGAAAGAAAAATGGGAGTGACGAAACTCTCTTATAGATTTGAAATAATTAAAAATATATGTTTGAAAGGCAGACAATACTTCTTATCGATGCCTTCAATGCACTCTAAAGATATTACATTTTATGAAAGAAGACATTTTTTCCAAAGGAAATATTTACGGTGTTTTTGTACATTGTAAATTAAATATAATTTCATTGTTTCTGTAATATTTAAATCGTAGCATATTGACAAACGAATAATATGCTTAAAAGTAGCTACAATTTACACAGAAAAAATCTGCGTTGTTTTTATGAAAAAAATTTTAAAAATCGCGCTTCGCCTAGCCAATTTTATAAAAGTAAAACAACGGGTTCAAATATATTTGTGTTTTGGGATCTATCCAATGAGAGTATCGTGAGGTTGAGGTAAATCCTGAGATGTAGTACGAAGAGGAAAAACCTGCCACAGGGTGATTACCAGATAATTCGGGCAATGGCTTCCAAGCTGTTGATTCATCAAACAGGCGGAAGTGACGTCACCTCAGAGGCTGTAAGCGGCAGGTGTGGCTCTCCCCTCCCCTCCACTGGCCACAGAAGAAGTTATCTTACGGAGGTACAAATGAAAATCAGAACGTACCTGTGCCTGAAAATATATTCAAACAGAAAATAAACACGTCTGTTCCAGATCGTTTCTAGCTCTAAGTAATGATCTCTGCAGAAAGTTCGATAGATCGATAGGACTGATGGAGGTGTCGTGCAGCTAAAGCTGACGTGAATACCTTCGATGATTGCCTTTGTAAACAGTAAGTACTATCTCCTTATATCTCCTAATTGCAAAAGTGTTTTAAAATACTACTGCTAATTGTTTTGCGTAATTCAGATGGTTGTAGTATTATGCGACCTCATGCGATTATACGTTCCGTGTATAGACACAGAGATTTATTGATTGCTAAATTCTAATCCTCTTGGTAAATATCTGACGTAAATATCCTTTCGTTCCGCCGTCCTCTGTAAGCGAATATGTTTGATTATTTTGCTGAGTCTACGATAATCCTTATACACTGAAGAGCCAAAAAAACTGGTATAGGAGTGCGTATGCAAATAACCGAGGTATGGAACCAATCAGAGTAACGCGATGCGGTCGGCAGCTAGATCGGTTACTGCTGCTACAATGGTAGGTTATCAAGATTTAGGTGAGTGTGAACATGGTGTTATAGTCGGCGCACGAGAGATAGGACATAGCATATCCGAGGTAGAGATAACATTTGGAGGTTCGCGTACGACCATTTCACGAGTGTACCGTGAATATCGGGAATCCGGTAAAACATCACATCTTCGACATCGCTGCGGCCGGAAAAAGATCGTGAAAGAACGGGACAAACGACGACTGACGAGAATCATTAAACGTGACAGACGTGCAACCCTTTCTCAAATTGGCGCAGATTGNCGCTACGGCCGGAAAAAGATCGTGAAAGAACGGGACAAACGACGACTGACGAGAATCATTAAACGTGACAGCCATGCAACCCTTTCTCAAATTAGCGCAGATTGGATTTGTGGACTGCCCTGCAGGATTCATGGTGTGAATTGCCTTCTGAATACCTTCAGACATTAGTCGAGTCCATGCCACGTCGTCTTGCGGCACTTCTGCGTGCTCGTGGGTCCCTACACGATATTAGGCAGGTGTACCAGTTTTTTTGGCTCTTCGGTGTAATCCAATATTGAACGTTTTGTTTCGTCTGCACACCGTGATGCCGCGTTCAATATGCAAAACCCACTCGTAAAAGCAGATAATATGCAATAGTGTTTCGGAGCATATCTTCGAAGAAAAGACTGTTACGATTTCCCTGTACTCATTGGGTACGGTGGTTAGGGAAAACACAGCAAAATTTTAACCAGAAAATCGCATAAAATGGTGCCGTAACAGGCAATTTGCTCACTTCTAAGGTAACACGTGGGTATTATTCAGGAGCGTAGCAACATTTTACTGTTATGGAGGTGTATGGGTACCATTTCTTTCAGAGAATTTGGCGCCCATGGTGCTGAAAAAGCGCCCCTTTACAAAATGTAAAATCGATATCAGTTATGTCAGTATTTACATACACATTGTCTTTTTGTACATATTTGAACACAAAATACTTATACCAATATAAATATACTATTTAACAATTTTATTGACCTACATTTATGTTAAATAAACATTAAATATGAAACCTCATCCATAGTCCATTCTTGGTTTTCTAAAGCCCTGCTAAAGTTCTGCTGTCAGGCTATTCCTCCGTCTCATGCAACCAAAGCATAACTAAGTCTAAAAAATGACACCGCGGGGACAATCCACCGCATTCGTGCGCACTGAGTTTAGTAGTGCATTTTGCATGATAACTATTTATTGCTAGTCAATACCAACACACCTATTTTTCTATCTTACTTATTACATATTACGTTAAAAAAAAANATAACTATTTATTGCTAGTCAATACCAACACACCTATTTTTCTATCTTACTTATTACATATTACGTTAAAAAAAATATTAAAATGTGTAGATGAAATACAAGTAAAAGTTAAATGTAACCAAATATAATGTTTTTTTTATATTAACCTAAGAATAAATTAAACTCTTCCGAGTAGTATATAGTGTAGCACGGACCATTTTACATATAATTAAAAATATATTGAANAAGAATAAATTAAACTCTTCCGAGTAGTATATAGTGTAGCACGGACCATTTTACATATAATTAAAAATATATTGAATTAACTTATTAAACAAATTATTTTTATTAATAAATTAAATAACTTATTTAAAAATTTAAATTTAAAAATTAGTTCTGAATATAAAAAGTATATTCACAACCTGAATTTGAAAACTAAAAAGCGTTATTGTGGTGGCGAATTTCAAAAAAGCACATATACAACGAAAATTTAAAAAATAAAAGTAAATAATTTGGCAACCACATTTAATTAATTAAAAATTACATCCACAAATAAAATTAAAATAACTATCAGGGTACCCCCTTATATTAATTCAAAATTATATTTATAACATAAATTTAAAAATTCAAATTGGAGAACCACCTTTAATTATTTTAATTCAGCTATTTATACTAACATGACATTAATAAAATGTAATTTTAAAGTTTAAATTAATGTTTTAAATTTTTTATAAAATGTAATTAATTTAATAAGTTAATTGAATCTTTTTTTAATATGTACAAAATGGTCCGTACGACACTATATTTGTACTACTCTTGCGATACATTAATTACTTAGGAAATAAACAAACACGTAATACTGGGTGGTTCACTGGAACCGGACGGTTTTTAAGAAAGCATAACCCCAATACTTTTGAGTTTGAAAAAAATGTATTGCCATAGAAAAAAAGTTAACGACATGCCGTTTTGGTAAGTTCAGGTGCGGGAAATTGCATCACTCAAATGATGCCCGATTTCACGAACACAGGTTTTGTTGGAGCCGTTCCCTAAATTTCGCTTCCACTCTTCCCAACGTTCCTTAATTGATTTATTCAATTAGGTTACCTATGACGGTTTACAACTCCTCCAGGTTATACGCCTTTTCTTCATAAACACGTTGTTTCAGGTAGCCCCGAAGATAAAAATCACACACCAAAAATTCAGGTGACCGAGGAGGCCAATGAACGTCGCCAAATCGTGAAATGGCTCGATTAAATAACGCACGTCGAACAACATCCATTGAAGCTCTGGCGGAGCGAGCAGTGGTCCCGTCCTGTTGAAACCACACATTCCTCGTGTTAACGTCTCCTCTTCTGAGTCCAGGTAACAAAATGTTGTTCACCATGTTAATATAGCGATCCGATTTTGACAGTTACAGTGACTCCATCTTCCTCAAAGAAACATGGCCCAAAAATTCCACACTCGCCTATACCGCACCATACCATAACTTACGGGTTGTGTAACGGTTTCTCGTGCAAGCCACGATCATTTTCAAGGGCCCAGAATCGGCAGTTCTGCTTATTAACCACTCAATTCAGATAAAAATGGGATTCGTCACTCATAATTTTGGTGAGATCTTCATCCTCCTGAAAAAGGTTAAGCATTGTTTCAGCGAGCGTGGAAAATTGTTGCATAATAATCTGCATTGAGCTCCTACACGATCACCAACTTATAGGGGCAAAATCATAAATATTTGTGTGAAATTATCTTTACCGTGGCGTGACTCACTCCCAGTTCTAAAGCTGTCCGCCTAGCCGGGCGGCCAGGACTCCGCACAATCGCCTCTCTCAGCCTGTCTACTTTCTCTGGTGTGGGAGTCGATCGCGAAGGACCAGGTGGTTTTTCTTTTTAACACTGAAGCTGTTGACCAAAATGCTGCCACCCATTTCAATGTGGTATTCCTGCTGGGAACATCACCGTGACGCCCAATCCTGACGTGACGCCTGTAGATCCGTCGAGTTGGAAATACGGACCCGCCACTTTCCGCAACGTGTCGTAGGTCAACACGCGGTGACCTCCAGTCCACAGCGGCACAGAGACTAAACCGGCAGGGTCTGTGGCGTCGAGTGACCATCGCCGCAGGTCACCCCCTCTCCCGAGAAGTTGCCTACTACCAGTTACAATAACTCCCAGTTTCCCGTGAACCACTGGGGGTTGATATTACCGGGAACAATGGAAGTCTATCTGTGCTTCGTGTTGCTCGCAGCCTCTGGTAATGATACTAAGAATACTCTTATTAGCAAATGATACATGCCACAGACGAAAGACTTCCCGTNAGTCTATCTGTGCTTCGTGTTGCTCGCAGCCTCTGGTAATGATACTAAGAATACTCTTATTAGCAAATGATACATGCCACAGACGAAAGACTTCCCGTATATTGCGCTGCGTTCTTTTCCGTTTGCAGTGCAGACCCTTTATGCCACCTTCTTTGCGAGGGGCCGCGGCGGTGTAGTGGTCAGACTGCTCGCCTCCCACCTAGGCGAACCCGGTTCGATTTCCGGCGGGGTCGTTTTTCGATAATTTCGTCGCGCTGTTAAAGTTGCGCTTCATGGGAAAATCTCGATAGATCATTCGAGGACAAGCTGTCCTACAAACACGCCTACATCTGAGTTTCACTTTCAGTTAATCACGTTGTCATTGTTTGGACAATTACCCCCCAGTGCAGGCATCATTCAAACAACACATCAATGCCCGGTATGGACCCGGTATGCATCAGTCGATTAGAAACGTGGAAAAGAAAATTATCCTTCTGTCTCAATGTTCGAACAACTTGGCATTTCTTNAGGACAAGCTGTCCTACAAACACGCCTACATCTGAGTTTCACTTTCAGTTAATCACGTTGTCATTGTTTGGACAACTACCCCCCAGTGCAGGCATCATTCAAACAACACATCAAAGCCCGGTATGGACCCGATATGCATCAGTCGATTAGAAACGTGGAAAAGAAAATTATCCTTCTGTCTCAATGTTCGAACAACTTGGCATTTCTTTGTAATTGGCGCAGTACACTGAAAGAAAATATTTCTTAGTGGCTACAAAAACTGTTTGGTTGATGCTTTCCAAGGCGAAATTTTGTTGATGGTAAGAAACAGATTGCGGTGCCCAATGTCACGTATATTGACAAGTGCCAACGCTATTTTGTGCTCACTAGCATATTTGTATATTACCAATATATTTATTGGCTACCACCATAGAATTTAGTTGGCAGTAATAGCACTAATGTCATCAACAGTAAAAAAATTTAGCCGTGACTGCAAAACTATGTCCATTATATTCTGCGCGTGCACTCTGACTGGCATATTCAAAGTAGCCGCCTTCCGTCTGGCCACGACGCCATATTTTTCCGTGTTCGTTTCTTTGCATCAGTCTACGAACATATTCATGAGAGATATTCTTAAGAACATCGTGCATACAGTTCCTTTCTTCTAAATAAATAATTTTTACACGTAAATTATTCCAGAAAATTAACTTTCCATGGGGTGACGTGTGCAGGCCTTGTCGTGGGCGACACATATTATATTTCATTATCTGCATGCTCCAGGTGGCGCAATGGTAACACGCTGAGCTCGCCTGTGAACGGTCTAGAGTTCTAGAACCGCTCCTGGCGAGGCTTATTTAAATTTTTAATTGTTGACCAGGAACGTCATTTTGTAGTAGCCACTAAATACTGGAACGACAAAAAAACTTTTGTCGGTGCTAGAAAATATTTTGTGATGTCCATATTGACAAAAGAATTTTGTGGCCACCAATAAAAATCTTTTTGATCACCGCAAACCCGTGTTTTTTAGTGTAATGGCGTAACTCCAAACGGACTCACTATAAGATCCCTAGTAAACAGCAAAAAAGCATGCTTGCAATGGCGCATGTCCATAATTGTTCAAACAATCGATTGCCCCCTTTGCATGAATCATTCAAACAATAAATCACGTTTTACTTGGCACGCCGTGGACGATTCTTAATCAATAACAAACCTGCCAGCAAACTGACTGAAGACCGTTAAACCTGATCTGGAGTAAATTTGGAGTTAATCGCTTACGGAGCGGCCAGCAAACAATTACCGAGGACTACGAATTCTAGTTTTTATGTCAGTTTATTAGTGACAATTTCCCTTTCCTGCGATCAAATGCGAATTTCCCCACACAATAACATCGCCATACCAGCACGTGATGCTAGGAATTAAGAACTGCACACAGAGTATGGGTTTATAACAAACTAGAGGAACTAAACTCTGAGAAATTATTTGTAAATGTATCACATCAGTACATACGCACATCGACAAAGCGTGAATGGTAAAATATTTTCCCATACTAGCATGGCAACATTCCTACAGTCGCTTAGGAAAGAGTCAAACGCGTTGGGAAATTCGCAACTTTGTATAGCAGCGATGATAAACATTCCCGTATTTTCAGCCTGATATGTAGTACTATTTCCGTACACTGCATAGGTTAAAAACTTCAATTACAGTTCAGAAAGTTTACGAGAAATATTTTACAGCGTACCTGGCATTGCCTGGGTATATGAAGGCAACAAACTATACAAGACCCGTTTTAGGGATTTCGGGCCTAATGTGGATCAGGAGACACTTGACCCCGTTTAAGGGGTTTCCGTCCAAATTGGAAGACCGGGTACTATTTTGGCCTACGCAGTATTTAAAGTTGGGTACTGAATGCCATCCCCGCCAAATTTGGTCTAGATCCGCCAGACAGAGTATAATTGATATGCAGGGTGCAAGTGAACTCTATCAAAAACTTCAGCAGGTAATTCCTTATAAAAAAATAGGTCTAAAATATAAACACGACATATAGCCTTAGTCTATTCTGAATGGGCGAAAACCACCATTGAATGNCCCCGCCAAATTTGGTCTAGATCCGCCAGACAGAGTATAATTGATATGCAGGGTGCAAGTGAACTCTATCAAAAAACTTCAGCAGGTAATTCCTTATAAAAAAAATAGGTCTAAAATATAAACACGACATATAGCCTTAGTCTATTCTGAATGGGCGAAAACCACCATTGAATGTGTAGTTGAAGCAGATTTTTTTTTGTTAGTAATACAGCCAGAATTAACTATAAATATAAATAATGCTGATGAAGGTCACGTGGGGTGGAGATGGAGCAATGTCAAAATTACGTGGTCGTGAAACGGGTGTGCCCCGAACTAAACCCACTGGCCAAAGGTAACTCGTGCCAAGCTTCTCAGGTAGGAATATTCATGCTGACCCCGCCGTAAATCGAGTCCGATTCGCCGTGGTGGGAGGCGAGCAGTCTATCCACTGCGCCACCATGGCCAAACTTGCATTTCAGGGATTGTTTGTTAGGGTAGGTATGGATAACATTACATGGTGTAACTTAAAACAGTAACATCATGGACCAACAGCAAATGTCTTGCTATGAGCCAGACGATGCGATTCATTGTTGGAACATTATGAATTAATTTCTCTAAAATAGGGGCACTTAGCTTATAAACACGTGACGAAATTTTTGTTCACCGTGTACGGTAGATTGCAAATCCACGGTAAACAACACACAAAGCGATACAGTTACATTTTCATTTGCAAAAATGTGCTGCCAACCCCTCACTTTTCATGGATGGGGGTTGATACTGGAGCCCATATTTTTGTGCGTCGTACTTCGTCGTTTAGTAATGCAGTATCCAGAAACTCAGACATTTATCGTTCGTCACGGCTGTGTTATTAGCAAAAAACATCTGCTTTAACTACACTTTGAAGGGCGGTTTTCACCCCTTCGGAATATATTTAAGCTATATATATATATATAGGTCTTATTTATATGTATAATGCATTTTTTTTATGAGGAACCACCTGCTGAAGCTTGCCGGTGGAGTTCAGTTCCATCCTGTATATGACCCCGTTGCATATTTATTTTTTCTACCTCAGCAGGGACGTAAAGATGATCCCGAACCCAACAACAGCCGAAAGCACACGAGGAATACAGACTGGTACGTCACTCATGGCGTTATACACTATTTTTGAGAGAATTAAAATTAAAGCCTCTTTTTGTTAAATTAGGCCTTAATGTTAGTTATTTATGTGTGTTTCTTTTATGTGGAATATTAAACAGTTATAAAAGGAAAATATACGCAGAAAATTCTTATCTGGAATTAAATATGAGTATTGCGTATAACTAAATGCGTAAACTTTTTCTTCGCTCTAGGCCTGCTTTCTCAACTCATAGTTTATTACAACTTAAAAGTAACTAGGTCTTCGTAAGTTTAAATTAAATCATTTTAAATAGACAGATTCATCACGTATAGGGATTATTACACATAAAATCACGATATTTCTCATAAAAGAAAATGTATGATAAAACATGCTAAATGTCATGTTGTCATAATATAGCTATATTAATTGACCTTTGGAAAAACTATTGATAGTCTACTCAATATTTTTCACACTTTTTTTTGTCCCTTTAAATAATGTAGTCTTTTCATTAATATAGTCTACTCATTTCATTTAAATGTTCCGGTGTAACATTTGGTGGGAATTTATTATACACCTTTTTAAAAACACAATAAAATCCTATGTAAAATGTCTTATTTGTTGCGTTATAATAAGCATGTTCGTAATATTAAAAAAATTTTAAAATGTTGTCAATTTCCAAGAAACAATTTACGTCAAAGTTACGAACGAATACATTATGCGATAATTTTTTAACTTAAAACAAGTGAATCTGTTTACAAATGACGTCCTATAGAAAAACATTGGGGGGATTGTGGGGGGGCACATGATAAATGCTACAGAAGGCCATAAAATCTTCAATTATTTAAATGGGTGAGACAACGATGTTAAAAATGGCATATTCATAAATCATTTAGGTAATTTTGACGTATATACTAAACAATTTAACCAAATTCAACCAAAATTTGTACTTAGGCAGTTTACAATGATTAAATAGGACTTAAAATTATAAATACAACGAACAGTTCAATATCTAAATTAAAAAGGATATGAGATAATTTTAAAGAAAATTCATACTTTCTAATTAAATGTCTGTACGATGTAATTCAACAAATAAAAACACTATTTTATCTAGACATGAAGTTCATTATGAAGTTTGTAACTAAACCTGGTTCACCAAAGCGGGATCCAAGTGAATTACTGTCCCAATGTGACCTCAAGTAAAGAGAAAAATGTCAGTAAAAGACATAATTATTTTCAGGCTTCTCATTGAGACTTAAATGGGAACGTTGGAGAGCGACACAATATGTCAAACTCACTGTGGACCAAGTTTATAAAGAAATACTTAAAGAAAACCATAATTTAATCAATGAAAAGATGAATATAAGTATTGTTTAATTAANCAAGTTTATAAAGAAATACTTAAAGAAAACCATAATTTAATCAATGAAAAGATGAATATAAGTATTGTTTAATTAGCATGAAAAATCCTATTATGTTTTTGGCAAACTCGAATGCGACCATCGTTTCCAGAATCGCTTAGGCATATATTTCCCGTTCAAACCTCATATGAATAATTAATTTGTGGTGGTGTTTTGACACTTCCATAATTTTCTGTAGTTTGCCCTGAATTTTCTCAAAACCAATTACCCGACCCAAGAAACTCATATAAACCGTACCCCCTCTCAATTTACGTAGTAAACAGCAGCGATATTGCCCATAAGCTTAGTGCGTTCCGATTTCTTTTTACACCACAAATTTCCACACGTAGCGTACACACGAGCTAAATAATATTCATCTTGTAGCAGCAAAATTATACCCTCCACCGCAGTTAGTCAAACTACATCTCCTAATAACCTAGACAACTAATATGTAACTTTTGTTTTGTGTATCCAGACAAAAGGACGGCAAACAATCACTATTAATTTCTGGTTTAGTTTTACATGTTTTGCTCAGCGGATGAGACCAACAACGCAGTTTGCTTATGAAATAAACCACTTACTGATAGCAGCTATTATGACATTAATCGCTTGGCAACTCAATATATATTACGTGCCTGTACAAACATAAATACGCAATATTTCCTACGTATATTTTATAACGTTATATATTGATTATATGATATACTCATAATATATTTAATGACTATTTCACATATTGTGAAATAACAAACTGAAGTGTATTACAAAGATGGCTTTTTAAATAAAAAATTGTGTTGTTAAAGTTTTTCTGCATTGCTACACTATGTCGTCACAGGAAACCAAATTGGTTTTCTGTGACAATCAATAGAGTATGTTCAAAATATTTCACTAAAACATGAGAAATCTAGAAAAACAAGAAGTTACTGGTATAACTAATGAGCCTACTTTCCTCAACATGGGTGCAATTAATTTTTAAATACATTCTTAAAAGTTGAGTTGGTAGGTAGGACTTGAGTTCTCTTTGAAAGCAATAACATTAGAAATGAGACCAGAAACGTGTGCTACATTGAGACAATGACAAATACACATATGCCTTACCCAGAAGTTCAACNATTAGAAATGAGACCAGAAACGTGTGCTACATTGAGACAATGACAAATACACATATGCCTTACCCAGAAGTTCAACCCGGAAAACCTCGTTCTCTAAGCTAGCGTGCAATCCGCTGCATTGCGGAGGTCGGATTCGGAGCATCAACTTCAGATTTAATCAGTCTAATTTTTCGAACGACAGGGTTTACTAACCTAAAATATTTACAGGGCCTTTATTTTAAAATAAGTGACTGAGCCACATAAAACATGCAAGTGTACGTGGCCTACCATAGCGCTGCTTGTGCGAAGAATTTGATAGAAATCGGTTGTTTGGACAGTGGGATATGTCATAGAAAACTTTATTTTCTTATTTGATGTTATCGTACGAAATTGCCAGAAAAAGAGGCTCTATATACGATGCTTCTACTGTTTACTGTCAACGTACAAATTTTGGTTGAATTTGGTTAAATTGTTTAATATATATGCCAAAATTACCTAAATAATTTATTAATATGGCATTTTGAACATCTTTGTCTGCCCCATTTAAATAATTGAAGTTTGCATGGCCTTCTGTAGCATTTATGGTGTGCTCAATTTGGTACAAGTTAGTCCCAGTGTAAAATTTGGCGTAAATCTGTTGATTGGTCTTCGAGATATGGCATAAAACCTCCACATTTTTCATGTGGCGATATTCATAAATGGAGGACAAAAAAATAATGTAGTAGCAATTTCGTCCATTGCTGCTTAATTATTCCGACTATTAATTGTACCTCAGATTAGGATGTATAGGCTACATATTTTGTATAATATATTTTAATCTTATATTTATGATAATAATTCAAGATATAATGATATGGAACTAGCTGATAGTTTTCGTAATTCTATAACTGTGGGAAATTTTTGCAATGAGTTCTTCGTGTGTGTATACACGGGCTTACAGGCATGGACAGGAGAACAATTTTTCTCACATTTTTGTGATTTATTGTTATTATAATACAAGTATCCCGAACTGTTAATATTCTGTAATCCCAAATACACTGTATGTTTACAACACGTNTAATCCCAAATACACTGTATGTTTACAACACGTCATCGTGATTCGACATCAGTTCTCTTCATCTTCAAGAAAAATTTCAACTCCATAGCAACTTTTTTTTCTGTAAATTCACGTGGACGCTCCGTTTTCTCTACACACTGTTTGCAACATGCTGTGGCGTGCAATTCGCATACGGCTTTAAGCCACAGAAATTAAACCTCTCTGTCGAAAATACTTTACGAGAAACTAGTTTGCAGCATCGCACGTCATCAAAATCGCATATTATTGTGACAATTTTCAAAGGGGAAGTCACAGGAAGAGGGATATGGAAAAGGGGAGAGGTTTTGGCCGCTCATGACATCAGGGCGTTGAGAGCCGATGAGTGCGAAGCGAGGCGAGTATGGAGCAGCGCCGGAATGCAAGGTCAGGGGAAACGGGAGATCCCCGGGAAAACTCGCCGACTAGCGGCATCGCCCGGTACGATTCACACTTTAAATAGGGAAGATAATCGTGGAAGAAGGCTACACCAGCAGACAGTGTCTGCAATTCATTGGCACATAATCCTAGAAAAAACCCCACACTATCCCAGGAAAGTGAGGCTAAAGAAATTATCGGAAAAAAATCTAGGTTCAAGTTACGAACGCTTCACTACTTTAGAAATTATATTTCCCGTGAATGATATGGAAAATCGTGTATGGTTTAAATAACTTTACGTTAGTTTGCTTATTTAGCTAATATTGCTTTCGTGTTTTTTAATGTAACATTCCAGAATATTATTTTCTCTATGTGGGTGTTGTACAGCGTATACAAATATTTTTTAATTTATATTTAACAGTGGCATTTCAACAAGAACCAAGCATATGCCATATAAAGGCCGCATCCANCAAATATTTTTTAATTTATATTTAACAGTGGCATTTCAACAAGAACCAAGCATATGCCATATAAAGGCCGCATCCACTTCATACCGGACTTTGATATTAAAATGAGGCGAATAGCTATTGCTTACCTGTAAATTACGCACTGATATGATCAGTTTCCTGTGTTGTTAAACATGTTTCAATTTTTGCTGCCTGTTGAAGGCTTTAATGTTGGTGGAATGAATATTTTATAACTGTGAAGGACTGATTATTTCCAGGTTTCATCGATGAAGAATTATTTGTAAAACTTTGAGAATGTTCGTTCCGACCACCCAAATATACAAGCATTACATTGAGCTCCCCTATTTAATGATTACTGAAATAAGTTCCATATTTCTTCGTTGCAATTCCCGTTTCCGCATTTTAAATTAAAATTTTTCGTGAAATTTTCCATTAACTGATATTTTTACAGCGTACAACAGTCAACATTAATCATACATACATGCGTTGGAAACATTTTACACCGATTAGGGCTCCCATAATAAATTTTTTATTTGGTACATACGCTATGTACGTAATAAATTGTATTATAAATTAACGATAATTCTGTCGGTTTCATAAATGTAAAGACAGTATGTCATTCATTTAATGTGTTATTTCAAATATGTTTTCATCGAGATATTGTGGACGCTTTTTTAAACAAAGTGTTATTTTCGGTTTTTTTTTTTTGTCCCCTCATAACAAATAAAATCTTAGTGATTTTCACGCTGTTGTAAAATCCACGAATATATCTTTATATGGCAGCTGCAGATATTGTGGATCTCGTTGAAATATAAAAAAAAAAAAAAGTCTTGTATATATGGGATACTTTACCCTGAAATATAAATGTAAATCGATTTTCCCTGCTATCAAAGTGACCGAGCTACAATAAATGTNTAGTGATTTTCACGCTGTTGTAAAATCCACGAATATATCTTTATATGGCAGCTGCAGATATTGTGGATCTCGTTGCAATATTAAAAAAAAAAAGTCTTGTATAAATGGGATACTTTACCCTGAAATATAAATGTAAATCGATTTTCCCTGCTATCAAAGTGACCGAGCTACAATAAATGTTATCGCATTAGTTCATAAACATTATGTGGATAATTGTGCGACAAAAGCCATTCGGTTGCAGTAAGTAGTAACGAAGTATTATTTACGCACGAATATTTCTGTATATTTCTGATAAAACAGCGGTTCACTATTCCACCAAGGCAAACTAGCAGTTCTCTTTATGATGAAATTCAGCTCTATGAAATAAATGAGCGGGAAGTGAAGACAATACGAAATATTTATGGAATTTGTTACCAAGAAGTTTAGTTCACTTACTAAATACCTACGAATTAGTGAATAAATTTTATTCAAGTCTGCCACGAAATACGTATTATACGTCACTTTCATCAGAATTTTTTTTATTAGTGACAAATTGGTATTCTTAATAATAAACTAAAATAGGGTTAGTATTAAGATATATTTGTGGAATATATCAGTCCAGATATACGGATAGTGGTAGTTATTATTGGTTTTTAATTACAGACTGAAACCATCAACACCCTGTTATTAAGAAATATGGATTCAGCAATTATTCTTGGTAATTATTTTCACTTTACTTTATTTCGGTAATAAAAATGTGAATCATTAAAACAATATTTCCACAGTGGTAAGCATAATCACGGTTTGACGAAGACATGGTAAAGCCACAGAAAAACGTCAAACGAACGAACTCATTTATATTATTCTAAAATTTTCTAATTGGTTTTTGTGGCATTTACCTTTAGATAAAAATAATGTTTACGTTGTTATTATGTTGGGTTTGTACTATTAACTGTAACAGACAGAGAGCTTTTGTTATAGAAGTAAAAGAAAAATATCAGCTTTGCAAACAAACAAGTGAACGTTACAATCTCCTCGGTTGGTTATAAAAATTACTGGGTAGATGAAATACAGATTGCAACGGGATGGCATGAAGTTATATTTCCTAGAGAAGTGAACTATACAAGTCATTCAATTTTTTTTNAATACAGATTGCAACGGGATGGCATGAAGTTATATTTCCTAGAGAAGTGAACTATACAAGTCATTCAATTTTTTTGCACTCAAAATAACAATAAATAAAAATATACCCCTCCCCCTTTTTTTTTTTCGCAAAAAATTTTTTTTCAATAGAATTAAGTTAAAAAATTATCGCAGAATGTATTCGTTCGTAACTTTGACTTAAAGTGTTTCTAAGAAATTACAAAATTTTTCAATTTTTTTAAATATTACGAACACGGTTATTGTAACGCTACAACAAAGACTTTTACATGGGATATTATTGTGTTTTGTAAAGGTTTGTAAATGTACAAATAATTTTTACAGGTTACTCAAAGAGGAGAAGTCCCCGCTATCCTGTATTGAAAACTTTATTTTCAGTTTAATTTTTTTAAATCCATAACCTACATATTAAGTTATTTCCAAAACCGCGTTGCTATTCTGATACTGCTTTCGTAATATATGTAACCATGATAAGGTATTTATTTTTATTTTATAAGTTTTTATTATCTCACAAAAGAGAATATGGATCAAATTAAATTAATTAATTCTTTAGAAATTATGTCATCCTGACCTAGAATGGCAAACGAAACTCCAATTTGCAATATTAACTCTTAAATATAATTTACAGCAACGGCAATAAACACAATATGGAGAGGACACATCCAAGACTGTTAAATAATTTTCCATTATTTTATTTTTAGAAATGCATGTAAAAGATTTTCAGAACTCTCTGTGAAATAATGTATTCACTGTTTTTCCAGCAACAGACTTTTCTTAGATTTCATAGAACTTACCGTAAATTTGCTGTTTTTTTTTGTACTTCCGGTTTAAAAGAAGAGATTACGAGAAATTCTCCATTTGTATTTATGCGAGTGTATAAACAGCAATTTAAAAATTTAAAAAGTTTTATCCTGGAGCGAGATTTAAATATGAATCAAAATCGTTGAACTACTTACTCATCTTACTCAACATAAGGTTATTTGTTTAGATGTAATGTAGGTAAATTTTTTAATTTTACAGTAATGTTTGAGTGTTTTAATATTTCTGTTCCAGGTGCTTATTCTACTTGTTATTGTCTGAAGGAGTGTGTCTACGTGACGTGGTTTTCAAAACTTCCGCAGGAACGGTAATTGTCTGGTGACGTGGCAAAGTCTTCGCGTAGACTCGGCATTGCTCTTTCCGAAGTCCGAGGCTATAGGAAATACGTAAAACGTTCCTTATTTTGTATTTGCGGAGCACAGCTCGGTTTTTCGTTACCACGGACGATCACGTTTTCCTTGCATTAACTGCACATTTTCGCTAACATTTCTTAGAACTTGCGGAATATTTTAGCATCGAATTTAAGTGGCCCGNCATTTCTTAGAACTTGCGGAATATTTTAGCATCGAATTTAAGTGGCCCGCCTACCGTGCGCTTGAATTGCGTCGCAGAGTATCTGAGATACAAAATTTCCCACCGAACTGTTAAACTTACGTCAACGTGCTGATCTACGAAGAGAACACACACTTCAGACGAGGTATGTTGAGTGCTTTCAAGACGTCACTCACATTGGAAACACCATTCGAGAGCATTTCATTATAGCTCAATNACGAGGTATGTTGAGTGCTTTCAAGACGTCACTCACATTGGAAACACCATTCGAGAGCATTTCATTATAGCTCAACACTGTCCTTTTGTTTTTAATATACGTGTAAGGTGCATGCAAAAATACTAGATGGCCCTGTATTCAACCTTAAATTATATGGTCGCTGCTGGAATTACCATAGGTACGCGCAGCGTGACAACAATGCACGCTAGTTCAGAGATTTGCTCGTAGCGGCGATTGCGTACCCGACGCNTACTGTCCTTTTGTTTTTAATATACGTGTAAGGTGCATGCAAAAATACTAGATGGCCCTGTATTCAACCTTAAATTATATGGTCGCTGCTGGAATTGCCATAGGTACGCGCAGCGTGACAACAATGCACGCTAGTTCAGAGATTTGCTCGTAGCGGCGATTGCGTACCCGACGCGAGTAACATTGTAGCCCTTATCGCTCCCGCACGCCTCTGCCTTCGAACGCGGAAAAGAGCTCCAGGCTGGCGGACCCCTTAAGGCTCCCGCCTGCCTGGAGCTTTTTTTTTTTTCGCGCGTTCGAGACCGAGAAGCGCGGGAGCGGTAAGAGCGACACTGCCACGCGCATCAAATACACCATCGCCACTAAGCGCAAGGCTGTCAACTGTCGTGCAGTGTTCTCGTCGCACTGTGTGTACTTATGGGACTTTCAGCGGTGACATTCATTTATTGATCAAAAGTCTGCAGGAAGGTTTAATGCAGTGAGCTTAAGTAATTCTGAATGGATCTTAAGCGTATATTTTGAGATAAACCGCTTTGAAAAGGCCGGTGTTTAGTAAATTAGAAAACTCTAAAATGGGTTTTTTTTCAAAGCGTGTGACGTCTTGAGAACTCTTAACAGCCCTCGGATGAAGTGTGTGTGTTTTTTTCTTCGTAGNGTGCAGTGAGCTTAAGTAATTCTGAATGGATCTTAAGCGTATATTTTGAGATAAACCGCTTTGAAAAGGCCGGTTTTTAGTAAATTAGAAAACTCTAAAATGGGTTTTTTTTTTCAAAGCGTGTGACGTCTTGAGAACTCTTAACAGCCCTCGGATGAAGTGTGTGTGTTTTTTTCTTCGTAGATCAGTGCAATGGACGCACGTTTAATTGTTTCATGGGGAAAACGGGTATTTCAAAACACACTCCTCCACAGTTGAAGCACTAGGTAGGCGGTAACCGCACGTATGTTTATTTCGTAACATGCAATTCGGATGGCTCACAGAAACTGTGAAATGACTCACGCCTAGATTCGAGGGCTTTAAAGGATCGCAGGATTAAAAAAAAATAATAGAATAAATAAATTTCCTTTCCGGGGAGAGAAAAAAATTTTTTCTAGCGGCAGGTGTAGGTGGCACACGTGGTACTCAATTTTGGGGAGGGGGGGGCAAAGTCCCTCGGCGGACCAGGGTGTGGATAATCCGCGGAACAGCTGCGGATTAACTACTTTGCCGGGCGTGGCGTGTCCAACTGGGACGGCACGCCTGCCAGCGTGCGTCGCGCCGCAGAAAACCTGACTGTACAGAAGCCAGACTGAAGCACGTTCCAGCTGAGATGAACGTCTCCACTGGAACTCCGTATCGGGCGGCTAACGTTACGATTTTTCTCGCTCGGATCATACCTAAAAGGGGCTGCAGGGAGGTTTCGGCTGTTCACGGAAAACCGAGCACTTTTGAAAGCCCTGCTTAAGATCTACTTGCATGCACACTGTGTATTCTTCCACCGCAAGTGAAATTAATAATTCCATGGGCCTGATCACTATATCCATGCGTCGGCCAAGTGAAAATGATAAATTATTTTTGAAAATACTTAACAAACATGCTAATTCTTACACATATATGCACTACAGAACAAATGTAAAGGAATATAAATAATTTCAGTATTCACAAATGTTTACCTAACACTTTTAGTTCAACATTTAGAGACGGGACTACTTTCCTTCCGTCGCGTCGTTACCAAACTTAGCGAAACTGAGAAAACACCCAACAAATTATTTCTTTGTATAGGGCAAAAAACATATTTAGTTGCCCCAGCAAAACATTCTGTTGAGTAGATAAAACTTGAATAGCAACAAAACGAATTTTGTTCATCTGACGAAATACACATTTTGAATAAACAAAAGCTCTGTATTGGGTCAAAAAAGAACAGGCTGTCAACAAAATATTTCGTTGAATCAACTGTATATATCTGTTTGACCACTCATTTGATTGTCTTAGTAAGAAAATACATATCGAAAATTTTTATGCAATTTTCGTTACAACTATAATAGTAACTGTGTTTGTTAGTGCATCTATTGGCGCTTACAAATGGCGTAAACATCCTTGTAAAACAAGTTCCACGGGAAAATAAAAAGTAAAGCTATAAAAGTTCAATGAGTGAGCGAGTGAAGAGATTTGGCCGGCTCGTAACATCGAGGTCCTGAGAGCTGATGACGGTGAAACGTGGTGATAAAGGAGCAGCGCCGGAATGCAAGGGTGGGGAAAACGGGAGATACCCGAGAAAACCCGCTGACCAGCGTGCATCGTGTGGCACGATTCCCACTTGCGAAAACATGGGAGGGGCCCAGCCGGGGATTGAACCCGGTTCGCCTAGGTGGGAGGTGAGTGGTTTAACCATTACACCTCCGCGGCTTCTGTAAAACTTGAAATATTTGCTTGCGCACGTTGCCCAGTATTTGGAATGTATGTATTTAAAATCGTCCCAACTTCTGCAGTTGACACGTTTGCCGAGGTTGCTAAGGCGGAGTTCTTGGGCGCAGCTGTCAAGTTCAAATTACGGTCGGTTATTATTTTTTTTATTTTCCGAAACGGTTTAACGTACCTGGAGCCAAACAAATCTTCAGTTGCACCAACCAAATCTTCGTTTGAGGCAACCAAATGAGAAAAACAAAATAATTAGTTTTCAACAGCAAAATATTTAACCGCCCCAATGCTTATAATTATTTTGGTTGATCCAAACCAACTTTGTATGGTTCAACAAAACCTTTATCTCAGTGTGGGTCCATGCTGTTCAGTGTGCCCCTTAAAATAGTATGCAGGTAGGGGGAATAACCTTTTTCAAATGTTGATGAATAAAATGTTAAATTAACAGTGCACAACCTATATCGTTTCTGCTGCCCTGTAGGTTACAATTCAGTTTTCTTCGGAAGGGGCTGGTACCAGGTGTTCTTTCTGCTATGTCCACGGAGCGGCTACAGATAAAATGGCTGACACCCAAGCAACAACCTCAAGCCGTATATGTTCGCTTATGAAAAGATTTCGAGTTCTGCATGGCGTATTTTTGTACGAAATACGTAAGGTATGTGCAAGTAACGGAAAAAATTCCAAACAACTCACACGGTCATAATAAAACAAAACACAACTTTAAACAATGCGTGCCAACGGGGCCGCGGTGGCTGATCGGATAGCCTGCTTGCCTCCCACCAAGGCGAACCGGGCTCAATCCCCGGCCGGGTCACTCCCGGATTTTTGCAAGTGGGAATCGTGCCGGACGAAGCACGTTGGTCGGCGGGTCTTCTCGGGGATCTCCGGTATTCTCCGCCCTTGCATTCCGGCGCTGCTCCGTTCTCATCTCATTTCACCCTCTTCGGTTCTCAAGAACTCGTTGCTAAGAGCCGCCCAAATTCCTCAACTCAACTCAATAAGTGAAACTGTGGCATTATATTAGCATATACGGTATTACAAGAAATTGTTTAGAGGTGTGTTTGTAGAACAGCAGGTTGATGTGTGGTTCTGCGCTATAAACTTAGTTTCACTGTTGAAATACCCGTCTAAACTCGAGGTTCTTATGATGGTTTTATGTGATTGTTGTTTATAACATATGTTGTTGTTATAAAACGTTAATTCCAATAATCCGTATGTAAAATATCAATAGATCTAATACTCAAGTAATTGCACAGTGTAGTCGAAAGATTGTGGTTGTTTGCTAATCAAATCTATTGGTTTTTAAAGTGGACAATTTAAGCTGTGTAGCATTAATAATGCTAGCAGAAACTCATAAAAGCCTTATTTTTGGTGCTGTGATATTTTTGTCTTCTTTAGGCCTTCGAACCGTAAACACTTCTGTACATAAAGCACAACAGTGATTGTAATACTTGTTAGAGAAAGATATTTTAATAATTAGCTAATGTTTTAATGAGTGCCGCAAACGCCCATCGTACAGAATATGCGAAAACCTTGTTTTACATACATAGGCAGTGCCGTTAATCAGTTTATTTTCCATACATCAGCACTATTCGTACTCAGAAACTGAAATTAATTCAGAATTCGGGGGTCTTCTAAATTTTATTGCATATTTGCCTCTTTCAACTGCTAGCCGTCTGTAATTTGCGAGTTGTTTTGGCTGCTACTTACAATTTTCTTCCAGCCCTTTAGGCAACGTGTGGTTACGAACTAGTGCATTCTTTCTTCTCTTCTGCTATATAAACTTTTCTGCTGCGTGTTTTGCCCATTGGCATAACAGACGGTAGCAACAATTACGTATCGTTGCTCAGATAAGCAGGGAAGGGGAAGGAATCGGCCGAGGCATGCAATAGGGAAACATATCAGCATTCGTCTGGAGTGATTTCGGGAAACCATGGCAAACCGAAGTCAGGATGGCTGGACCAGGATTCGAACCCAGGTTCTCCTGGAATCGGGTCGGAAGGTTTTACCATTGCGCAGCCTGTTTTTTTTTAAACTCAATCGTAGTAATAATATTACTTATCACGAAATTTAATTCTATATAATTTTAAAACAATCTGCGGGCATGAATGAATGTATATAGCTACTTGACACTCTTAAAAAAGGACCAAGTAACCTTTATTGTGCAAGATAGTGGACGCGCCCGGTCGGGAAAAAGTGTCACCAGGAGTGGGAAAACTAAAGATTACACGTGTAAAGATTAATATTTTAAATACCAAGTTTTAGTAATTATCTCTGTTACAAATATGCTAGCAAAATATTTCAAAAATAACGTGAAATCGTCTCCAGGGGTTTTGCCAACGTTTAACGGCGAGTGCCAGAGCTCCGGTGAGGGTGAAGTGAGGAGAGGATGGAGCAGTGGTGGAATGCAAACGAAGGGGAAACGAGAGTACATCTAGAAAACCCCCTCCGGCCAGCTGCACCGTCCGCCGAGTTTCCCCCGCGCGAGAACAAAATCCAGGCGTCCCCGTCGGGAATCGAAAACTGGCTACCACGCCACAGCGGCTCCCTTGCACGCACGTGTGGGTAAATTTACCGTTGGACATGCGCAGAGCGTTACTGCGCATGTCATGTGCGTCGTCGCAGCAGCTCGACGGCAGATTTGCAACGAAGCAGGACACTATGTTGGAAAGATTATAAAATTAATAATCGTCAAGCCAGTTGTGATACTAAGTAAAATCAATTAATTTTAAAGAAGCAGATTGGAAAATGCAACTTGAATATATTTACAGTTTAAGAATCCTTTGTAAAAAAATACATAAAAATTTTGAAGAAAATATTTATAGCTATTCGGAGATTACCATATGCGTTTTTTAAAAGGATAGTTAAGCAGTAGGACCATAGTTAGGGCCACCTATTTTTCGCAAAAAGATTTCAGGGCTACTCGTATTAAAAAAAAAACTAGAGCCCAGATCCACTTTCATGACTGGATGATTTTAACTGCCACGCATTGCAGGCGTCTGCAAATCTGACTGGCACAGTCTGGTTCGCCAAGGTGGGAGGCGAGTAATCTAGCCGACATACCACCGCGACCCCACAGATTCAGGTAACTCCGACACTGAGTATCCGTGATTCGCGGGCAGACACCTGCCGTACGCGACAGTTAGAAGTCATCCAATCACGAGAGTGGATCTGAGGGCTATTGTTTTGGAATACAAGCAGTCCTGAAATCGTTTCGCGAAAATCGTGTGTCCCTGCAATCAAAGAAATTGCACGCATGCCATATAGGAGAGTGGATTCTAGCCTCCGCGTATATCTTTTTGCGAAAAGCAGCTGGCCCTAGTCGTAGTTTTAAAACGCACAAAATGTAGGATTTTTCAGTTTCGCGTATTCAAAACTAGAGGTAAAACTTCTCCACACATTTATGTTTACTTGCGGGACTCTTTTTCAGTCTAGGAAATAATTGAAAGCGTCAACAAGGTATTGATTTTAAAGCACTTATAAATGCTGCAAAAGTAATACTACAGGGACTTCTCTATTTAGCGTACAGGAATTACAGGGCAGTTTGTTTGGACAAAGTAATTCAAAAAACGAGCTCGCAAAAATTTTAATACTTAAAGAAATTCTCCAGAGTAAAATTATTTCGTCAATTTTTTCTTAATTTAAGATATGTAAAAATAAGCAGTGCCCTACGTGGAATTTTTAATTAATGATAATAGGAAATTTGTCAGTAAAGGGCTAATATCTTTTCTTTCATGAGAAAACCTCGTAGCTCCATTTTTTTTTGTTTTAGATTTTTACGCTCATATGCCAAAAAAAAATCATTGATTGCCTACCAAAATATTTCTCGTCCGGGTCTGAAGTCTTTTTCCAAAAATATTAATTCCTTAAGAATTTCTCAGCATAGTCTTAGAGTACTTTCTCAGGAGATACTTATTCCTCCGGCATTTCTTATGAAGTACTCACTTCTTTCTAAACAGTCTAAGAGTGAAAACAGTTCTGTCTCAGATTATCCAACTAGTTCATGCTTTAAGAAATGCTAAGCTTTCTGCTTTCTTTTTTCGTCTTTGTTCATTTTATTATAATTTTATAATTAGTTTGTTAGGCCTGTGTAATGATGCCAGTTTTTAAGTATGGAAAAAAGTAGAAAATGTGTCTTGTTATTGTGGTTTTGGAAGATCATCCGGGCCTGTTTTATTTTTCAGTAGATGATATCCTGGTAACTATATATACCGTATATCTTTACCGATTTAACATGTTGGACGAGTGCATACAGATTTATTGCACTAGCAGAATTAATTGTAAAACTCAGGTGGCCAATAGCATTACCAACAGTAGTCTCTGTCTCATGTAACTTGGCAAGACTTTGAAAGTTCGACGAAAGTAGCACCAATGTTTACTTTTCGTTTATGTATCCTTTCGCCATCAGCTGATGCGTCAAGTGGAGGCTGTATATTTTATAAACACGCTGTCAGATAATCCACATGTCATTGTAATGCTAAACAAATCTTAAGATATTTATCGACTGACATCCGTCTAAAGAGTTCGTAGGTTATAAAAGTAAAAATAGAAAATCTTGCAAAAAAATAAAATATTTGTTGACTCTTTTTTAATTTATTTGATACAGCGAATTTGTGTTAACATTTGCGAGACGGTAATTGTAGTTCTTATCAAACTGAACGTTACAGCTAAAATGTTAAAACTGGAAATAAAAGTAAATCGGGGAACTTGCTCGACAACGCACTTTCATTCGCCAACAAACAACTCACCAACGACGTTTGCAAAGCAGTAATTCTGCTATTTCTGGTACCAAACAGCTCGAGTTGGAATAATGTGGCGTGGAAAAATGTAAGAATTTCCTAAAAAATTCCCACGCGTCCCACTTTCTTCGTTTTATTAATACAGTATAACAGAAACACGAAAGCAACCAGAAAATGGGTTTGCGGGAGAACAACATGGCATGTAATGGACGTAGACTTAACGATTACCGCCCAATAGAAATTACTAGTAATCAAAATCGCTGTACACGGAAACACATGTGTTACTTTAAAAATTATACAGACCTCGCGGCAAAATAAAACAATTGTTATCCGTACGTAAATTTGTTATTTTACACAAGAAAGCTATTGTTTTCTGGCTGGTTGTGTTTCGGGAGCCAGCTAACAGATGGCATGACAGGGCGTGCTGTTAACCGAGCGTGTTCAACAACAAGTAGCAGCACGTTGGCCTGCCTCTTATTTACCATTTTTTTAAGTTCACTTTTCTCCTATTACCGGCTCAAAACGACATGAGTTTTGAAATATATTTCGGAGGTTCTTTTTACCGATGAATCGTCGTTCTCCAACTCAGGCCAAATGAATACGAGGAGCATGCATTATTGGGAAGTCGAGAACCCACGATGGATTTGACAAGCAGACCATCAGCATAAATGGAGAGTTAACGTCTGATTTGGGATGGTTGCCAATGTGGTTATTTCGTGAATCGTAACTGAAACGGCAGGGAGTATGCCGCCTTCGGGAGGAGATACCTTTAAAGAACATAATGAAAATGTGGTCCCAGCATGATGGATACCCAGCATATAATGCTGTGTATGCACGTTTTGTTCTAGACCAAAAACATCCTCGTAGATGGATAGGTCGTGGAGGACCAGTCCAGTGGCCTGCTCGGTCTCCTGACATCAACCCCCTGGACTCTTTTCTTTGGGGTTATCTCAAAAGCACTGACTATCGAGATATTCCAATAACTCCAGAGAACATAAAGGAACGTATTGTGCGGGCTTGTAATGCTCTTCAACAGGTAACACTGGAGGAATCAGTATTGTCATTCATCCAGCGGCTGAATTTGTGTATCACCGCCAGTGGACACCACTTTTAACATCTAATGTGAATGTTCTACCCCTCGAAGTAACCACGCGGATAGAACTACAAACGAGCAGTAGAGATCCCACTTTCTGTGTCGTATTTAATGTCCATGTTAGGAAAGTGTACATTGAGCTACATGTTTAAATATGTCTTGACGAGCTTCATTGAACTTGTGACCAATAGATGCATTGTGCAATTTAAGAAACTGATGTAAGTACTCGTACATCACTAATAAATACTGCCATAAGGCTGACACCCCAGCAGAATTATTTCCCCCTTCCAGTTATACAACTATTATGTGAAACACGTTTTCATTTGAAGCCCCGGCACGGAGTTAATGTGGGTAGTCAAGATAAATATAAATGGGACAACCTATGCATACATGGGGAAGTGTGTGTTTCAAAAACATGGCCGTCTCTGCGTACAGGTTGTGCAGTATTTAATAATTCAAGTCTCCCGCCTTAAAAGCGATAAAAGCAACTGTCTCACACATCAAGTATGCAATCGCCACTAACCGCAATGAGTGAAGAGATTTGAGCGGCTCTTAACAGCGAGGTTTTGAGAGCTGGAATGGAATGGCGGGAAACCGAGAGATCCCCGAGAAAACTCGCCGACCAGCGGCATCGTCCGCCACGATTCCCACTTGCAAAAATTCGGAAATGACCCGGCTAGGGATTGAGTCCGGTTCGCCTTGGTGGGAAGCGGGAAGGCTAACCGTTCAGTCACCGCCAACCAACTAACATCAATGTTCTGACTCTGAATTGACGTGCGGTGTTCTCGTCGCACTACATGCACCTATGGCACCTCCAGCTGTGGTCCTATTATTTTTTTGGTGGAATGTCTGCAAAAAGGTTCAACGCACGGCACGTGAGCAGTATTGTATGCATCTGACGCGTACATTTTGTGACACAACGCTTCGAAAAGGCTGTTTTCAGCCATTTTGGAGTACTCAAAAATTACGTTTCAAATATGCGTGACTTTTCGAAGGCACTGAACAGTCTTAGTCTGAAGTAATCGTTATGTTCGTAGACCAACACAAAGGAAGCACGTTTCATAGTTTCACAGAAATACGTAAATTTATAACACTCTAACGCAGCTCAAGTGCCACGTGGGCGGCAGCCTTAATATACAGGATAAATATAAAAGAATACCCCAACTTTGAAGGTATGTATATAATATCAAAACCAAACAACCTACAACCTTGATTGACCAATCAAATGAACCGTGGGACCGTGAAGTTTGTTTATCATACATTCATACATGTTCAATGTAACCACCACGAGCGGCCCGAACGACATCTACGCGATAATCAAACTCATTCCACGCTCTTGTCAGCATCTCTGGTGTTACGGTTTGAATGGCGTCCGTAATTCTCGGTTTGAGGTGGCGAGAGGGAAGCGAGCTCGTATTCAACACGTCAATGTGAAGGGGACGGTCTGATGTTTCCTATATGTGCTGAGAGAGGAAGCTACCAGCGTCTGTCGTCGCACTATGAGCGTGTGTTGTGTGTTAGTCCGCATCACGATAGCGACGGAACAACAGAAGGCATTCTGTGTTATTAATATTGCTAAATGTGAATCTGCTACGACTGATCAACGTGAATTCCGTCGCAAATAAGGACGTCGTCCTCCCGATAGGTGGATTATCGTACGTTGGTTTCGTCACATGACACATGGTGCCTTTGCAAAGGCAAACGTTCCGGGTGGCCGCGTGTGTTTGACGAGAATGTGCAACGGATTAAACAATCGTTCGTTCGCTGTCCGAGAAAAACAAATCGACGAGCTAGCCGGAGAGTGCAAATCCCTCAATCGACAATACGGACAGTGTTACTAAAGCGATTGCTGTACAAACCATACAGGTTACAGCTTGTGAAGGCTGTTACCGAAAGGGACGAAGAACTGAGACGTGATTTCTGCGCGTTCGTTCTTTCCCAGAACGAGGTAGACGATGCCTTCATGTCTAAGTTGGTTTTTAGCGATGAAGCAACGTTCCATACAAATGGTAAGGTGAACTGGCACGACGTGCGGATATGGAGTCAGGAGCCTCCACATGAAACCACCGAACACGAGCGCGCTTTTCCCAAAGTGAACGTGTATTGCGCTATATCCAAAGACATTGATTTCGGCCCTTTCTTTTTTCACGAGCCCACTGTTACAGGAATCCCTTATTTGAACATGCTTACAGAGTGGTTGTTTCCTCAGTTAGAAGAGGCGGTGAGGGACTTAATTTTTCCAGCAGGATGGTACACCACCCCATTGGCACCTAGCTGTTCGCGGATTCCTGAACGAGACGTTGCCGCAACGCTGGATTGGTCGAGGAGCAGCTGGTGACCAGGCTCTTCACCACTGTCCCCCAAGAAGCCCGGATCTTACCCCGTGCCAATTTTTTCTATGGGGGTACATAAAGGATCAAGTGTTTCGTCCACCATTGCCGGCCAACATTGACGACCTCAAAACGAGAATTATGGAAGCCATCCAAACCGTAACACCGGACATACTGACAAGAGCGTGGAACGAGTTTGATTATCGCGTAGTTGTCGTTCGGGCCGCTCGTGGTGGTCACATTGAACATTTATGAAGATATGGTAAACAAACTTCACAGTTCCACGGTTCATTTTATTGGTCAACCAAGGTTGTAGGTTGTTTGGTTTTGATATTATAGACCTTCAAAGTTGGGGTATTCTTTTATACTCATCTGTATAAAGAAGGAAAAACACTACATACAATATGGTCGATTCAGCTTTCCTTCTACAGTAAGTGCCTTCCAAAGCTACGGAGCCTCATTATCGCAGATGGAGTAAGACTTCTACGGACTGGAAGCTTTGATATAGCGGTTCACGGTAAAGTGAGCATTTTTGAGATCCTAGTTACTCAGGTATTTTTAAATCTTTTAACCACCATTTTAAATCAATATGGCCATAGAAGTAATAAACACATTGTGTATATTGCACCGCACTCGGAAGTTAACACCTAATGTTAAAATAAAATATATTTATTGACTATTATACCAAATGAGAGACATTTCAAAATTGTTCACTTTACCATGAATAGCCTATGCAGTACGGTTGCGTTTGCACTGATGCTAATACTGGTGGAGTGTTTGTGTTTCGCAGCTGAAGAGCGAGGGAAGCGAAATGGAATGCACATGTGCAGAAAAGATTGACATGATCCGAATGCACTCATGAGCAGTTGAATTAGCGATACCTGCCAGTAGCGCGTAGCACCCGCTCCCCCAACCCCTCTCGAAGGAGATACAGCGTGACATGGGTTCGTGTGCGCAGACTACCCTAGAGATGAAGCACAACCACCACATCATGTAGCGGAGATTACTAAAGTCACTACATTTGGCATGCTCAGTACATTTTAGTTGAAGCCTCCTGCTGCTGCTTTGAGTTTAGTTTGGATGGTTACTGAAGCCGAAGACACACGAGCTTGCCCGAACATAATGACGTCGGTTGATCTCAGCCAATACGAAACGGCTGGAACTATGACGTTTGCATATTTTTGTATGTATCTGCTCCTCGAAATAATCATTATATTCGTGTGGGGTTTAACAATTTAATTCATTTGAGTGGGTTAAGATAGAACGCACGTAGAACTTAATATACGGCCGCTTTACAATTAAATATATGTGGAATTGCCATTTCTAGGACATCGTTAACAAAAGTCTGCCAAAAAATATATTAATGTGTTTTTTAAAGGGATTTAAAGGTAATGCAATAGTTAATATTTTAGCAATATTGCACGGTTCCAACACCTAAAAATATAGTGGTTAATTGGTATTTGTACTGATCTGCAAGTGTTAAAAATTTAGTAGAAGCAACTTATTGTTGAACAAACTTTGTGATTCTATAATTATCTTTATATAATATTTATTACTACAGCAAGGGAAACAATTTTTTAAATTTACACATTTAGTAAAACTTGCTGCATTTTATAATTTAAAGCGTATTATGTTTATATAATTAACTATTAAATATAACTACTAAAAATCAACACTAGTAAATAAAATATATTATGTTAAGCGCGATCTAGTTGCTGCAACATAACTATTAGTGCTATATACGAATTAGAAGTTACGTTCGAGAATCGCAACTGTCTGAAAAATTTAACTTTAATCGTGTTTGTAAGGTTTCTGTTTCGTAAATTTACTCTCACGACAGAACTACACTGAAGAGCCAAAAAAACTGGTACACCTGCCTAATATCGTGTACCCCCCCCCCCCCTTNGCACGAAGAAGTACGGCAAGACGACGTGGCATGGACTCGATTAATGTCTGAAGGTATGCAGGAGGCAATTCAAACAATCAATCCTGCAGGCCAGTCCACAAATCCAATCTGCGTCAATTTGAGAAAGGGTTGCACGTCTGTCACGTTTATAGATTCTCGTCAGTCGTAATTTGTCCCGTTCTTTCACGATCTTTTTCCGGCCGCATCGATGTCGAAGATGTGATGTTTTACCGGAATCCCGATATTCACGGTACACTCGTGAAATGGTCGTACGCGAACTGCCAAATTTTATCGCTACCTCGGAGATGCTATGTCCCATCTCTCGTGCGCCGACTATAACACCACGTTCAAACTCACTTAAATCTTGATAATCTGCAATTGTAGCAGCAGTAACTGATCTAGCTGCCGACAGCATCGCGTTACTCTGATTGGTTCCATACCTATGTTATTTGCATACGCACTCCTATACATGTTTTTTGGCTCTTCAGTGTATGTAGGTTTTTCAGCCCCATATAAGATAAAATCATTATCTTAATCTAATACAAGCCTTGCTGTCGCAATTTTACAGGAAATCTTCACTAGTTCCTATTTTATTGACCTCGATCAGCGACTAGATTTCTGCACTTAGATATTAACGAGGATTAACACTTACTGTGACTGAGCATACGAAATGAGCCATCTATAGTCCATTCACGGTTACTTGGAACTTTACTGAAGCCCTGCTAAAGTTCTACCACCAGGATATTCATCCACCTGATGCTAACAAAGCTGTACCGAGTCTGGAGAATTACACCAAATGGACTACACACCGCATTCTTGCGCACTCAGTGTAAAAATATTTTGCATTTGAACTATTTCGTACTAGGCATTACCAACACATATGTTTTCTCATTAAGCTTATTCATATTAATTGTTAATTAAATATTATAATTTGTAGATAAAATATAAGTAAAAATTAAAATTAAACATAATAACGCATTTTTACGTTAACAGAAGTATAAAACGCTTGTGATACATGGTATGTTTAGGAAATAACCAAAGACGTCTTTACGGGGTTTTTTCAAAGGTTAGATTCAAAAAGTGTGAAGAAACCGTAAATAGGCTATAATGACGATTTCCTTTTTTTTTTCTTGTAGTGGTAGTGGCGAGTATATTCTTCTCTGCATACGGCCAATGGACTCCACAAGGCACCAGAAGCGGTCGGGAGCCTTGCTGATGACCCCTGCACAGCCTCCCACAATGCACGGAGATCGGCCGGACAATCATCCACGGCGCGCACATCCCTCTTGACAGCAGTGGCGTGTGGTGAACCGTTGCAAGGCAAGCAGGTGCTTGCTCACTGCTGTACATACTCGGTGCACGCAGCAGGATCCAGTAACCACCGTGCAGTCTAGGGAAAATGAATGTATTCCGACCACTCACAGGTGAGCAGCGAGGGACCCATTACACGCGTCCTCTGGCGTCAGCTGCCGATATACATTTTAGTGGTGGGACTGTAAACTAGCAAGCCACAGGGTACAGCACAGAGTTAATGGCAGCTTACCTTGCAACAGTTCACCACACGTCACTGCTTGACAGCATCCCAATTGTGTTCGATAGGATTGAGGTCGGGTGACTTCGGGGGCCAGGCAAGCCACTTCCGTTTCGTGGAGCGTTTGTTCAACCACTCTGTCACAAATTGGGAGCGATGGGACGGTGCATGGCCTTTCTGTAGGTACAGCTCACCTGCAGGGCGCTGTAGGCGCAGGAATAGGTGCACGTGATCTGTCAGCAGGCCACAGTATCATTCGCCGGTGAGGGACGACGGCAGATGTACCAGTGGATCCATTTCATACCACGTAAACTGTCCCCATACGAGGATACCACCAACACCGCCCTGAACTGTATCCTGCGGACACAGGGGATCCATCTCTTCGTGTACTTGACGACCCACTCGTACTCTGCCATCGGCGTGTACCACACTGAGAGAAATGTCAACAAAACATATATTTTTATCGGTCCAAAAATATATTTAGCTATCCCAACCAAACATTTTGTTGAGTAAAAAAACTTGAAAAGCAACAAAATTGATTTCGTTCATCTAACAAAATACACGTTCGAATAAAAAAAACATCTGTGTTGGGCCAAAATAAATTTGACTCTCAACAAATATTTTGTTCAATCAACTGTATATATTTGTTTGTCCACTCATTTGATTACCTTCCTTCGAAAATATAGCTTAAGAGTTTATTTCCAAATTTTGTTACAATCAAGATAGCGACAGTGTTTTTGTGCATTTATTTATCCTTAATAATGGTGTAAGCATCCCAATTTTACAAGTTCGAAAGAAATCAAAAAGTAAATCTGCAAAACTAGAAATATTTATATGCCCACTTTGTCCAGTATTTTAATTGTATGTGTTTAAACACATTCACGCTCCATCCGTTGTCTCTTTAGCCGAGGTTGCTAGGGCGTAGGGCTTGGGTGGAAATCACAACAATCTCGACCGGGCTTTCAATTATTTTTTATATTAACTGACACTTGTTTAATGTACGCAGAGCCAAGCCAGTCTTTGGTTGCACCTAGCAAAACTTTGTTTGGGGGAACTAAATAAGAACAACAAAATAATTCGGTTACTGCAACAAAACATTTCGTTGCTCCTATACAAACTATTAATTTGATTGCGCCAAACAAACTTTGTTCGATTCTGCGAAACCATTTTCTCAGAGCAACGTGTACCTGGACTAATCCGTCCAGGCGACCTTTTCCCGTGCGTTCTTTGTGGCGTACGGCGAGCAGAGTTTTTCTGGTGGTGCTGCGGTTTCTATACCTCCTAGCGAGAAGACGGTTGTGAACGGTAAGGCTGCTCAGAGGTCGTTGTGGTCCAGCGTTGGATTGGCGAGTGATCTGCTGCACTGTGGCTTGTCTATCCGCTGTTACCAACCGAGCTAGCCGATAGTGACCCTTATCGTCGAGACGTTGTAAGGCACGGCAGTTGCCCCTATCGGCAGTGGTTTATCCGACTCAACGACTTTACGGCACTCTCTTCATTGACTCGTTTCGAGTAGTAGCCACGGGGAGCGCCCCACGCTCTGAAACTGCGATGTGATTGGCCAGGTACGAAACCTTGTATGTAAACTGCCACGGAAAATAGGACGTGTCGTATTACCAAACCTGTTACGAAATCTGGCCGTATACAAGGCGGGAAATGTCATGACGGGTGCCAGAGTAGCACGTATGACGGCCGCTATGGCGGACCATGCACAAGCTTTTACGGAATCTGGTATCGTTTAATATGGCCATGAAGGCCCGGGCACAATTGCTATAAGAATATTATTAACACAACACAGTGATATACATAAGATTTAAACTGCTTGTTTTCAGTTAGACTGGCTACAACCGTACACAGCACAGTGATAGTAACAAGAAAATTTCAACTTGGTTTAACTTTCCTTGTTGCTATCGCTGTGCGTCAATATTCAGCCAATCAGAAGTCCCGACAATTGTACTACGTTATCAAATGATAAACTTATTTACGAATCAAGAGAGTGTGTATGTTGACTTCATTTCCTGGGCAGATATTTTCTTTTGTTTATTTCTGGTTAATCGCAACCACGAAAGTTTGGTAGCGTTTTTATGTAACGTTTACAGTAAAAATGAAAATGAAAATTATTTCTGATTTGAAAACGTCTCAGATCAATCGAAAAGATTTATATTTGACAAAAACCCGCTACCAACTATACAGAACTTAATTTCTTCGGTACTAAATGTAGAAAAATAAACAAACTTATATTATTATCGTTATATCAGTTGTAGCGAGGCCACTGTGCTCGCGTTGTGTTTTGTATGGGCTTATCGCTATAACCGTGACTGTGTTAGGTATAGTCCGTTCTCCGTTACTTCACACTTTCCCGAAGCCCTGCTTAAGTTCTACTTCCAGGATATTCCTCCGCCTCATGCAAACTAAGCTCTACTTAGTCTAGAAAATTACACCGAAGGACAACGCACCGAATTCGTGCGCACTCAGTTGTAATAATATTTTTGCGTAAGAACTATTTCGTACTAAGCATTGCCAACACACGTGTTTTCTCGTTTGTTTTATTCATATTTATTATAAATGAAATATTACAATTTTGTAAATAAAATATAGGTAAAACTTGAAATTAACTAATATGTTAACAGAGGTATAAACGCTTGTGATACATGGCGTATTTCAGAAATAACTAGACGCCTTAGGTATGGGGTGGTTTGTGGAAGGTTCGTTCGGAAAAAGTGTGGAGAGCAGACTGTGTGTGTGAATTGCAGCCCGGCCCCAGGGAAGACGCGAGTGCCGGCTCGGTGCCGAGGCAGTCGGCAACGAGCTGCCTGATGGATGGCCTAGCCAGCGCTGCGGCAGAACAAGCCGCGCGATA
>NQII01000352.1:159695-212038 GCA_002778355.1 Clitarchus hookeri
TTCCACTATCTTAATTGGCACAGTACACCATCTTGGTAGGCATCACAGTCACCATTCGCCATTTTGGTCGATGCAGTCCGTAACCTTGGTAGGTGCAGTCCGCCATCTTGGGAGGCGTCACAGCCACCATCCGCCATCATGGTCTGTGCAGTCCGACATATTGGTTTTTCGTTTGTCATTTCTTTACACATTGCTGGAGCTTGTCTCTCAACTTCGTTCGAACACCATCTTGGTGTTTAGTTTGTCATTTGTTTTGCATTGCTGGTGCTGTTCCCAGCACCGAGCACAGCAGACGACTGACCCCCTCCACTACCCCTTCCAATATATTTAATTGACTAAGTGTTCCACCCCTGATTCTTATTGGCTAATTGCACACCCCCTTCCAACATATATAATAGCTCCTTCAATGTTTCTCATTGGCTAATTACTTGGGTTGTTTTCGGAAACATTCGTTCGACCAATAAGTTGGTTCCCCTCCACCTAATTCCAATATATTTAATTTCTCCATCAATGTTTCTCATTGGTTAATTACTCGGATTTTTTCGTTAACCTCTTAGAAATATTCGCATTTTGTCCTAGCGGCCATAAAATCCCTCCGGACATTTTGGCATTTGCAATGGTGCGCTCACTTATTGCCTTGGAAAAACTGGACGAGTACCGTACCCGCCGAAAGAAATTCTCCTGATCTACACAAATTACAAAATTTCGACCGTATTCAAGTATTTACCTGCCTACCTGCAGCAGGACTACGGCATACGAGACTGCCTCCCGTGCAAGGAGTGTTTCGAAGGCTGCACCACCTTGGTTACCGACACCGCATTGCAGGAATTGGTGCAAAGCCCACCGTGCAGCCCTCGCGACGTCTGCGACCGCGGAAGACGATTTCCCCATTAAAGACGCCCTCCCGCTTGAATACGCCCTTCCCATTGAAGATGCCTTCCCGTTGAAGATGCCCTCCCCGTAGAAGACGACGTCCCCGTGCAAGCCATCTACTCGCAAGCTGTACCCATGGAATATGCTCCACTCCAAGTAATTTACTGGCAAGCAATACCCGGTGAGGAAACCAGCCCAGAAACAGGTGCCAGATCTGCATGGACCTCCACGAAGTTTTAAATGACTTTGTAAAAAAAATTGTGAAACTCGGTGTGTGCATGGGAACTTAAATTTTTTATATAACAAACATCGTATGAAATGTGTTGCAACAACCAAAGTTTTCGCTCGTTGGAATAACACACAATCAAGCACATTGCCATCTCATACAATGACAAATACGAGAAAAACCAATGTTTTTACTTTTTTACCACCATGTCCATGGAAGCACCTCAACGGCACCACGTAAGAGGCGTATCGCCTGCAGACGTACAAAACGCATGGACTAAGGTGGGAGGAGCGAAATATTCCATACGAGGATATTCCGACATTGCTGGACTCTGCCATAGTTCCCTATTGCCCTGTGTATTTGTGTGGAAGACGCCAAGAGTCGGCGATTCGCTATGCGTGCCCCATCGGAACGAACTTTGTAGAACTTCACAAGCATTGCCGCTGCCCGCTGTTTCGACAGCTAGTCGAGACATATGTCACAAGACTTCACGAGTGCAAAAATCAAAGATATTTCTGTGCTCCGTGCAGCTCCGAAACCCCAAGACTGTGGAGTTAAGATAACACATGTTGCATTAAAAAAAAGGTAACACTTGGTACATTTAACAAAAAAATATTACGTGTGTAATGCCCTCCAAGACTCAGAGAAAAAACACATGTAAAAAAAGTTGTCATTGTATTATGCAGAAGAAAAATAATATTGTGATAAACGTGTATAAATAAATGTGTTTAAAAAATATTTTTTATCGCAAGTTATGTCTTGCTCACATAAGTTGAAAAAACACTGTTGGTAAAGAATAACAATATTTAGTATAAAAGTTTAATAATAATTTATAAAAAAATAAAATATTTAATGAGACTATAGTCGTCATTAAAACAAAATATGATATATGTTATGTGTATGAATGTAATTATTTAAAATAATAAATTAAGGATTTTTTTTAACGTTTCACGAGCTACAGTGTCAACGGTAATGACAGCATACACAAAACATGGGAAAACATCATCGGCGAAGAGGAATAGTGGACGAAACCCAAAGTTAACTGACAGAGACTGACGAACATAAAAATTCCGCGGGAAAAGTGACAGCAGAACACAACACTCACTTGAGTAATACTGTTTCGACAAAAACAGTACGGCCGGAGCTCCAGAAAGCTAACATTCATGGAAGAGCTGCAATTGCGAAACTATTTATAACGGAAGCCAATGCTAAGCAGCCATTCTGAAAATAAGCCTTTCCTACTTAAAACAAAATACATTTATTATTAAATCCTACCACAGTGCAAAATCTTGACCAAAATTTTTTGTAATGTGTTGATTGTTTGCCTAGATACGAGATAAAATAATTATTTTTTATTGGTAGGCCTATCTTATAAAATTGCATATAAATGAAGATATGCATAAAACATTTGATGGTTGTAATAGGCACTGCCAGCATACAATGTTAGATTGGAATTTGTTTCGTTGATAAAATATATTGAGCTAAAATATTTATAAAGCCACCATTTTGAAAATAAGAAGCTATCCTACTTAAATAATACCAGATTACACCACCTGCTGCAGTACTATTTGTTGTGCAAATTTATTTGGAATCTGTCAATAGTTTCCAGATATATGACGTAGGACAAATTAAACCTTAGTCGCATCAACATTCGTATTTATGCTTCTATTGCACCAGAGTTCGTAGACACGACCAGGAAAAATAGCAACCAATAAGTAACCTGCAATAAACGGAGGACCAAATTTTGTGCCACCTGATCTGGGATTAAACTGGAACAACAGCCAATCAACAACTGAGTGAGACTGGAACATACAAAGTATTGTGGATTATAGCTAGTTCCCGAATCCGCGAAATGTCCAGTTCTCTACCTATCGTCTCTATGTATCCCTTCCCAAATTCCTCGCATTCAGGACACTTCGTCAAAGTATTTACGTGTGGGCTAGACTCAAACGATCTCACGTGGAGACATGAAGCTCTTATCACTTCCCATGTGCCATTGAAAGGAGATATTTTGTTATTTGGTTGAGACAATGGGAATTACGTTATTTAGATACTGAACTTTGGCGACCTGCGGGCGTACATTTAATAAGCAATTAAAATTACACAGACACGGAAGCGGAGTTGAAAGCAATCTATTGATATAAAAGTATCTGTGAAATTTCCTCGCATAAAATAAGGTGTCTTTTTAGCGTGTGCGTTTTTAATTAATGAATTTCACGACTTTGTTTCATCATTCTGCACCGTCGCTTCCGTTTTTCATCTGGTTTAACATGGTGACTTCCTGTTGACTTGTACCGTGCTACTGCTACCTTCTCAAAAATTAACTTCTTCTTCGTTCTTGTTTTTTTTTTTCAATGTGTTCCGGAGATGTTCGGTGACAAACTGATCCCTTTTCTGGAGTTAAAATTTTCTTTCTTTTCTCTTTCTGTGGCGTTGGCATAACAATAGAAAAGGACGTGGATGCATTCAACTATGATTCGTTATGAGACTCTTGGTGCTCAGACCTATTCTTTGATGACGTTGCCATTTCTGATGATTCTCTATTCTGTACTTCACATTCATTGTCATGATCGCCAGACATTTCATTATCGAAAATGGCTGAAGGGAGGAACATTTCTGGAGATATTTTACCTTGACGTAAACGACAAATACCAGTGCATTCAAATCCTTTAAGTGCGTTGCCGACAGTTGCACCATTCCTACATGCTGCGTTTAAAATGCCACCGAAAACGAACTTTGTGATAGTTGGTGTGCACGAACTAATTTTTTTCGTGGTGATAATAAGTTTTCAGGGACTTGAAAACAGTTCTGTCGTGTGGTAGTAAGACATAAGTGGTGTGTGGTGGCAAACATAACAACTTGATTTGGTGTTTCACACAATACTCCAAGCTGTGTAGTGACTGGTGTGAAGGTATGTCCATCCAGTAACAATAAGCATCTTTCTGGTGGACGGTGTTTTTGAAAACGTTGCACCCAAAGCAGAAACAAATCTTCGTTAATGTAACGTGACTCCGGCATTGCAACTTAACTGCCAGGAGGCGTTCCAGGCTTATATTATTCCCTCATTCTCTTCTCTTTGAATATATTGAATGGGGGAATAAAAACCCCACTGGTATTGCAACAGACAACTGTTGTTACATTTTCCCCTCGTTCTAGAATTGTCAGCGATGTAACTTCTCTCTTGCCCCTTTCACTAACCATTTTAAAGTGCCTGTTGTTAATTGGAAGCCAGCTCTCGTCAACGTTATAGATTCTCTGAGGTTGGTCTAAAATATATAACTCGAAATATACACCCTTCCATAGGTGATAGAAATTACCTACGACCTCTTTGTTCAGTCCCATTGCCCGAGTTTCAGAAAGACCTTCTGGTTTTCTCAAGGAAATGAAATCTCCATGTCTGTCCATGAGAGAAGAAAACCAATCTTTCCCAGCCATTTGTGATTCATCACTCCATGGAGTGTAAACGTTCTTCAGTTTTGCATAATGGTGCATTGTCCTTTATACACTCATAGATGAAGACAAAAAAAAACCAGGACTTGAAAGACTTGTAAGCCTGTCCACCAGATCAGTTTCTTGCGCCGGAATGAAAGGGTGGGGGAAACGGGAGATCCCCAAGAAAACCCGCTGACCAACTGCATCGTCCGACACGATTCCAACATGAGAAAATCCGGTGACCCGGCCGCGGATTAAACCAGGTTCGCTTTGGTGGGATGCGAGCAGGATAACCACTCAGCCACCGTGGCCTCATGAATAGTATAATTATCTTTATTTTGGGTTTTGGGACAATGGGATCTGAGATCGTAGATCGGAGCTGTTCATACTTCGTCATTCCGGTCCCTCGGCGGCCATGATCTCTAAAAATGTATTTTTCCCCCTCAAAATCAAATAAATTTCGAACAAATTTCCCTTTTACCCTAGCATATTTCCTTTTTCCCTAAAAAATTCCCGTTTTCCCTCAAAAAAGCACGGATCCCTCCAGCTGCAAAAACGATCCCCGAAAAGCAATTTTCGATCCATCGGACATATTTGGAGGGATCGTTTTCGAAGGCAGAGCAGTAGCGGACATATTTGGTTTTATATACATTGGGTATACCAAATCGATACAAGCTGTCCAGGGTCCGGAATCAGACCTAACCATCAGCCATATTGGTTCTGTCAGCAATCTTGTCCGTCATGTTGGATGCCGGTGGCCTTGAACTTTGATCCTAACCCCGGTAACCTTTGACCTTGTAAACACAAAAGTCCAAAAAATATATAAAAAATTATGAAAATTACTTAACATTATATTTAAAAAATTTACGAAAAATTAAATGATCGGATATTTTGACTTAAAGGGGCGAGGGACTGGAATTGACAAGCCACCATGTAATGTCGTCACCAAACCGCAATGTTGGACCCAGGTGACCTTAACCTATTTCCTTGAGCCTATAACAGTTACTATAGATAACCTTAAAAAAAACCGATAAAAAATTTTAAAAATTGATTTAATTCATAAAAAGTTAGCGAGCATATTACAGTACTGGCTACTACCACTATCTTGGACCCATGTGACTTTGACCTTTGACCTTAACCTGGTGACCTTTGACCTTAACCTGGTGACCTTTGACCTTAACCTGGTGACCTTTAACGTTGAACCCAAAAATTTGTAGAAAATCCCAAACATTTCCTAATAATTTATAAAAAATAATAAATATAGAATAAATCATTTTGTAAAATTATTTTTAAAAAAATACCTTTCTAGAGGTCCCCCACAGCACCCTGTCGAGCAGACGCCTGACCCCCTCAAATCAATCACATTGTATTAACATTTCCCTCTCCAACCCAGTCACCTTTGTTCATTCTGACGAATACACTCTACACACCACATTGTTTTTTTGTTTATCATTTATTTACATGTTCAACAACTAGGTGTCACTGATGACTCCGACCAACATGTTAGATCTGGATGAACTTTACATTCACTTCACATCTGTGAACTTGACCCTGTGCCTATGACCTTGAAAACCCATATAAACCAAAAATTCCAAAAAAAATATTGAAAGATTAAAACAATGTATTAAATTTTTTCAATCTTTCCATTAATCTTTCAATCTTTCCATCAATCTTTTAATATTTCTATCAATATTTCAATCTTCTTATCAATCTTTTGCAATATTTCCATCAATCTTCGCAATCTTTCCATCAATATTTCGCTATCTTTCAGTCAATCTTTGAATCTTTCAATCAATCATCACCGCAATTTCAAGCTCTTCGTCAATCTTTCAATTTTGCCATCAATCTTTTAATCTTCCTATAGATATTTCGCAATCTTCCCATCAATATTTTAATCTTCACATCTATCTTTCAATCTTTCCATTAATCTTTCAATATTTTCATCAATCTTTCTTAATCTTCTATAATATTTATATCAATCCCAATACATCGATTGACCCTTCGATCAATCCTTCGGTTTGTCTCCCACCCATATGTATAGAGATTACATTCGTTCCCCAACTGTCTCCAAATTTGTACATGTCGACAGAATTAATGTTTTGTGTGCGGTCAACTATTCATGCATTTTTATACTAGGGTCTTTATTATCATTCTGTATGCAGATGTTTCCGTTAATAGTCAAGTACTCATAGTAACACTTTAAAGTTCTGAGGTTTAGAAGGATACGACACACAAAAATAAAGATAAAATAATTATTCTATAATAATTTATTACTATTTTGTAATTACAAATTCAGAAGATAGTAGTTCATCACTTCATGTGATATATCCCCGTTTCTTCAGATTAGCAATGATTGAAGATATCTCAATAATACGCTAGAAATACCCACGTTTTTGAAGGTCAATCAAATATCTGAGCAAGTTAATTCGGGTCTTCGGGAAATAGGTAGGCAGCATTCTCGGCGTCTTCTGCCTTCTTCGTGTCAATCATTGCAGTAAATGTGTTGGAGGGGTGTGACAGTGCATCGAGAAAATAGACATCATAGTCTTAAACTTCATCACTGTCTTCATGTTATTTTTCATTTATGCTTTCTTAATTGTCGTCTCACCTCCTGTTTTATCCACAATATCAAATTTGCTTTTCTTTGTAGCCGGAGTTGTATGCTCATTGTAGCACTAATTGTGTGCAGAATTAGGGATTAATAGGTCGACTGGTTACCAGAATATGTAATAAATTCTCTATTCTCTCTATCGGCACTATTGCACAAAAAGGCCTAAAGCCAGGCTCTGTATAGGCATATCTGATGCTTCTTATATATACTGGCAGCCTAAAAAGTTTGGTTGAAATTTTGTCAATTTATTTAATGGTTACGACCAACGTATATATACAATTATATTGCCGCCATTTTCAAAAAAAATATTTTACCCACTTAAATTATGTAAATTTACAGCCCTACTGTAGTACTATTGTGAATAATTTTAGGGAATTAGTTGGTTGGTTTCCAGGGTATGGCATAAACGTTACATTTTATCGCCGGGCACTATCTTCGAAAAAAGAGGCATAAATAGCGTTTGTTTAAGAATATTTTATGCTTCTAATAGATACTCTCCGAAAGAATGTTTAATTCAAATTTGTTAAATGATTTAATAGATCTGATTCACTTGTCTTAATTTTATATGACAAACATGACGTGTGACTCATTAGGAGTATTAGAGCGGTGCTGTCCCACAACNTCCCCAGCATAACCAGTGCAGGGTGGCAGGTGGCTGAATGGCTTTGTACTGAAGGCAACCACCTCCCCCCTTCCCACAATAAGAGACACACGTACCGAGACTTAGGGTGGGAAACTGGAGAGCATATAAGCAAATTTAAGAGATAAGAGGGAACAGACAATTATTACAGCGCAGAGAGGTTAGATCAGTAGACCATCGAGCAGTCAGTTGAATATCGCCGCGCAGAGAGAGGTCAGCCGCGCCGAGGGCGGTCGGGGGGTGGAAATCGGACCCTCGGCCACATCAGTATGTCAGTAGAGCAGTCCAGGGGAGACGACAGCAAATGCGGGCCTTTGCCAAGGCCGCCCAGTTCACCGGAGCTCATCCCCAGCTGACAGCATACAAGCACACACAGCAGAGTAGTTAAGTATCAAGTCGCCACCCAGAGAAGCCCCCCTCCACCACGAAGTCGCCCCAGTTAATACGAGTAGCCAAATTAGAGTACCACACCTCGAAAGTGTTGATGTATGTTGTTTTTGTTCAAACTCGAGACAATATAACTATCCCGTTAAGTGAAGCATCAAAAGACTACCTTATTGAAAAACCTTTAATCTTCTAGGCACCTTATAGTCTATGCCTGGAGGAATTAACTACGACCCTATAAGCCACACTGTATTCCACAGTGGCGTGGCATCAAGTTAAATAGTCACGACCAACGTGAGGCCTAGATAAGCCCGCGTCAGTTAAGTTGGCTTCCCAACAGTGAGGCGTCAAGTTAAGTTGGTTTCCCCAACCAGGATCCCAACCCCGTCAAGTTAAATTGGCGCCCTGACTGGTGGCGTAGCCTCAAACATATTGTAAATAATACCAGACACACTTAAAATTTGCCAAATTTGGTGACCTACTGTAGCACTACTTATGGGCGAAATTAAGCGGGAATCGGTCGATTGGTCCTCGACATATAGCACAAAAGCTCAAATTCGTCATGTGGTGCTATCTTCATTATTGAAGAACGAAAGAGTTATGTACTGTAAATTCTATTAACTAAATTAAATTTTTTGGCCGCAATTTTGAAAATAAATGTCAATGCCGCATAAGTCATGTCCATTTACATGGCCTACAATAGTTCTACTTGATTGTGAAATTAGGTAGGAGTCAGTTGATTGTTTCCCGAGATATGACAAGACTCCCTTTTTTATGTAGGGGTTCTTAGTAGACACTTCTGGTTGTTGTAAAATATACTGCAGCATACGTCGTTTAGTTGGAATTTTAGAAGTAATTGTATAGCCCACTTAAAAAATGCCAGTTTACGTAGCCTACTGTAGTACAACTTGTTTGCTAAATTGTATATCAATTCTTTGATTGTATTTCGAGATATTACAAAACTTATTTTTTTCGTGTGTCACTATATTTCAAAATTGGGGATAAAAGACGCTCTGGATAGACGCATTTCATGGTTGTAATAAATACTGCTAGCAAACAAGGTTCAGTTGAAAATTTTTATATGGTTTCGTCGATATAGCGCAATAATATAACATTTTTATATGGCCGCAGTTTTGAAAATAAGTGTCGGGTCCATTAAAACATAAAGTTTACATTACCTACTGTAGTATTACTCGATTACCAAATTCGGTATGAAACGGTTGATTATTTCCTGAGATAAAAAAATTTACTTTTTTCAGTGGTTATTATCCTACAAAATTGCGGGCAAACGAGGTTATGTATTGAAACATTGAAAATGTCATAATAGATGCTTTAAGAAAACCAAGTTTGATTGAAATTGTTCTATCTGTATGGTAGATATAGCAAATGAATCCTAAAATATTCATACTGCTGCCATTTTGGAAATAATAGACTTATCCATTTAAATTGCAAGTATTAAGATGGCATACAACAATGTTTCTCATATGAAAAATTTGACAGGAATCATATGAGTAGTTCCCGAGATATAATGTAAAAGCTTTATATTTTCGTGATGCACATTCTTCTAAAATGCCCGACCATAAAATATTTTATTGCAGCCTTTTGAAAATAAGTACCCGATATGACAGAAAACTATAAAAGTCGAATGTACATGTTAAATAAAAGTATATGTGGACTGAGTTAGGTTAAATTCGGTTCACGGGTTCAAACATTATTTGGAGGGGGATGGGGAGGTGTCCTACATTCCAGACAGACATTCAAGTGATTGCATAAGCCTATCTTTTATACGGAAAATAGACTAAAAAACATTCCTCAACATCCTCGCGAAGAACTGCTTGATGACCTTGATCCCTGAGCCGCTGCTCAAGATTTGGTATAAATACAACTGAGCTACTGTTCACCATTAGGAGTAACTGCTGAAATTCCACGAGGTTCTTCATTTAGTGTCCCAGCTACTCAAGTTCTCTTGCAGTGGCCGAGTTCAAGGTGGTAGTTCCGCAAGAGACGCAGGAACTATTATTAACTGTACAGGTTTGAAAAGGAAAGCTGTTTTTATCTATACGAAACCGCAAATGTTTTCAGCATTTTCTCACTTTTAATTGTATCACCCATTGTATCGACTATAGCTTTTTGTGACTGTTTTGTTAGTTTCCATATTCAGTCAACTAAACAAATTCCATTAAAATATGATAAGCAGTTCATATTCAGTTCTTGATTTTGTATTTTTGGAAATTCACTCACAGCGAAGTATTCCCAGACCTTTAGCCCGAATCTGTCAGTTAACGGAATACTAGTCACTGGAAGTCAGTTAAGAGGCTGTTTCAGACCGACCAATCAATTAAATAAACAGTTAATTAGTGGTATGGCGTGGTATTCATTGTCATGTGTGACGAAACGACATAAAAAGCGCCTTAATTTTTTTCTAATTTGCTCGTGCTTGAAATAGAGACTTTGACAATTTTTTACAGAATAAAATTCATTAAAAATTATTTTCATCAACATTAAGCAAAGTAGATAGCAAAAGCTGATTCAAGGATAAGGACTGATGTGCCGAGGTGCCGCCGCCATCTTGGAATGTCCCGTTTTCCCCTCAAAATTTTTTGTTTTCCCTAAAAATCGAACATTTTCCCCTTGAAATCCGTCCTTTCTCTAAGGATTTAAATTTTTTTCCTCAAAATTTCTTTGTTTTTTCAAAAATTCGTGAAAAAAAAGTGCTTACTTATAAATATGGCTGACTGGAAGCACCGAAAGTCAATTTTTTAGCAATTTGAAATATTTGGGGTGCTTGCTTAATACTTGCAGGCCACCACCCCTCACCAAACCATAGCCAAGCTCACCTCACCCTCTTCCCAACACACAATCTTGAAAAATCAAGAAAAATCACAAAAATCTAAAATAAATCTTGAAAAACTAGTAAAATATAACATAAGACACCATTCCGTTGCTCACCACACCAACACCCTCCCCTCACTACATTTTCACCCCAAATCTTCTGGCAATTCTTAAAAATTGAAAAAAAAAAATTTTTATGTAAAAATCGAGGAACATATAACGTTAACCTCACACTCACCCTACGACCCTAACAAACCACCCTCCCCCTCCCCACAAGCAACAAAGTCACAAAAATTCGGAAATGATAAAAAAAAATTGATTCTAAAAATCGAAGAACATATCACGTTAATCTCACTCTCATCCCACCACACTCACCTCACCCCCTTCCTGCCAATCCAAACATGAAACATCAAGAAAAATCACAAAAATCATAAAGCAATTCTTAAATTTTTTTTCAAAAAAAAAAAATTAAAATTGTTTAATATGTACATGCAGGAGCTCTGGGGTTCGATGGCAGGTGGATCGGCTAAGCTCCCGACACGACCGGCCCTCGCCAGGTCAACCAGTGTCCATATCGTCAACCATGTGGAATCCATTTGACCTTGACCCATGACCTTGACCTTGAACCCATGTATGTGACCTTGAATGGCCTTGTACCCAATAAATGCCAGAAAATCCCAAAAATTATACAAATTTAAAAATGTATTAATTATACTAACAGTTTCAAAACATTTTTAAAAAATACTACAAATGTATTTAAAAAAATTACATTTCTTGACATTCCCACAGCTCCATGTGCAGTATAAGACTGGTCTCACCAGGGTTTTGGAGGCTCGCTTTTCGAAGGCAGAACAGTGGTGGCCATATTGGCTTAATGGGCATATGGTATTTCAGTTCAAAAATCTGTATTTTTTATCCTATTTTAAAAATTGTCTTTTAATAAAAATAGTATTTAGTTATTTTTGTACTGAAATTATTCTTAGATTTTTGCAGACACATGTAAAAAACTCTCATTCAGTTACTACATTTCCAGTCTCCTCTCATGAAGTCTACGTATTATATGATGCCAGAATATGTAAATTATTCGTTGTCTCTACTGTTATGTAGTTGTAATTACGCTACTAAGAATTATTATTTTAATATATGTATATGTGACCAATCCAAGGTCTTCATACGAGTAGCATCCGCCTGCCCAAGTCATGTTATAATCATGGCATGGGACAGCATTTGCCATCACTTTTATAGGCCTACTTAGCATTAATTTAAATACCAATAGTGCTAGGACCTTAAGATTTGGAATGTACGAGGGCGATAAACAGTCTTATCTCCTGTGCTCTTCTTGAACATCAATCCATTAATCTTTCGCAATATTTCCATTAATCCGCAGCGCAATAAGGACCACGCACACACACACCAATTGACACTAATCTACAATTGAATCCACAACAATCCACACACCAATCCACGCCAATCCATACCAATCCACACCAATCCATACCAATCCACACCAATCCATACCAATCCACACCAATCCTTCGCAATACTCCTCAATCCACAGCATACCACGAGAATCCTCCGCAATCCTCCTGCACGATTCACAACAATCCATTACAATAATTCGATAAATATATCAAATTTATGGCCAAAGGCATTTTTTGGGCACAAACTAGTATCTTTACTGTAAAAATAACCGCATTTATATAGTAAAATGAATTTTGACGTTCTGATACCGTGAGGTAAAAATCGATTTGGATTAGCTCTCTCGTCATACCACGAAGATGTATTGTGAATATTAAGGCCTGCCTTTGACCTCAGCGATCATGGAGCCGCGATCTGTAGCATCTCTAACGATTCTGCGATCGAATTTTAACCTATGGTCAAAATCCTCGTCGGCATGAGAGTACGGTCTTTACGAAGAGTCCTTTTTGCGCGATGAAGCATTACGAAATTGGTCCCATTCAGTTTGTGCAATGTGATACATTGAAAGAACATACCGAGATCTGCCAGGAGTCATCTACTGGGAGTCAGCAATTGTTTCCGGCAATACCTCTTGCTGCATCGATGGGTACCGATTTCTCAGGCGATTATGATGAGACAGCTAATGATAAAGACGGAATGAGTGCAGTAGTGTCGGTTTTGTAATGTTCACTAGCAAGATTTTCACTTTAAGTCGACAAACTTCAAAATAAACGGTCGTCGTCTCTAAATACTGACGAGCAAACAACTCTTACTACAAAGAAAAGCAAATTTAATATAGAATACAAAACAGAAGGTGAAAATGGCCATGAAAATAGCATTGATGAAAATGAACATGAGGACAGTGATAGTGCTGAAGACGATTATGGCGTTTTTCTCGATGCACTGACACACCCCTCCAGCACATTTACTGCAAACAAGCGACATGAAGAACGTTGAAGACACCGACAATACTGGCTACCTATTTCCCGAAGACCCGAATGAACCTGCTGATAGACTCAGATATATGATTGACTTTAAAAAAACACGTGGATCTCCCGCACATTAACAAGATATCTTCAATCATTAGTAAACTGAAGGGTCAGGAATATATTGCATGATGCGATGAACTACTTTCTTCTGAATTTGTAATTACAAAATAATAATAATTCATTATTATAAAATAATTGTTTATTCTTTATTATTGTGTGTCATCTCCTTTTTCCCCTCACAACTTTAAAGTGATGCTATGAGCACTCTACTATTAATGGAAAGAACTGCATATAAAATGATAATAAAATCTTTAGTATTAAAATGTATGGATAGGGGACTATATACAAAACATCTGGAGACAGTTGGTGAACGAATGTAATTTCTATACACATTTGTGGGGGATAAACCGAAGGATTGATCGAAGGATTGGGATTGATCGAAGGATTGGCATGGATTGCTGTGGATTGTGGAGGAGAATAACTAAGGATTGGGATTGATCAAATGATTAGCATTGATCGAAGGCTTGAGATTGATCGAAGGATTGGGATTGATCGAAGGATTGGCATGGATTGCTGTGAATCGTGGAAGAGGATTGCAGTGGATTGCTGTGGATTGAGGAGGATTGCAAAGGATTGTTGTGGATTAGTATGGGTTGGTGTGGATTAGCATGGATTGGCGTGGATTGGTGTGTGGATTGGCGTCGATTGGTTTGGATTGGTATGAATTGGTTTGGATTGGTGTGTAGATTGGTGTGGATTGTTGTGAATTCGTGTGTGGATTGGTGTCGATTGGCGTGTGTGGTGCTTATTGTGGTGCGGAGTAATGTAAAGACTGCGAAAGGTTAATGGATTTATGTTCAAGAAGAGCACAGGAGATTTGACTGTTTATCACCCTCGTTCATTCCAAATCTTAAGGGCCTAGCACTATTTGTATTTGAATTAATGCTTAGTATGTCTATAAAATGGTGGCAGATGCTGATCCATACCATGATTATAACATGACGTGGGCAGGCGGTTGCTACTCGCATGAAGAAGGTCTTGGATTCGTCACATATACATATACTAAAATAATAATTCTGAGTAGCATAATTATAACTACAAAACAGTCGATACAGTGAATAATTTACATATTTTATCATCATAGACTTCAGGAGAGGAGACAGGAAATGTAACTGACTGAGAGTTTTTTGCAAGTGTCTGCAATATTCTAAGTACAAAATAAATAATTATTTTATATACGGTAATAAATACAGATTTTCGATCTGACATACCCTATGCCTATAAACCAATATGGCCTCCACTGCTCTGCCCTCGAAAAGTGAGCCATCCAAACCCTGGCGAGGCCAGTCGTATACTGGACATGGAGCTGTGGAAAAATCCATAAATGTAAGTTTTTTAAATACATTTTTAGTATTATTTATTAATTATTTAAATTTTTAATTTTTTGGGGATTTTCTGGAATTTCTTGGGTTCAAGGTATTTAAAAGTCACAGGCATGGTTCAAAGTCAAGGTAATGTGTCAAGGTCATCTGGATTCAACATTTCTAATGAGATGGACGCTTGTTGACCTGGCAAGAGCTGGTCGTGTCGGGAGCTTATTCAATCCACCATCATCCACCCCGTATTTCCTACATGTACATCTTGAAATAATTTTTTTCCCATTTTTAACCATTTTTAAGGATATTTTTATTTTTGTGATTTTTATTGATTTCTCATGTTTAGGCAGAGGGAAGCGGGTGAGGTGAGTGTAGTGAGAAGAGTGTGATGTTATCATGATATGTTCTTCGATTTTTATAATAATTTTTTTTTATTATTTCCGAAGTTTTGTGACTTGATGGATTGTGGTGAGAGGGTGGTTGGTTTGCTAGGGTGTTGGGGTGAGTGTGAGGTTAACATTATATATTCCTCTATTTTAAATTTTTTTTTCTATATTTTAATTTTTATAAGAATAGCCAGAATGTGTGGGCGGAGATGTAGTGAGGGGATGGTGATGGTGGTGTGAGCAACGGAAGGGCGTCTTATGTTATATGTTACTCAATTCTGAAGATTTTTTTTTTTAATTTTTGTTTTTATTTTTTTATTTTTTGTGATTGGGTATTGGGAAGGGGGCGAGGTCAGCTTGGCTATGGTGGGATGAGGAGGTGGTAGCCTACAAGTACTAAGCAAGCCCCTCCCACCCAATATCTTTCAAATTTCTGGGATATTGGCTTTCGGTCCTTCCAGGCAGCCACATTAAGGTGCAAGCACTTTTTCAAATGAATTTTTGAAAAACGGGACATTTTGAGGGGAAAAGACTGATTTCAAGGGGAAAATGGTAAATTTTGAGGGAAAACGGAAAATTTTGAGGGAAAACGGGAAATTCCAAGCTAGCGCTCCTCGGCACCTCAGCTCTAAGCCCGCAGCTCTTGTCCTGGAATCGGTTTTTCCTATCTACTAACCAAATCCATTAATATATTAGCCATTAATATTTTTGATGGGTGGGTTTCTACGACCCATCATAACAAAGGAAATTACACGTTCACAGTGTGACTAATCTAACTCCTTACTCTGTGCGTTGGGGCCGCGGCTGTGTAGATGTCAAACTACTTGCCTCCCATCGTGACGAACAGGGTTCGATTCCCGGCGGGGTCGCTCCCGGATTTTCGCATGTGGGTATCGTGCTGGACGATGCCGCTGCTCTCCGGGTTTACTCGGGGAACTCCCGTTTCCCCGCGCTTGCGTTCCGGTGCTGCTCCATACTCACCTCACTTCGCCTTCATCAGCTCTTAAGACAGCGTTTTTTTAGAGCCGCCCAAATATTTCCACTCCACTCTCCGTCAACGCTGCGTAAAAATAATTATAAGGCTGAACTTACTGCAATCTTTTCCGACCCTCACGTATCAATTTTTCACTCCTTGATAGTAAATGCTTATAGTGTATTTAAACCGCTTTATAAATTAAAGAAATGCATAACCTTTTCTCAGGTATCCGCCACTTGACAACGTGACGAAGCGACCTTTAAATAACTAATGTATATTTAGCCACCATAACAATTAGTGAGGTGCAACTAATTTCAAGCGGAGCCAGTTAAAATGTTTGTCACTGATTAAGGCTCCAATTACACTCTTTCAGTTCAAGAATGCGTGGCACATAAAGCCCGGCTTCACATATGAAGCAGAATCTCTTAATTTTTGTGTCACAACTTCAGTTTATGAGTAATTATTTACAATTTATAACATTGAAATTTTTTGCATTTTACGCGTGAGTATTTTCTGCAGTGTAGTTTACTATGTGTTATTTTGTTCTTGTTAAAAATAAAGAACGTATTGATAATTTTAAGTTTATATTATTTTATTTCTGGCAAAATTTTAAGTTGATTTCATGACTGCAGTACAGAGCAAGTAAAACAGATAAATTTCTACAGAAGAATTTTTTTTTTTGAACTTTACTTCACGATACCTTAAATCAGCAGGGAATGAAAAAATCTGTAACGCTACGAGTCTTAGCTAAATTGGTACACGAAAGCCGTATAGTTACCAATTTTTTTCACAAGTTGTTTTACAAAGTATTTTAGAATTTTCTGAGCCGAAATGATATAAATGATAATTTTGAACACCTTTTTACATTGACAGATATTTCCTGTCTTTATTATTATTCTCCGAGAGGTAGATAAGAAAGAATGTATAATTTCTTGTCTTCCATCAGTGTGCTCCGAAGATTATAGAGGCTCTGAATATATTACTACAGTAAATAAATTTGTGGACTGGCGCCTCGAGTGTAGCCAGCCTCGCACTACATTGTCCACGAACTCATTGGCTGACCTACGTCCAGCAATGTACAAGCTGTTCACGGTCAAGTGAGCACTTTTGAAAGCTCTCTCACTCGGGATAATAGTCAATAAATATATTTTATTTTAGCCTTACACGTTATCTTCCAAGTGCGGTGTAATATACACACTGTGTTTATTACTTACATGGCAGTATTTATTTTAAAAGTTACTTAAAAGATGGGAAATGGTTGAAATAAAAAATTCCCCAGGGTCTCAAAAGTGCTCACTTTACCGTGAACAGCCAATAGGAATGTGTTCAACGTTGTTATTTAAGTGTCGCGCCAAATATTTCGATAAGCCCTCCGGTGAAACAGCCCTATGAGGGTGCAAGACTGCCCTCGACTCCGGAAGTAGCTGTGGGAGTAGAACCGTGTTCGAAGAAGCGAGAGGGCTTCTCCACGCCGCGGTGAACTTGACAAACGAGGCTGGCTGGAGGAACGTGTGCACATTAGTGGCTAATTAGCAGCTCATTCCCCGGGATACGTGTGTCTGGAGTCACGTGAGCGTTGATGGAGAGGGCGGGGGTGTGGTTACTGGGCGCGACATGTGTCCCCAATCAGCAACCACAACCACGTGGTGGACAGGCCGCCTCCGACACCCCTGCAATCCCTCGCCCATATTTCCAACAGCCTCTCCACATTCGCTGTTGTCTTCATTAGTGACAAGTTGAGGCTACTGGTTAATCGTTCCTCCTCTCCCCCTCCCCCCTTCACCCCTGATCCACTCGCACTTTTCACTCTCACGGCCAAGAACGAAGGCTGTTTTAGGTTCTGGGAAATCTTCCTGGGCTCCTACAGCGAGGGGTATTTATCTCTGATCTCGTCCATTAGCGGTTTCTTCACACTTTTTTAATCAAACCTTTGGAAAAAACACCCTATTTATGAAGTGCTTTGTTATTTTCTTAATATATATCGGATATCGCAAGCATTTTATACTTATGTTTACTTCAAAGTATTTTAATTTTTGGTTAAATTGAAAATTAACTTTTATTTTATCTATATATTAAAATATTTCATTTCTAATTAATATTAATAAAAACAGGAATAAGATAGGTGTGTTGGCAATGTCCAGTAAGTAATAGTACTTAGGTAAAATATCATCACACTGAGTGCGCACGAATGTGGTACGCTGTCCCTTTGGTGTAATTTTCTAGACTCGGTTAGGCTTTTGTTTGCATTAGGCGGAGGAGTATCCTGAAAGTATATTTCTAACAGCGCTTTAGAAAAGTTGGAAGTAGCCGCGAATGGACTATAGGTAGGGCTTAACGTCTCGTCGACAGCGGGATCATTAGAGACGGAGCAAGCTGCTCAGAGAAGCAGGAACGGGGAAGGAATCGACCACGGCTTGTAGCGAGGAACCATCCCAGAATTCACTTAGAGCCATTTTCGGGAAACCATGGAAAACCGAAATCAGGATGGTCAGACCGGGGTTCGAACACGTGTCCTCCCGAGTGCGAGTGGAGTGTGTTACCACTGAGTCACCTCGCTTGGCGTTGGCAGGTTTGTTTGGTCGCATGCTTACCGACACACGCCCTGTCTTGACTTTCCCAAGATCTACGGGAAATACAGAGACCCTGCTGCAGTTCTGACGTAGGAAACTGATTTCCAGCGTATTTTCAGTTCCTCCAAATACGTATATGTAGACCTCAGTGTGTTAATGGCGCCTCCTATCGGGACATGTTTGCGTGCCCGAGTCATACACTGTAAGTAAAATTGTGTTATTTCCTGGCAACGTGCTACACTTCACTTTCATCTAATATATACTCCAATCGGTGGCATTTGTTTATTGGGCTCTTAAGAAAAAAGGCCACTTGCCCATCCGGCTTGGTTGGATATGAGTAGAACGATTTTGAGAAGTCTGGCATAAAGGATTCAGGAGTAAGCGCCAGGCGCCGGCCGTCCGCCATGCTGTGACGTCACCCAACCGTCATCCTGGATCTGGCTGACCTTGAACTTGACCGATAACCTTGACCCCATGACCTTGAGTGAACTTAAACCCAAAAAATCCCAAAAGTCCCCCAAAAAATTCCAATAAATTCCAAAAAATTTTTAAAGAGTATTATTTAAAATTTATTTTAAAAATTTTTACTAAAAAACTATTTTTAAAAACGTACATTTCCGGAGGTCCCTCCACCACAACAATCACCAATTTTTTTAAAGGTTATTTAAACGGTCAAATACTTGCGTTCGGTAATTAGTCGGCAGGTCTCCACCCCCTTCCACACAGCTAGGCCTCTCTTACCTCGTCTCCGGGTGTGATAGTCTCCTATGCTGATCATGCCTTTCAGTTTCCCCTCAGACTTACTTTGTACATGTTTTAACCATGCACATGACTCCACGACTTGGGACGGGCTGCACAGCACACACTTGTAACCCTGGAGGAAGTTATATTTTTTATGATATTTTTTCTCATATAAAAAAAATAATTTTTTTACACCAGATTTACAAGTATATGATACACAGGTGTCTAAAAATCCAGGTTATATATTTTTTTAATACGGATTATTGCCAATAAAAATTAATTTTGCTGCAGCCACCAAAAAAAACACAAGAAAACATTTCAATTCAGAAAATCCTACATTTCAATGCAGAAAAATTCACACAGATGTGGAGAACACGTGTACAAAGATACAGAAAAAAAAGATACAAGTGCAGAGAACATATATACAAAAATTGACAAATATTGAAAATTACAAATGACGAAATGCATAATATCACAAAAATGCATTGAACACATATACAAAATGCACAACTGTGGAGAACGCATGTACAAACATGCAGAAAAACTAAACCAAAATGCAGAAGATATATATATATACAAAAATGTACAAAAATCATACACGACAAAATGCGGAGGACACACAAATATTATAGCCATAGGGAAGCGTCCGTATGCCATCATCCATCAGCTGTCTCCTGTCATCTGTCCATCGTAGCGCCATCTTGTTGATGCACTCCGAATACAAGACATGCTGGTGCGAGCGAATTACGGAGACCTTCACCCTCTCGCTCGAATTATTGTTCAAAACATACTTTAAATCTTCAAATGTTATTTTATTCTTCACCACGCATTTCTGGATTCACTTGGAACGTTTTGTAACTTTTCCTCCGCCTTTGTATGTTTACAGTTTCGCCCGTAGCCCCATCAATCCGCTCATGATCTTTCCGTCGCAATCGTCCTTCAACTTGCCCGCATCTTCTTGTTGGTGGGCGAATAGAACTTGTGGTTCGCGGGATAGCGGCTGGTGTCAAACTCGGAAAAGAACTGAGTGTACGAAACCATGTCCTCGTAGAAGTCCTGTGTTATTATCCTGAACAGGAATGAGTTCGTGTCTGTATACAGGAGCTCGATGTCTTTTTCGTATCGGGCCTTCTTCACGTCATAGTGGAACCTGTACATCAGCATTTTGGACATGTCGAGCCCAGCGAACCCTGCGTAAACTGGTTTGTTGAAAAGTATGGCTTCCTGCTGCAGTCGAATCATGGAAATATTTTTTTCGTTAATTGTCCTGTCCCAAAATGTTGGTTTTGTCACCAATTTCTTTAGTTGTTTTTCATTACGCACGAATTCCATTTTTTTTTTTTTTGCAATTTTGTTTTGTTCTTTAATGATTTTCCGAAAGATGCATTGTTTGCTAGTTAAAAAAATTATTTCTAGAAATCGTCGTTGGCCGCCTGTAGCTTTGAAGTATTTAAATATATGTAAGACTTTAGCCATGCAGTCTCTTCTAACTGTATGACGCGGTGAATCTTGACGAGCTTCAATCCATGCTACATAACCTTCCTGAGGTTACGGTATTGGAATATGTAGCAGCTCTTGTCTTCTAGCGTCGTCATAAGCTTTGGCTGTTTCGAGCCCGGTGGGCACTGGTTGACGGGAAGAAATGGTGAATCACGGCGTTTCTCGCTCAGGGCCGCAGTATACTCGACATCCACCTCCAAGATGTAACCGGTCACCCCATCGTCTGGTACGGACATGACGTCGATGTTCACGTCGGCCCACTTATAGTTGCGCGTTGGCAACGGCAGCGACAAATCTCAGCATGCAGGTTGTTTGCGTCGAGGTACTGGAACAAGATGGAAGGCTTGCTGGGATCATATAGCTCGGACGTGTAGATGTTGTTCACCACTGCATGTCGTTTGACTCACTGTGCCACGCCACCTCGGGTCCCTTCCTCAGCGAACATGTGCATGTCGTAGTCTGTTAGAGACTCTATCTCGACCCCCGTCATTCGCAACATGGCGTCGAATGCAAATCCCGGTGCGCTGACGTAGTGCGCATAATCGAGCTTGTATGTTGACAAACACAAATTTCTGAAATTTTCGAAGACGTTCGGCAGGATAAGAACGCCTGCCTTCAAGTACAATTGTGAATATTCTTTGAGACTAGTACAGCCAAACTATTTCCAGATGGTCTGGGCTTGGGCGCATTCTTCGTCGCTGATCCCAGGGTCCGTCAGTCTGTTGTAAAAAGCCTCTTTCGGAGGCAGCTGCTGCTCGTCCAACTTCTCCCAGCTATCAGCGTAATCATAGCGGAAGACGCCTTTTTCGTGTGACACGAGTCAGTTGACTTCCACTGAAGATCTTGGATGTGTTATTAAATTTATTTCGAGGCAGGTTCTCAGCCAAGGATGCCAGACTGCGAGCCACGAACCAGAAGGTATCTACGAACTGGATGAAGCAAAGAGATGAGAGAACAGGTTGGAGTGTCTCGACTGCAATCACAGCGGAACGCGCGAGAGGCAGTTCTACACTGAATGACCAGGAGAAAACCTATATACATACATATTCTTATCGAAAAACGTTAAAAAATAATACGAAATTTACATATGAAATTGTGGGCAAGTCCTAAAATTGGAACATTTTTTCTTTTCCAGTAAAAAAAAAATATTGGGTGATGCTCAAGTCCTCGTATCACCAGTATCGATTAGCCGATTACCAATTAATTTTTTTATATATTACCACACAAAAAAAAACTAATACTCACGCCATACCAAAATTATAATGCACATTTTTTTTTTCACCAGCATGATAAAAATAATTGCACAAAAAATGTAGTACGCAACTAGCGAGATAATCGCGTCACCCATATACGCCTGCTCAGCTGGACGCCGACAGGCTTGGCGCTCGTCTTTGCAATGTGTGCACAATGCAATATTCAGTACGTCACGCACGGCAACAGCTAACAGCGCACTCGCTTCTTACTAGGTCAGTCGCGGGAACAAGAAATGGGAAATACATTTAACGATATAAGATGTTGTTTCGCATTTTATGTATATAGGCATGATCGCAATAATAAACATTTATGCTAGAATTTGTGTTTCAAGTGTGAAATATTCCCAGTCTTGTTAGCTATCGTGAAGTCACCGCTGGACGGACAGTGCGCTGTACACAGATCTGAGCGAGACGCCGGCCCCCCACATGTTCAGCAGGAAGAGCAAAGTATAACTCACGGCTGCCAACACGTGAATACTGCACGTGGTACCAACCAACACCTGTTGTAGTCACTGCTGGCGCTAATACGACGCATCTACATACTCTATGCCTCGTATTCTATAAAAATGGTTTTTTTTTTGCGTCAGTGGTGGCTACAGATTACATTTCTCGTGGACGCCCCGCGACCTGACGTAATAGAATATTTTAACTTACCAACGCGCTCTAGCGGGCGATACTAAAAATAAATGGTCAGTAGATGTAACATGTTGACGAAGGGGCCTAAGGGGGTGGAGGCCTGTCGACTAATTAACGAAGGCAAGAAATGTACAGATTAAATAACCAATAAAAATTGCAAGGGTGGAAAAGAGGGACCTTCGGAAATGTACTTTTTTTTAAATAAATTGTTTAGTAATTTTGTTTTCATTTTAATAATTTTCTAATAATTGTTTTTGGATTTCTAGGCATTTTTTGAGATTTTCAGGATTTTTTGGGTTCAAAGTCATTCAAGGTTACGGGTATAGGGTCAAGGTCAAGGTTATGGGTCAAGTTCAGCCAGATCTAAGATGACGTTTCGGTGACGTCAAAACATGGCGGCCGGCCGGTGCCTGGCGCCTACCCCTGAATCCTTTATGCCAGACTTCTCCAAATCATTCTACTGATATAATTTTCTCATCCCATTGTTATTTGCTTCTTATTTGCACAGAGTCCATAATGACGCACCAGATAAAAAGTTCAACCGCTGACAAAAGTATACCAACCCTCAAATTTTGAAGCATTAGTCTGTCACCAAGCAATAATGCTAATTTTGCTTCTACTTATTTATAGGCATCTGTTCAGGCTTCCAAATAATGCAGAAGTTCAGTCATGTAGTTGTCTTTTTAAAATTGATGTTTTTAGTAGTGACTGCGTACGAATAGCAGTTAAGAAATTTTTCTCGTCCAAGTACTAGTTTCAGTTTTCTAATTCCGTCATTAAAGTGTATTATTTGAAGTGAAAAAGGGGCTAATAGGAGTGTATCACGATCATTTTTAGAAATGAAACTTCCGGTACACGATACTTAACATACCATAGCGAAGTGCACAACACCATTGTATTTAATGTTGCGCCATAAATTAAATGGTCGCCCCCTGAAAGTCCTATAAGGTGATTCGACTAGAAAGAGACTGCACGTCAGTTCAGTGCCTTGCGCGTAAAAGCGACAAAACATTCTATGTGCTTGCCTAGCTCACCCTGGCTGAGCGGTTAGCCAGATCGCCTCCCACCCGGCGATCCGGGTTCAATACCCGGCTGGACCACTCCAGATTTTCGCACGTGACAATCGTGTCGGCCGATGCCGTTGGTCGGCGGGTATTCTTGGGAATCTCCCGTTTCTTCCGCCCTTTCATTCCGGCGCTGCTCCACACTCACCTCAATCACCCTCGTCGGCTCTCAAGACCTCGATGTTAAAAGCTGTCCAAATCTATTCGCTCACCCTAACTGGGTCGCCTTCATTCATAGCGTGAAGTAACTTGGGAATGCAGGACCACAACTTTATTCGCTTCAAAATGCGATGGACACCTGATTCAAGCGCAGCTTACCCTAAAGAGTTAGACTTCCCGAGAAACGTACGAACGTGTGTGCAATATAGCCCCACATCTCCTTCGTCCGTTTCAGTTATCTTCCTGCTGTGCCGTCCTTTATTCACATCACTCACAGTTCCATTCCTATCGAGCTGGTCACGTGATCGTGTCATTTTACATGTGACGGTGTCGCAGTGTCGAATTCTGATCTCCATCGTCTCTAGCCTCAAAAAAAATTTTCTCGTATTTCCAATGACACTTTAAATTCCACTTATGCTGCTCGAAAAAAAAATTGTCACTTCCGCCATTACCTCTACAATAGTACTGCTGCCCCGCGCGTCATTGAAAACGGAGCTGACGACAGAATAGCTACACGTCCTTACAGCTTCTAACACACGTAGTCCCATGATACTATCTTTAAAATTGTATCTGTTATTAAAATACAATTAGTGTAGACATTAATTTCGGACATTTGGTATTGAAGTTTAGTCTGCGCGATAATCTAGTGCCACTGTACATTACCCAATCATAAATCCATAAAAATGGTACAGTACCTTAAAAAAAACCCACAAAAATATTTCCGTGGAAAACCCACCACATCTAAGCATTATGTAAGAACGCATGGCGCCGATTTGAGAGGTTTAGTGGACGTTGAGAGACTATTAGTTGGCTGCGGGGCAGGAGTTGTTACGACTTTCCAGGAATACCAACCTTCCCAAGCCCCCGGTCCCGTCACAGCATGCGAGCAGACGTCTGCAGCACTCTTCACATATTTCCTTGTCTCCTCGTTTAACACGCGTGCTTTTCCGGTACGCTCCGCCGCGTAAACAAACAAATTTCCCCAGCTCCTTTTTTATTTCTCGTATCATCTGCATTTATATCTCGAGCACGCATCTTCTCGTTCTAGATTTTTTTTTTAATTTCTCCTTCGTTGGTGCCATATTTCCTTCCTCTCTTTGCTCAGTATACTACTATTGCCACGTGCAAATAATACTGCATTATTTTATTGTAATCCCGTATGACGGTTTTGCCAACCTTTATACCCCTATGTCGAAATTTCTCTTTTAACTGATATTGCACTGTTTCAGCCAGTGCTTCCCGCATTTAAAGAAATACAAGTTAATCATAAACCTCCCACTTTCCACGCTTTTATAGCAATTAATTTTGTTTTACTTTCCTGAATTCACGTGTAACGAATTAGTCTTTTGGATTTCTTATTCCTCTTTTTAATCCAGTCAGTATAATATTACATCTCCATGTCTCCCAACGTAACAAACAATCGCGAGCTTGCGGTGGCGCAGCGCACTCGCCGCCCAACAAGGTGAACTGGGTTCGGTTCCCGGCGCCGCTGCTCCCCGATTTTCACACGGCAGGTTTTCTCGGGGATCTCCCGTTTCCCCAGACCTTGCATTCCTGCGCGGCTCCGCACTCACTTCGTTTCACCCTCATTCGCTATCAATACCTCGACGTTTAGAAGTGCCTAAACGTCTCCAACGCTCTCTTTCAGAGCACCTACTATTTTCTCTTTGCCTGTTTTAGATGTGTGCATTTACCGTCCTTGGCATATACTCAATTCGTTTCCTATCTGCTTATCTCTGTCGAATATGTTCAGCAAACGTAGCTACTCTTTGTTTCCATTTCTCGTTGCGCCAATTGTTAGTCTCACAATATGTTTAAAAGTTTCCCAATATTTCTTAAAATATCTCCACTTGTTTTCTTGAATCGTTTTAGATTTTCTGCAGCCTTGATGAATGATTTCTCTTCGCCATAATTTTGTACTGATCTCAAGCCTCTTACTATGTATATCCATAACTTTTAACCGAGCAGATACAGCAATAACCGTTGTCCGTGAATAAATAATATTTCGTGCATTTCTCGACGGTGATTTTTCCATCACAATTTTTCCAATTGACAGGCTTATTGCGCTATCCTTTATATCCTGCTTCACCAAATTCAGTTTTAGGTTTCTCGTTTTTTTTCTATTGACCTGCTTTAAAGGCGTAAAAATTCTTTTTACATTTATTTGTCTCTTCATATTTTCGTGTTGATATATTTTATACTTCATATTTATTCTGTTTATTAATTTCATTAGCCGTGCAACTAACAAGATAACATAAAACTACCAACCATTATTGCTTAATACTTTTACAGGAACTTACTGTGCAACTATTTCTGTATTCAAAGCACGGATAAGTCACTGTAGTATGTACCATTTAAATACATAGGTTAGAGAGATTATTATATTAATCTTCCCCTTACTTAAACCATATAAGTGGTGTGTTAAGTAGTACCATATACATTAAATCAAAACCACTATGGGTAAATGAAGAAAACTTTAGTCTCCTAATTTTGGCAGGTCGTTTAATTAAATAGTACATCTTCACTTACTCTAAACGAACATCTATATTCTGTTTTGTACTTTAGTATTTATACGTAACTTCCTTTACTTTGGTTTTATTTTAATGTTAATTCATTTTAGAGTATAAACCTCCCTTTTCTACCTTCCAGAATTAACATAACATTTTTCATTGTCTTCGCCACTCTTTATGGTTTATCCTTATAACGTACCTATCATAGTCCGGCTTTCGTTGCACAATGATTCGTGCAACTATAGCCCTATTTTTATGCCCTAAACGGATGTACACAATTATGCATGTCTGAGTGTAGATTTATATGGATGTAGACATGTATCTACGCGCTTTTCTGTGTATTCATCTGTGTACACTGATAAAAATGTTTTGTTGAATCAAACAAAGTTTATTTGGCGCAACTAAATTAATTGTTTGTACAGGGACAGAAAAAGATTTTGTTGTTGAAAGTAAATTATTTTGTTGTTCTTATTTGGTTGCCCTAAATTGTAGGATTTGGTTGTTTCAACTAAGTGTCTGGCTCCACATACATTAAAGTTTTTCTGTTAATATATAAGAAGTTGAAAGTCGTCCCGAGATTCGAACTCAGATCGTTTGCACCCGAGTGCTACGCCTTAGAGTCCTCGCCTAAAGTGACGTCTGATGAAGGTAGAATGTTCTTAATGTAAACATTATACCTACTGGATATCGTGCCTACTTACAAACAAAGTATATCAATCGAGTGCCAAAATAGTTGATTCAGATAAATATTTTGTTGGCGATGTAATTTTTTTGACCATCACAAATGTTTTGTTTAGTCAAGCGTACATTTCGTTAGATGAACAAGATTAATTTTGTTGCTTTTCAACTTTTTTTCACTCAAAAAATATTTTGTTGGCTCTAACAAATATTTATCTCAGTGTACTTATGCATGTGCTAGCTGTGCCCGCGGCTCCGCTCGCATGGACCACGGAATTATTGTTTATATATTTTTTTAAGGCCCCCCCCCCCCTTCCCCTTCCTTCAACGACGCTTCCACCCACCACAACCATTGCTCTCCACGTCCGCGTACGTTAAACCGACCCGCGAAAGTAAATTTTTTGAGATATTTTCTCGCGATAAATAGTAGCCAAATTCAACTTTCAGCCGACCAACTATTTCTGTGCAATAAATTACGTTGATCTGATGCTAGATTGCGACGTTGCATTGTTATTGCGTTTGTGTACTTTTTCATTTTCCAATAAGAATTTTCCCAAGGGAATGAGAAATTTTCTCGGGGTAAAAAGTAGCATATGTCACTTCCCGGCCATCCAACTATCTCTGTGCAAAATATTTACGTCGATCCATTGCTCCGTTGCGACGTGGAAGAAAGACAAACAAACAAACACACTATTGCATCTATATAATAGTTATGCTATATATAGCAAGGACCAATATATTTTTCAGTTACACATCAATCGATAAGTTATTTTCCATATCGATACTTATCGATATGTCAAAATGTCCAGCATTGTTGCTTTATGGTACCCCGAGCGATAATTTTACTAAAAAAAGTTTTTGTGGTAATGATATATTTTTTTGGGATAAAATGTAGCCTATGTCATTTCCCGATCCTCCAAATATATCTGTGTAAAAAGAAAGGTCGATCCATTGCTCCGTTGCGACGTGAAAGAAGGACAAACAAACATCCAAGCACACTTTCACATTTATATACTACTAGCTGACCCGGCGGACTTCGTACCGCCTAACAGTAAAAGTATGTCGTGTTAACTTTTAGTGTAGCTTTATTTAGGATTTTATTAACTTAAAATAAAATGAATACTTAAAATTTATTAAGTTCAATAGTTTATTAGAATAATATATATATAAAGAAAAAAAAAGTACAAAAATCAAGTATTTAAATGGCGTGTCAGCTGTATTTTTCTGCATGGGTTCTACTCGCGTTAATTTTCTTCAGTGAAGCACCTTGTGATATACGACATTTTTCGTTTTGTTATCAGGCGCAAGAACAAATAAAGCCGATGGCTTGCCGACGCGTGAACATGCCACGTATAATTGACCATGAGAAAAACATGCATTTTCTAGATTCAGACCACAAACACTCAAGGATTGGCCTTGAGATTTGGTAATCGTCATGGCGAATGCAAGACGAATCGGAAATTGAAGCCGTTTAAACTCAAAGGGCATATCGGTTAGGATCATAGGAATCCTCGGAATGAGAACTTCCTCATCTTTGAATTTTCCTTTGAGAATCGTCGCGTGAATCAAATTGGTCATCAGTTTTCTTATCACCAAACGCGTTCCATTGCATAGTTTTGGTTGGTTTAGATTTCGAAGCATTATTACTACCGAGCCAACCTTCAGTTGTAAATTGTGCGGTGGTAAGCCAGGCACATCCAAGGAGTTTAAAAATTCAGTTGGATAGTTGGTGGCTTCGTCTTCGTTTATTACACAGTCAATAGATTTAAATGAATGCAGATTACCAACGATTTGATTCTGAATTACTATATTTAAGTCATCCACATCTTTGTTCTTAGCCGCCAAAATTGCTCTCTCACTCAACCATTAGTTATTTTTGTGATTAGCAACGGTGTTCGGGAACACTTTCTTGATGAGCTCGTCTTTCGATGAGATGAAATTGCAAAAATTCGGAGGAAATGAAATCAATCCGCTCGATTCGTCGACAGGAACACGGCTATTACCGATAGTCAGCAATTGCTTGGAGAAATCTCCAGCAGATGGATCGTTCAGCAATGCAACTGTCATGTTTGCCGCCAGCTGAAGTTTCTTCACATAGCGCCACAGATTTGATGATTTGAGGCAAGCCTTTATTTCATCGGCAGCAGTCGATCTTGGAATGACTGGCAGTGTTTGGCGGAAGTCGCCAGACAGTAAAATCATTGCGCCTCCAAAACATCTCGAGTCATTGCGCAGATATTTCAATGTTCGGTCAAGTGCTTCTAATGCGCGTTTGTGCGCCATTGTGCATTCGTTCCATATGATGAGTTTAGATGCTACTAAAACCTTGGCCATTGCGGAGTTCTTCCGCAATGTTACATGTCGGTTGTTCAGTAGTTTGAAGGTTTAGCGGCAGTTTAAACTCTGAATGAGCCGTACGGCATCCTTCTAACAATGTGGCCGCTATTCTAGAAGAAGCAACTGCTACCGCAATGTCAGATCTCGCTCGAACAGTGGACAAAATCAATGACATGAGGAATGTCTTTCCAGTTTCACCGGGGACATCCAGGAAAAATAAGCCACCATTTCCCTCATCAATTGCCTTGATTAATATATCATACACTTCCTTCTGTTGGGGGTTCAACAGGGGCACATTCGTTTGAACTGATTGGTCTAATTCATGTCGATCATATTTACGTTCTCGTACTAATTCTCGAATAAATGCGTCATTCATTCCTCGATCTGGCACTGGCATTCCTAACCTGACTAACAAACTGCCGCACATGAGGTAACACATGTCTTCGATCAAGAGCAAAGCCTGGTTATGCATCTCATCATTCACCTCAAGATCGGGATTTCTTGAACTGACACGAATTCTATGTAAAATGTCTTCTGACATGTCATCTTTGTATTTGTTCCACAGGTCACGTGGATTCGATGGGAAGCATGTCGAAATGATGATAGCAAATAATGTGCGTATCTGACTTGGAGTTGCAGAAATAATTGCTTCAGCGATTGTCGTGTCCCAATGAGTATCGTTTTCAAGCAAATTGAGCTCTTGACATGCAGCACGAAATTTTGGGCACAGTATACCATTAACAGTTCGTAGTGATTCAAATGATGTTGGCCCACGAACATTCACCAGCAACAACCGCAAATAGAAGCATTCATCATTCTTCGGATGAACTGTGTTAATACAACCAAGATCATCAGTAGAACGCACATCCGGATGACCAGGAACAGCATCGCCTTGCTTCCGACGTTGAAATTTCTTCGATGAAGCGTTCCAAGTGTAATAATGGGGCATCTCCGAGTCCAGCCGTTCTCGAGTTATAAATGGTGTAACTAACTCGACTTTGTTTTATAGATATATATATAGATGTTTTTTCATGTTAGCATTCCTTATTTATTTTAGAGGCAATACTTGAACTTCAGTTAATGTCATGTCAAAAATGTAATCCATTTAAAATGTATGAGAAAATTAATTTACTTTATAATTATTTTTTCCCTTAACTTTTACGATATTTAAATAGCCTATATGTTATTCCAGGCGCAGACAAATCCAAAAAATCTAAATTCATTGAAATCGGTCTAGCCGTTCTCTAGTTATAAATGGTGTAACTAACCCGACTTTGTTTTATATATATAGATACATGGAAACGTGTACCTACTTCCTGTTTCACTGAATTACACTATTTGTTCCAGATGCGAATCGCCAGCCTACCTTGCTCGTGAATTTTTGCAGATTTTTAAAATCCACTTACAGCAATTGCTGAATGTATTCGCAATATGTATTCTTAAATTAAGAGGTTATGTCAGCCGGCAAAACAACGTTAATGTCTTCTTGCTTCGCCAATGCGGCATACAGCCTTCAGCCTATGTTTCTTAAAATGTCATGGACTTGCTCCACATTTCCCACAAATAGCAATATAGTTTCTCCTCTGGAGTCACATAATAAAGCACGACGGAAATACTGTAACCAATCTATAGCAATACCTTTGGCAGAAAAGGTTACGCTGTGAGATTTATATCAGTGTGCTTTACAGCGATGCCCTTCAACATCGGCGAGAGGGAAATTAGGTATAGTCCATTCACGGTTACTTCCAACTGTTCTGAAGCCCTGCTGAAGTTAAACTTCCAGGATATTCCTCCGCCTCATGCAAACAAAGCTTCACCCAGTCTAGAAAATTACACCAGAGGGACAACGCACCGCATTTGGGCGCACTGGGTGAAATAATATGTTGCGTAAGAACTATGTCTTACTGGGGATTTCCAACACACCTATTTTATCCCTGTTCTTGTTTATATTAATTATAAACGAAATATAACATATGGGTAGAATAAAAACAAAAGTTCAATTTAACCAAAAAAAATTACTTTACGTTAACACAATTATAAAACGGTTGTGATAAATGACATATCAAGGAAACAGCCAAAAACGTCATACATGGGGCGATTTTTCAAAAGTTTGATTCAAAAAATGTTTTTAAAAAAAACGGCGAATAGACCATAGAGATATGGCAGCGTCGGAACGCAAGGGCAGGGGTAAACGGGAGTGTCCTGAGAAAACCATACGGGTCCATTGCAACGTCCGCCACGTTTGCTACATGAGAAAATGCAAGTGACCCCCGCCGGGGAGAGAACCCGGTTCGCCTTGGTGAAATGCGAGTCATCCGACTGCTATAGTACCACCCCTTTCCTCCTTGCGCAAAGGCTTTCGACGGATGTGATGTTATCACACTCCCTTAGGACCGACTTTCTCCTGGGCATTAACTAGCAGCATTACTCCCGCTAACTGGCAGCCTTAAAAATCTGATCAATCTACCGTCAACATATTGCGTGTGTGGTTTGTTCGCGGTACCTTCACACTTTCTGAATCAAACCTTTGAAATATCGCCCCATGTGCGACGTGTTCGACTTTTTCCTGTGTATGCCACGTAAGTCACGTAACACAAGCGTTTTATATTTCTTTTGGCATAGAAATATCTAATTTTTAAATAAACTGTATTTCTACTAGCCGTGTTTCTTACATAAACAACAATATTTCGTTTATAATTAATGTTATTAAAAACAGGAAAAAATAGGCATGTTGGTAATGCTTGGTAAGAAATAGTTATCATGCAGAATATTATTGAACTGAGTGCGCACGAATGCGGCGCGTTTAACCTTTGGTGTATTTATTTTATACTTCGTTAAGCTTTGTTTGCACCAGGCAAAGGAATAGCCTGACAGTAGAACTTAATCAGTGCTCAGAGAAGTTTGAAGCAACCATTAATGGATTATACAAGAAGTTCTAATGAGCTTAACTACATGAATATTTCTTTAAACAACAGATAATATTTGCCAAAACGACCACACACAAATGATTTAAACATATATGATATATCATGTTTCTGGAAGCATCTAATGTAGTTTAGCAAACTGTTTGTGAACAATATTTAATTAGCGNTTTTTTTTTTTTTTTTTTTTTTAACTTTGTGTCAGCAGCAAATTTTACAGTTCTCAAACATGTGTGCATTTGTGTACACGGCATAAGAAAGTAGGTTCCAATGTTATGCCCTTTTGTTACTAGTTTAAGATTTCTAGTCCTTCAAAAGTTCGTTTCTTTCTTCTGCCGCTACGAACACGCAACCTCTTTGGTTCTTTCCGTTCAGCATTCTCCCTTTGATTCCGATGTAATCTTCTTCGCAACTCTCCACTCGACTCTCCATTCGTGAAGTTGTTTGTAATCACTTCGCTTCGTCCTCCTGTACTGTTTTGATTCTAATTTAAGTTTTCCCGGGTGCATGTCGGCCTGTTACCGCGCTATCGACGCGCGCGGGCATGCTTCACCTCCCCGCGCGTTCGTGACGACCCACTTCACGTGGGCGGTGCACATACGTGCAAGTCCCGGCGAGCGGAACAGAGGGTTGGCTTGTCGACAGGGGGGACATAGACTAGCCCTGCGCTAGAATTCACCTTAAATCGTTTCCACCCCTTCTCAAGTAGTACCTCCGCGACGACAATTCTCCGGTTTCCGAATTACGAGGGTAAGTCAAGAATCAAGTTCGCCATGTTTTTTGTAGGCCTCGTTAATTTTATTTCGGCGTCATTACTTTATTTTTCGACATTATTACCAAAGTTATTGAACATTTGCCATAGCGTAAAATGAGGTTTTCCATTCCCTGATGGTGGAAATTGGCGTCCTGCTCATTGAGCCATTTCATTACTTTGTATTTCACTTCGTCATCGCTGGAATGGTGTTAGTTCCGTAGGTATTTCTTCATATTTGCCGAACAGATGAAAGTCCGGACGTACCAAGTCCGGGCTGTACGGTGGATGGGGAACACGTCGCCAATGCCACGCGTGCAGTAAGGATGTTGTGGCGCGGGCGACATGAGGCCTCGCATCACCACGTACTGGACAGACATCGCTTTCTCTCCGTATGCAGACACAATACTACAGTGAACGTCGACAGGTCCCGTGTTTTCTGCCCGCGGGTGACGGATAACGGCGCGCGTCTCCTCCAGTGACCTCTCGTTCAGTTCCTCCGCCATTTTGCAAGTGTCGCCGCGCCCAGATCCTGTTTTTACCGACCTGCGCACCTGTGAGCCGTCTATCGGCGGAACTAAAGCCTGTTCGCGGTTTCTTCACACTTTTGAATCAAACCTTAGGAAAATATGATGTACTTGGTTGTTTCCTATATATGAAGTCTTCCACAAACCTTTTATACTTGTGTTAACATAAAACTACGTTATTTTTTACTATTTGAACTTTTACGTATAGTTAACCTATACAGTATTATAGTTTATGAATAATTAATGTGAACAAAAACAGAGAGAAAATAGGAGTGTAGGTAATTCCTAATAAGGAATAGTTATTATGGCAAATGCTATTTCACTGAGTGCGCACGAATACGGTGCACTGTCCCTTTGGTGTAATTTTCTAGACTCGGTTTAAGCTTTCCTGGCATAAGGCGGAGAAATCTCCTGGAAGTAGAACATTAGCAGGGCGTCAGAAAAGTGTGAAGTTACCGTGACTGGACTAAGTAAACTAGTGGTTACGTACGTCGCTGCGAGCTAGGATTTTTTTATTTTTGAGTAAAGAAACTGGGGGCACTTACTTGTTGTCTTACCATCGTAAAAGCGAGAGGGCGAACTTACCCTCGAATAACCCCTCCCCCCCCCTCCACTGAACAACTGCATGAGAGACGTTTCCTTCACGTGACATTCGTTGCGATTTTTTAAAAGTTACTTTTTAACATAGCCCGTTCGCGCTTGAGAACAATTAGGAGATATGTTTAGGATATACTTTTCTGCCGATCGTGTTCCGCTGTGGTGTATAATAAAAAATTCCCCTAATGGCATTGCCCATTTCAAACAAAGAAAGCAATAAATGCATAGGTCGAGTTGGTGAATAACTCTACACACATTCTGATTTTATTTCCACGTGATGCCCATCCAAGTAACAACATAAACTCCATAGTTCAGTTTTGCAGCGAAATGCAGGCCTTAATATAGACATTGTAATACGGTCTGCTGCTGCCATTATACGAATATGTTTATCAGGTAAACCATTCTCATTGCTTGTATAAACCTTGCATTTAATGTATCATTATGGAAAAAATTTCCAAAGCAGTAAGGTCAAGTGAACAAGTGCCCACAGTCATAAGGGAGCCCGACCTATCCATCTCCATGGAAGGGTTCTCTTGAAGTAATCACAGACAATGACTACAGAATGTGCAGGAGCTCCATCTTGCTTAACACGACACTATCAAACATTTCATCTTTCAGCTGAGGATCCAGGTAGAACTTCAACACGTCCAAGTACGTGTTGTACATCATTGTTGTCTCAGCAAAGAACTGGCCATAGATTTTTGAATTTGTCAATCCTCATTCATACGCGTACGTTTGGTGTTTGTGCACCATCTCGCCCATATCTTCGTCACTGAATTAAATGTGTTCCATTAAATCACTGTTGTTATTTACAGCGGGCAGGACATCGTAACACATTCCCTGTCGACTAACATGTTCCTCGTCGATTTTATGCAACGATTGGGGATTACATGTATGTTTTCTTAATGGGAAATGTACAACCATCCCAGCAAGGCGGACTGGGTTCAATCCCCGGCGGGATAACTCCCGGATATTCGCAAGTGGGAATCGTGCTGGACGATGACACTGGTCGGCGGGTTTTTTCGGGGATCTCCCGTTTCCCCCACCCTTGCATCCCAGCGCTGCTCTATTTTCACCTCATGTCACCCTCATCGGCTCTCACGACCTCGTTGTTAAGAGCCGCCCAAATCTCTCAACTCAACCCTTACTGTGGTGCGAGGGAGACTGAGCTATTGAGACACCGTGTTGGCATTTTTAGGCTTCTGTCAAAAGCGACTGGAATAAGTGTTCACAGTTAAGTTAGCACTTTTGAAATCAATTTTGGAAAAATGTAACTGCCTTTACCTGCATCTAATTTAACATGCATTCTGATCGGCATGCGCCCTGTAAAGTTGGCAACGGCGGAGGTAAAGTAGTTCCATGTCTTAGCGTTGAATTGAAAGTTTTAGGTAAACATTTGTGAATACTAATATGATTTATTTAAGCTTTCTATTTTTCATGCATGGAAATGTAAAAACCAGCAAATCAGTAAGATACACTTTATAATAATTGAACCCTTACACTTGATTGACGCAAGAATAAAGCGGTGAGGCCCATTGCAATGTTAATTTTAAATTTTGCTGAAGAATATGCAACGCACATACAAGTATATCTTAAGCAGGGCTTTTAAAAGTTAACAGCCACACCTGCGTGTTCTCTACACTGCCTGCCGAATTGCGTGGTCGCCTTAAACGTTCTTCGTCATTCGTATCGACTGTCAGTTTGAATTTCTTCACATATGACGTACTCCATTGTTGGAACTGGTGTATGGAATTTACGGGGAAACATCTTACGCACCTGTTAATCCGCCTGCAAATAGAAGAACAAATTTTAATGTTTTACTTTGAAACAGGTAGGGAATTTATGGACATTCTGTGTAAATTTTAAGACTGTAGTGAAACTTACCACCAGAGTCATGCTTTAACCAAGTAAACCCATGAAATTGATGGGAACATAACGATTTTGCCTTCATGAGAATATTTACCCTTATGAGCAAAAAACAAACAAAAACTTATTTTAATAAATTCAACATCCACTAAATTAAACACCACACTTTTATTGCGAAGTTGCTAAATAACAGCCTGCGTGTCCATTAAAATATTTTCAGTTAGGAGTCATTCTAAATTCGAAACAGTGAAAAATCACAAATTCCCTGTCAATTCCTATGACACAAATCGGTGAAAATGGCTCCACCAGAAAAAGGTTTTTTCTACTACAAGTTTGGGACAAAACTAGATGTCTAATGGGAGAATTTGGTATAGGGAAAATTTCCGCCGCTAAGTGCGCAGTGTTCCAAAAGGAAACTTTTAGTTAAGATTTTAAGCTAGGTGAATTATAAAAGAGAAAGATTTTCTTAGTTACGGAGTTATGTTATATTTGATTTATGATTATTGTAATTATCCTGTTTTTTAACGTTAACTAATAGAGAAAATCTGGTTCCTTGCCGATATTAGCGGTTACCTAGTGCGAAAATGTTCCCTTTGCCAAGCTTTTAACATACATCTTCCCAGCCTTTAGTAAAAGTCACCGTTACCACTATCAGCGCAAAATAACTGATGTTTTTGCGAAACAATTTCACTGCTTGAGTAAGTGTCACAGCTAAATGCACGTGGCAAAACTAAATATTGCTTTATCGAATTTGGTAACATCAAATCCTGAAATAAACATATATCCGACAGTCACAGTGCAATCATACCTAATTTATGTAATACTTTTTTTTTCTTTACAGGGATTCGGACTCAAAACATTCGTGCCATTCCCTTATACTGTTGGTTAACACGTCAGTGAAAAATTTCACGTGTTCAATAAGTGAAATAAAACGGATGTGTTTTACTGAATTGCCATGTAAAGTGTTTGAAGATAACTGTTAGTTGTGTAAGACGTTATTAGCTGATTGGAAAATAAATTACGTGAATAACGAAGAATCGAATTGTCTTAACTGATCAAATGGATTTAATCCTGTTAACTTAAGTCCGTGATTCACAGTTTGTGGAATCCTCTTTGCCCTTATTTCAGCTCAATCGTGTGTGCAGTCTTTGTTTCCTTTCAAAGCCATAATAAGATTTTGATTTTATTTTTAGGTTAGCAGGTAACTAACAGTTAGGACATGAACAAGACATCTGGTAGTGAAAAAAAATTTCATTAGGACCATTCACCTGATAATATCTGCGTAAGGAAAAAACTGAATTCACAGGTCGTGTTAACGCAAGTCACCATGAGGGACCAAAAAAATTAACTTGTGGCCTACTAAACTCATTACGTGCGTAGGCGAGACTATTGTGCAGGGCAAAAAAAAAAATTTGCTGATTTTGCTGTCTGCAAAGTTATCATTTTAATGTCTGAACACGCGTGAGCACGGCAATGTGCAGAGATGAACTTCCGTCTTCGACGCGAAATAGGCAAGCAGTAGGCTCGCAGAACTCTGTTTGCGCACGTTCCTTGGAATATCGTAACTTAGCATTAAACCGACACCTAAAACCCCTCTAAAATATTTCATTCCGGAACAAAACAAACCGGGAGCACCCATATGGTACAAACATCCTCGCAACCAAAAATTTAATGCAGTTACAGACGAATAAAGCTCTTTTTTTTTTTTTTTTTTTTTTAAGAAACGCGAACAGAAGTTTTACAGGGCCAGTACCAACAAGAAGTGACCGCTTAAGCCACACTGCCTTACAAATTAGTACAGTTACCTAACACGGAAGTTATAGTCTATTTAGGGTATCTTCGCAGTTTCTTAAATCAGACCTATGAATAATCGCCACATGTAGAACGTGTTTGATTGTGTCCTAAATACGTCTTGTGTGAAAAGCGTTTTATATTTATTTTAACATAAAAGTATCTTATTTTTGATTAAATGGAAATTTTAGTTGTATTTCATTGCTAATTGATATGAATAAAATCAGTGAGGAAATAGGTATGTCGTAATGCCTGGTAAGAATAGTTCTCGTGCAGAATTTTATTAAACTGAGTGCGCACAAATGTGGTGCGTTGCTCCTTTGCTAGAACTTTCTAGACTTCGTTAAGCTGTGTTTGCATGAGGTGGTTGAAAAACCTGAAAGTACAACATGAGCAGGCTTCAGAAAAGTTGGAAGTAACCATAAATGGACTATAACGCACATCTTCGGTGACGAGGAGGGTGTAGGTTGAAAGTGCCGTATCCTTGCAGTTATTTTTAATGCACTCAGTTAACAACCAATTAGACGTAATATATTTTTTAACACTTGTCTCTATCCTTATCGCTATTTACGAGGCAATGCTATTTGTCAGTAAACCAAATCAAAATAAAAAATATATGTGTTATTAGGTAAATAGCAATAAAATCGAAATAACAAGTTAATACTCCTCGCTACAACGAAATTTAGGTTAACACGAAACAAAGTTAAATTAGTAAAAATACACAATTTTATGAGCAAATCTTAAAATATTTCTTCTAACAAGTTATATTTAGATTATTTTGTTACAATACTCACAAAAGCGTATACAAGTCGTCTACAAACTTCGTTTGTACAAGAAAATAGTTGAATACCTAAAATTTTGTAATATATCTTCGTTATTTTGTTTTAAATAAAATGCTTACTCTTGATTATGTGCTAGCATTTAAATTGTAACCATTACAAATTTTACACGAATATGTGTTTAAATATGCTTTTTTGTTAACTATATAGAGCTTTTACAAAAACAAAAAAAGCAATAATACCGAAATCGTTATTTTTAAAATGTAAATTGAACTAAAAATTAAAGAATAAAATATTGTCCCTGGTAATAATATTTAGTTTTATTTTATTACAACCTCTGTTATATATAAATTTAATTTAAGCATACAATGCTATATAAAATTTCTGAAATTGATGTTAACCCATTACAAACCTAATAATTATTACACATGAACAGTAATGGGTAAATCATACACGTTTCTTCAAATTCAAGACAGCTCTCATCGTCACGAAAGGATCAAGAGGACGTGTGGGATAATGAAAAGAAAGTATGGAGGAGAATTGAACAAGGACTAGTAGCAGTGAATTTTAACATAGCTTAGGGCAGTTCTGGAAAACTACTCTGAGATTATCTTATATATTTACATAAAGACAGTTGACGTATAATTATGCTCATTCGGCAAAATTGTATTCTTTAATATAATACGACAGCCATTTGAATGCTTAGAGGTTGTACTTAAAGACATGGCCTTGTATAATATCTTTACGAACGCCAGTGTTGCCAAAGTGCCAGAATTATTAGGTTAAGCCTTGCCAAAAGAAATTAATTGAGAGACAAGAAATACCCAGTAAAATTATGTTGTAGGTTAAAAAAGGTAGGATATATTTCAGAAAAAAATATATCTTGAACACATTTGCTAACTTTTATCCAATTTCTCGTTAGAATAAAATTTTAGAAGTAACAGCAACACAGACGGTGAACTCGGCAACAAGTTAAATTTTAAAATATCGCGATGGTCAATTGTAACTAGGTCCTTCTCAATGTGTGTGGCACAGAGAAAAGATATTGCGTCAAATATAGCATACAAGTATTACTATTTTAAGCCTCGCTCAAAACAACACGACTTTAGTATGTCTAGCTAGAACTTATTTAAAAATGGTAACCGTATAACTATTTTTGTTAGATTACTGTATATGCCGAACCATTCCACTAATTTCAATTCAATTGGTACTCCAACTGTACCTATTGCGAGTATTAAATTAATATGGTAATTCGTAACTAATTTTGACCAGCACTTTAGAACATATTGCTATCTGAAAAAACGCAATCCTGTCACGTCGTATATCTGAAATCACTGAACCGATTCTCGCAAAATTTGGCTTACGCGTAGTGCCGTGGTAGGTCATTCAAAACATATAATTTTAGGATACTGGGCAATGAATTTCAAAAAGGAAGCCGTGAATTGTTTACGTTGGTATTCTATATATTCTGAATCACCACACATATTTCATTCAAACATTTTATGCCAGCAGTACTTTTCCGAGTATTAAACACTATTGTAGAAATCCTATTTTGTTGTCCCTTTTGAAAATATCAGTACCTGTAGCAAAAACAAATACAAATCAACTCAGGAACAACTCGATCGATTGCCTCCAAATTTGGTACACGTTTATTTTCAGTTGTGGACTACACAATCCATATAACTTTTAAAAATATGCCATACTCTCGTTTTCAATGTAGACGGCCGTATAAATATTTGAGGTTTGTAGTATTTTATATTTACCAAACAATAATTATATTTCTTTTAAAGGATATTTTTATGCTGACAGTAATTAGTTGACCATCAAAATATTCGACGCGTTTTGTCCGCCATTCTTAAATTCGTTCATACTGGAATATATCGCTTTTCATTGTATTAAAACACTACCGAAACTGATCTGAACAAAGCAACATTTCAAAAGTAATTTTACAGACACAATTAATTAGATAAATTTAATCGACAAGCTACATATTTTCACTATGTTTGCCTCGTTACAGTTTGTATTACGTATAGTTTCTACGGAAAATCCAAACGAATTGAGCCCACCTTAACATGTTGACAGTCTGTCTTCTGTGCAATAAATACAAAAAAAATAATAACTTATTTTGGGTGCCATGCTGAAACATGTCGCCGTAAATTTAGGCTTAACCGTAATTTTTCAGTAACTTCTCAACAAATTCCTGCCATATTTTGCACGGGCTACCAAAATTTGTATACAGTAGTCCTTTATTTCCAAAGCGGTGGTGTCATTCGTGTAATTTTATTCACCGTATGTGCAGTATAATTGGGAGTCTCTGTGGTACAGTGATCAGAAAACTCGCGTCTCACCAAAGCGAGCCGGTTTCGATTCACGGCGGGATAGCTCCCGGATTTTCGCATGGGGAAATCACTATGCCGCTGGTCAGCGGGTTTTTTTCGGAGATCTTCCGTTTCCCCGGCCCTTGCATTCCACCATTTCTCCATCTCCACCTCATTACACTCTCACCGTCTACCTGGTGCTTGAACTGCGATGCAGTGTTTGATACACGCGCTTTTCTACGAGACTATTAGACGTCCGTCTAATTTGCTGATCTACGAAAAGAACATACATTTCAGACGAGGCGTTTCGAGTGCTTTCAACACGTCACTGGCTTTAGAAACGCCGTTTTGGAGCACTCCGACATGCTGAAAACTGCTTACTTAGAGCGCTGTATCTCATAGTTTACGGGTAGGATAAATACTTAAGTATTCAAGGGCCCAGCAATGAACCTCATTACAGACTTTCCAACAAAAGGTGATAGCGTCACCTCTTAAAGTCCCATAGGTAGACGTAACACGACGAGAACACAGCATGCCAGTTCAGAGACCTGCACCTGTAGATTCGTGTAGATGTCGTAGATTCATTCCCTGAATGAGGGAACCGCCCCATCATTCGCGTGTAGTGATTTCGGAAAACAATTGGACAAACGAAATCAGGATGGCTTGGCCGGGAATCGAACCCGTGCCCTCTCGAATGCGAGTCCAATTGAATACCACTGCGTCGCCTACCGCGGTAAATTGTGAGAGTAACACCACAACTGTGATCAGAAATCGCAGGCTAACAGAAGAATTACAACTTTTCTTTGCGTACGGTGTTCCAGTGTTTATGCGCTAGGCATACGAATTAAATATAAAATGACTGAATGAAACATTCAGAATTATTTTCATCGTATGGTTCAAGTTACAAGAGATTGGGTGCGGAGTGGCTGATTGTTTTATCAACAGGATAATACCACGGACAACATGAACATCCCCGAGAGGAAGAGGTTTCTTGCCCAAAACCGATAAAGAGGTGGAATAGTTAGAAAAATAGAGGCTCGGAAGTAAAAATAATAGTCATTAAAAACTGAGACTTGTTGATTAAGTTCTTCAACTGAACTATTAACAAATAGACTAATTGTAATTATAGTATATACAGTACAGATCAAAAGTTTAGGACCACGCAAAATGTAAATGAAAACTTAAACTTTACGTTATATAGGACATAAATTAATAATAGAAATATGAAAACACTGCGGAATCATTTGATACTTCTTAAAATAAAGTTACTGAAAATTAGATAGCATACGAAAAATTGTTGGTGTTTTCAATAGATTGTTTTCACATGTGTATTACGCACCTTACTTCAAAAATGTTTTCTATTGTGGTTGATACACATGCCTTAGAAATGCCCAACTGGGCTACAATTTCTCATTGCATGTCTTTGCTATTGTTCACTCCAACAATTTGCCACTTGTATATTCATAAATGCACATTTTTACTCGATTTCATGCCAGAAATTCTACTCCAGCTGTATTTCTCATCATGAATGGCAATAATCGGTTAATTTATAATTTACCGGTGACAAACCTGTAATGTTATCTTTTGAGTCGAGAGAGAATTATCTAACTTTGGAAACCCCATCTCGATAGCTCAACTGGTAGCAAACATATAAGGTTATCCATTTTTGAAAATGTGTAGCTAATTTTCTTTACAATGTGAAATCAATTAACAAAAAAATTGTTTGGAAATTTATTACTGCTTTTGTTTGTTTTTCTCTTTTGAATGTATTTATAAAGGCAATTAAAAATATTACACTAAATTAACTGTAAAATAATTGTGTCTACATGACGTTTTACATTTACACAAAAAATGTGTACGCCAATTCCAGATATATGTAATCGTTTCAAAAATCATAACTTGCAAATTATTTGACAAAGTTAATAATTTAATCTTGCTAATATGTGATTTGACAGTATCAATTTTAGAAACTTATATAACATAGATTCCACCTAAAAATTTCAAGCAGGAAAATATTTTATCAAATTTACTAATGGCCTTAAACTTTTGACGGGCATTGTAAATGTAATAAAATTATTCTCTGAATGACAAATAATACGGAGTATTTTAGTCAAAGGTAACCCAGTTACCAAACAAAGCATACAAACACCCAGTATAATACCAAACATAGCGAAACCCCACAACTGTTCTCCCAGTTCTTTCGGCACTATCACAATTAAAAACAATTTCCGTCCATTTACGCACGTGTATCAGACACGTTAACGTAGAAACACTTATTTATCAATAACTCTACCAATGTGTAACTTCCCACTCTCAGATTCCAACTGAAACACTACTCTACTGCTTTCGGCCACACCCCCTTAAAAGGAAAAATTAAAAGAGAAAATTTTGCTACTTTGATGTTTAACAATTTTTGCCCATGTAACAAACGAAAAATTATAAGTAAATATAGTGAAGCTATCATTTACATGAGTTAAACGTAACACATTGTAAAATCAATAAGCATTTTATTTTTAAAAAAGTTATAAAAACAGCAAATAACAAAATCTTCAAATGATTGACTAAAACTAGTAATTTTAAACGTATATTTTTAGATGGGTTACTTAAACAAATTTTTTGCAATAGTGAAAAGAGTTAGCTGTCGCGTGATTTTTCAGAGAGTTTTCCCACAGAGAAGATAAGTATAGATATGTGAAACGGCACCTTTTAGCGCGAACTCCAGTTGCATACGCCAGCAAAATGGCGTCACTGGCCAGCAGCATTTCGGAACGCCGTTCGCCAATCACAGCCCGATAACATTTTCGCCAGCAGGCAGTCCAGCCAATAGGGAACGATTCGTAGCACGCGGTAGCCAATCAGATGCAATCCTCGTTCCAAGGGACTCACGCAGCCAATTACATGCTATTTCACCTCTATGCAGTTACCTTCTCTGTGATTTTTCAGTGCTGTCGGCAATGCATTCGTTTCCCAGGCTGAAGTCACCTATCAACACGCAACCCGCAGCACTGTTATCTTCGTGGGGTTGCCTATGATCGCAGGCGCTAGCAATTGTACGTACGTCGTAGGCACGTAGGCTATTCACGATAAAGTGAGCACTTTATAAGCGAGTGAGTGAAGAGATTTGGACGGCTCTTAACAGCGAGGTCTTGAGAGCCAATGAGGGTGATTGAAGTGAGTATGGAGCAGCTCCAGAATGAAAGAGCGGGGGAAACGCGAGGTCTCCGAGAAAACCCGATAACCAGCGGCATCGTCCGTCACGATTCCAACATGCAAAAATCCGGGAGTGACACGGCCGGGGATTGAAGCCGGTTCGCCTTGGTGGGAGGCGAGCAGCCTAACCGTTCAGCCACCGCGGCCCTTAGATCTTTTTAAGGACTTGACAAATTTTTCCGTTCAACCGATTTCTACCTTTCCGCCAATTTTTAATATAAACATTGCCATGTGACTGATTAACACAGTCGTGTATACATTTCCCCGCTCTCAAAAATTTAACGTCTGAGATTGGAATAAAATATTTTATTTGTGGCTAACACCTGTTGGGAAGGCTCCAAAAAGTGCTCACTTTATCGTGACTAACCTATATGTTAGTCAGTTCGTTTTCCGTTACCTATACAATGTACCAAGGGCGGGAAATATTTGTTCCGTTATCTGTCTAGAGGCGCGTCTGTGTACATCACACGTCATTATATTTTCGGACAATCTCGCGCATCAACTGCATGAGATCTGGAGCCTAAACGCTACGTGTGCTGACGTCACGTAGGCGAGAATTACTGGCTGAAAGATGCCGCGAATTTTATTTAAAAAAGTTAAAAGAATCCTAAACGGCGCCATTAATTTGCGTATTCGTGTGTCTCGAGCATTTATTTGAGTCGTTTCCATCATGGTTATTCTACGTTATGTATAAGGCATATATTAAAATATTCTAATAGCTAAAGTAAGTTTAAGTTGTGCAAGGTTTGTTAACATATTGTGCCGCCTCCATCTTTATTTTCAACCAATTACGAAACAGGCGAAGGGTGGTTGTTCCATTGACTTGTGCACTCAAGAATGTATTGAACGGAACACGGCGTCAGAGACATTTCCATGCTTCCCGCCTGTTGGTTTTTCATTATGTCATCTGACTGAGCTGCTCATAACAACCTAGTACTAACTCGTGGGGCATGATTAAGTAGCACAAATACATTATATCAATTCCGTGGGCAAAAACTGTTTGGGTGCCCATTTCTTCTCACTCCAGAGCCCTTTATTGAATTTAGGGAGGGGTAATATTACGGAGCCTTCCCTTCCCCCTTCCCCAACGTTGTTACACCGATGGTTGGTGTGACGTAATCATCCTACGTTTCCATTTCACCACCTCACCATTCTCTGTTGCACGGGATATTCGCCAGTACTGAGCTATCGATATCAACTTCGGTTTTTTTTTAAGGGGAATACACTCATTTCTCCCAATAGCATTATATGTTATTAGGCGGCGAGTTCAGGGACGTGATTATTTTGAAAACCCGACGACTACTTTTTAGTCTACGTTCCAAAGTAAAGAAATACTTACTTATGACATCACTTTCCTGTATGTTTGTGTATGTGTGTGTATATATGTGTGATCCTACCCCCCCTTTTTTTTGCTCAACACTTTCAATTGTTTAACGTGTTTACAGAATTTCACCAAACTGGGCACACATATAGTACTAAGTAAGGAAACCTGATTTTTATAGTTTTAGACCACGTCGGGCACTTACTTTCAAAATGACGGCCATTTTAAAATTTAGGATTATATGTAATATCTCGGAAACTATTACACCGATTTAAACCAAATGTGGTATGCTTACAGCGCCAGATGTAATCATTGAATCCAGAGGTGAATATTGTTGTTGGTTTGTCATTTTGGAAGATGAACCACATGAAAAAATAAAGCATTTACGTTATATCTCGAAAACTACTAAACAAATTTTCGCCAAATTTGGCATGTAAGTAAAACTATAATAAGCCAGATAATTATAAGTACCTAACCTTTATAAGCACTTATTTTCAAAATGGCTGCCATATAAATATTTTAGGTNCTACTAAACAAATTTTCGCCAAATTTGGCATGTAAGTAAAACTATAATAAGCCAGATAATTATAAGTACCTAACCTATATAAGCACTTATTTTCAAAATGGCTGCCATATAAATATTTTAGGTTTTTTTTTTTGTATTACTAACATACCGTTTGACCAATTTAAACCAAAAATTTTACACTGACAGTATCTTTTCAATGCATCATATAAGCCAAACAGAAGCCACTTGTGTCAGTCATTTTTTAAGGTAGCGCTACATGAATTAATAAAGTTTTAGTGTAATATCTCTGAAAAAAATGGCTGATTCCTACCAACAAATATGGCAAACAAGGAGTACTGCGGTAGGTTATGTTAAATGAAATGTTTTAGGTATGGACACTAATTTTCAAAATGCGGCGATATAGTTATTTTAGTTTCCTATGTTAAATCATGGATATCATGTAATAAATTCCAATGAAAATATATATGCTGGATGTAATATTACAACAAAAAAATGTGTCCACACAATCTCTCTTTTCCGCCATTTTGTAAAATAGTATCACATGACAAATTAGAATTAGGTGATATCTCCGAAAATACAACCGATTTCTACTAAATTTGGCAATAAAGTAGCACAACTTCAAGCCATGTAAACATATGAACTTTGAGTGTGTCAAACACTTAGATTTTCAAAATGGTGGCCATAAAAGATTTCAGCTCAGAATTTTTTATTTACGAAATTACTTAACAAATTTCAACTTAACATTGTATGCTGACAATATAAATTACATCCATCAAAATTGTCTATGCAAAGCCTCATTTCTTCGCAATTTTGTAAGATAGCCCCACATAAATAATACAGTTTTATGCCGTATCTCGGGAAACAATCAACCGATTTCTTTCAAATTTGGCGAAGAAGTTGTAGTGTGGTAGGCCATATTAATGTATATTTTTAAAGTGTGTATGTCTCTTATTTTCTGATAGGCGCCAATACAAAATTTTTTAGTTTAGTTTGCTTTATCTACAAAACTATTTAAATTTAACTTTGTATATTGTAACCATTAAAATCATGGAATGTGCTAATACATAAACTTTTTGTCCTCCATCTATGAAGATGGTCACATGAACAATGGAGTTTTTGTGCCATATCTCGAGGAGCAATCAACCTATTTATACCAAAATTTCATGCAAGTATTGCTACATTAGGGTATGTAAATTATCAAGGGTTATGCGATGCAAACATGTTTTAATGGGTTGTATATGAATAATTTAATTTAAATTGTAATATATATGAAACGTTTCAACAAAATTCAACCAAATTTTTTACGCAGTTAGTATTAATTAGAAGCATAATTTATACATAGAGAAATCCTCTTTTGCAGGATTTTTTTTACAAAGTGCTGTCAGATGAGTAAAATGAAAACTTTGCCATATTTCCGGAATAATTCAACTAATTTCGAAAAAATGTTGCACAAAAACAGAATACCGTGTAAAGTTACGTGATTTAAATGGGATCAGACATTTGTTTTCAAAATGGCGGCCATATAAATATTTTGATAACTTTGGCATGTGTTTTTAAAAATTTAACCAGATTCAAGCAAACGTTTTATTTTGACAGTATCTATTAGACGCATAATATAAATTATTATTTTAGGCAGTTTTGTAAGATAGCGATGATTAAGATAATAATATTTATATGCCTATTCTCGAGTACCAATCAACCGATGTCCACCAAATTTTTCACACAAATAGCGTTATGTTAAACCATGTAAAGTTATGTGCTTTTAATGGCTCAGACACTTATTTTAAAAATTATGGCCGTGTAAATATTTCAGGTAAGTGAACATTATCATTCAAAAAATTAGATTGATTACATCCGAAGTTGATGCACCGAATCCTAATTCCGTGATGCAGTTGATTGCAAACTAGCTCAATTTTACGATTTTTTCTGAATTCTAATCCAGGGTAAGTCACTCGTGTATTTTAATTATCTTGGTACTGTTTCATATGTTTCTAGTTTCATCTCTTATTATATTGCTGTCAATGAGACGTCAATGCCTACCTATCATCTATCATTTTAAGAACTACACTAAAATTTATTTCCACCCATGTAGAGGAAAGTAGGCTAATTAGTTATCAGTAACTTCTTGCTGAGATAAAATTAGGTGTTAGTAAATGTGTGTGCATTTGACTGTGTTTATTGTGATGTTCATAGCTTAATTACAATTTAATGACCAAGAAATTACGTCCATTTCACAGTCCACGCCAATGCAACATCTCCCAGCGGACAACGCAACCTACCCCGCCACAGCTACAGTCAAATGCATACACCTATGAACACCCCCTTATATCTCGAAAAGTGCTCGTCAGATTTTCAAAATAATCAGCAAAACATGCAGCACAATCAGCACCACATGCACCACAATAAGCACCACATGCACCACAATCAGCACCACGTGCCCCACAATCAGCACCACGTGCCCCACAATCAGCACCACATGCACCACAATAAGCACCACTTGCACCACAATCAGCACCACGTGCCCCACAATCAGCACCACATGCACTACAATCAGCGCAATTCTCAGCACCACACTCAGCACCGCACTTAGCACCGCACACACCACAATGAGTGGTCATTTTTGGGTCCTTAAGTGTCATTATGTGTCATTTAGGGGTCATTATGGGTAATCAGGGGTAATTTAGGGGTCACTATAGGTTATTTAATGTGAAACTATGTGTCATTTAAGGACCATTTAGGGGTCATTGCTGGTCATTTAGGGGTCATTATGGGTCATTGTGGGTCATTATAGGTAATTCATACATCATTATGGGTTCTTGTGAATATTATAGGGTTCTTTAAGGGTCATTATGGGTCATTTATTAGTCATTATGGGTATTATGGGTCGTTTGTGGTGTGTTTGGTGCTAAGTGTGGTGCTGAGTGCGGTGCTGATTTTGCTGCTGATTTCAGTGCTGACTGTGGTACATATTATGGTGATTGTGGTGCTGACTGTGGTACATTTTATGGTGATTGTGTTGCTGACTGTGGTGTGTGTGGTGCTGATTGTGGTGCGCTGCACGTGGTGCTGCGTGTGGTGCTGTATGTGGTGCTGCATGTGGTGCTGCATGTGATGCATGCAGTGTTGATTGTGTTGTGTGCGGTGCTGATTGTGGTGTGTGTGGTGCTGATTGTGAAGGGTCGGTCTGGCACGAGTGAGTTATCTGTTTTAAGTGTTACCATTATTTCATGCTGAGCAAAGAACTTGTCTGGAAGAAACTGTTGAAGATATAACTGCATGGTAATGTGATTAAGGAACTAGATAAAATGCCTGGTTGAATGCAGGCATGAAAATGCTTAAATCTCACTGATTAAATGTGTAAATAAGTATATATATGGGCATAGAGAGAGAGAGAGCAATAGCTAGGCCAAGTAGGTACACATGTTGCCACTGTGGAAAGGACATCGGTTATTTTCATTAAAATTATGCAAGTCAATGATTGTGCGAAGCCTACTGTGGAGCTTACCTTTATGGATGTACCTTCTCCCACTGCTGGAAAATTACATGTGAAACAGTGTTGCTGTGTTGCTACTGTGGAAAGCTCTTCAGCAAAAGCTGCTATGCTCGGCGACATGAGAGAACCACATGTACGAAGAGTCCTTTTCGCGCGATGAATTATTACGACAATGGGCACATGCAGTTTATGCAAGGCGGTATATTGAGAACCACGTCAAGAACTGCAAGTAATCCTCTCACGTATTGTTGAGATATCTTCAATCATAGATGAACTTAAGAATAGGGGTTATATCAGATGGGAGTATTGGCTACTATCCACGATCTGCAAACATATAATAAATGTAAAGATGGAATGTTAAAAATAATTAGAAAGATAGAATATATATAGTAAGTAAATTAACGAAATTTATTCATTCAGTAATGTGTGTTTAATTTCTTATACAGTCGCCTCTGCTTCTCTGAAAGACCTATTAATTCAGTGGCGTAAACAATCAATTGTGAGTCTGGTTTAGATAAAATGTATGTGAGTGCATGCAGTAGCAGAGCTATAGTTCGATTTTAAGTATTATGCATTACTCGTGTCGTTTAAAATCGAATGAGTTCTATATGGCGAACGAATGAAATGAGGGAAATATTATTTGAGGAATGTTTCGCAACTAGTTGGTAGGCTTGGTCAATTGGTATGGTAAGTTGGCTTGGTATATTACTATTACCCTTTGGTATGGTCAGCTACAGTAGAAATGATTTGCGAAGATTTCTGCGAAGAGGTTATCTACGAAAATCTTATTAGGAGATTGTTTTCGAGGTTGTCCATCATCATTTGTTTATATAGGTGGGTGGAATGGCAGGTTGGTCTTGTTGGTTGGTCTATCCAGTTTTTTAGAAACTGGTCCCGTCAGGAGCTAGTCTTAGGCTAAGTCAGTCTCTTCAGGAATCAGTATTGGGTGGAGTTAGTCTTGGGTGGAGTTAGTCTTGGGTGGAGTTAGTCTTGTGTGGAGTTACTCTTGGGTAGAGTTAGACTTATGTGGAGTTAGTCTTGGGTGGCATTAGTGTTGGGTGGAGTTAGTGTTGGGTGGAGTTAGTCTTGGGTGGAGTTAGTGTTGGGTGGAGTTAGTCTTGGGTGGAGTTAGCCTTGGGTGGAGTTAGTCTTGGGGGGCGTTAGTCTTGGGTGGAGTTAGTCTTGGGTGGAGTCAGACTTGTGTGCAGTCAGTCGTTAATTAGTATTCTTAGTCGGTATGGTCCCTTGTTGTGACCTGTAATTGACAATTGTATGAATTGCGATTTTTCTAGATTTTTCGAGTTCGATGTCATTGAGGTAAGGTCAAGGTTAACAACCAACATGGTGGCTAAATCGATAGCTCCTCTGGCGACGAAATCTATAATTAATACACTAGCATCACCTGGTTGTTGAAAATTAAAACAAATGGCAAAAGAAAAAACAAGATGGCTGCATACGACGGAATGAGCAAAGTTGAGGGAGATGGAGGCCTGTCGACTAATTAACCGACGTGAAACATTAGTGGCGGGTCGAGCGAGCGTGAGTAATCAAAGAATAAAAAAACACTTTTCAAGGGGGCGAAGCGAGTACAAATAATCAACCAATGAGAAACATTGGTGGAGGGATTGGAGGGGAACCGAGTAATTAAAAATTAGAAACATTGGTGATGGTCAGTCGTCTGCTGGATGTGGTGCTGAGGAAACCTCAGAAAATGGAAATTTGTAAAAAACAAACTTTTAAATAATAATTTTTTAATAATTTTAGATGAATTTTTAAATATTTTTTTTTTATAAATTTTAAAAGTTTGTAATTTTTTTTTGGAATATTTTGTGATTTTTGGGTTCAATGTCATACAAGGCCACGGGGTCAAGTTCAAAGGTTAAGTTTAATGTCACTTGGATTAATTATTGTGGTCGGTTGACGACATAACATGGCAGCCGAAATACCAGAATGACAGATCATGGTGTCGGTTTCGGCTCTGTGGCCCGTTATGTCCAAACATTAGAAATTTAAATTTTTTAAATTTCTGGTTAAGGATCTTGGGTCAAGGGTCTTGAGTCTTGGGTCTTGAGTCACGACACTTGAGTCTTGATTCAGGGTCTTGAATCTTTGGGCAAGAGTCTTGAGTCTTGGGTCAAGGGTCTTGAGTCTACAGACTTGAGCTTGGGTCAAGGATCTCGAGTCTTGGGTTAAGGGTCTTGAGTTTTGGGTTTTTGAGTCTTGGATCAAGTGTCTTGAGTCTTGAATATTGAGTTTTGGGTCAAGGGTCTTGAGACTTGGGTAAAGGGTCTTGTGTCTTGGGTAAAGTGTCTTGAGTCTTAGACTCAACACCACAATAAGTGTGGACCAAGTGAGTGAGTGAGTGAANTGTGTCTTGGGTAAAGTGTCTTGAGTCTTAGACTCAACACCACAATAAGTGTGGACCAAGTGAGTGAGTGAGTGAAGAGACTTGCGCGGCTTTTATTATCGAGGTCTTGAGAGCCGATGAGGGTGAAGCGAGTTGAGTATGGAGGAGCGCCGAAATGAGGGGGCGGGGGAAAACGGGAGATCCCCGAGAAAACCCACCGACCAGCGGCATCGTCCGGCACGATTCCAACTTGTGAAAAAATCTG
>NQII01000352.1:220089-354136 GCA_002778355.1 Clitarchus hookeri
TTCATCAGGCCTCACGTTGTTTCCAAGACTAGCAGGGTCTAAAGTATTCCAGTATGAAATTCAAACCCACGACACAAATTTCATTCACAAAATTCAGATTGTAAAGCTAAGCATGTTGAAGGGACATTTTTTCCCCTTCGAAATTTGAGGATATTTTATGGTTCTGTGAAATAATATCGATGATTACAAAATAAAAACAAATAATCGTTTGTAAATTTACTTTCGCCATGCTTTTTAGCGTAAATTTTGGGAGGGTTATTTATGATGTCACCCAAACCTCATGAATGCACCATATTCGCCCAAAATTTTGGATGANGTAAATTTTGGGAGGGTTATTTATGATGTCACCCAAACCTCATGAATGCACCATATTCGCCCAAAATTTTGGATGGCTCAACTTGCCATCAGACCTACATATTGGACCAGTGGCGAGTTCAGAAAATCAGAATCGTGCACATAAAAAAGGGTTATTTTCAGAACCCCACGAAACTTTTAAATTGCGACCAGTAGCTAGAAATAAAATATGTTATGTAGATAATTAATATATTAAATATCTAGCAGGACATGAATACTGTTGAATGTGAACAGCAAACCATAATATAAAAAAAATTTTATGCAATATATATTATTGCCCAGCAAATAGCTATGATAAAAAATGCCAATTTAGTTTAGTAATAACAATAAGTCACAAAATTCTTACTATCCCTTCCTGTAATGGACTGCATAGTAATACAAAGCAGTGCTCCGTTTGGAAAATTATACTTATATAAAAATATATAATAGTCTCCCCGAAAATTGTTTACAGGGTGACAGACTATCAAACATATCCAATATTATTTGAACAACTTAGTTTGATGGTGAAAAAAATGTAAGACCTTATACCGCCTTCAAATTGTAGACTCCAAGAGTATACATTTTTTTCTAGATTTTTATTTTGTTGTGATATGAAATAATTTTCTGAATAAAGTATGTAATGAGGAATATTACTTTTCGACGAGCTACAGAAATTTTAAATGTATATAGTTTTTCGTATAAATCTCAAAATGCAGTTAGGAAACAACTCAAAATAATTGATCATGTTATTATAATGCCACGAAGAGTATGTTATGAAATTTGTTGTGCGGTTCGCCTGTATTTCGATTTTAACTTTTGAGACAAAATTTACACTGAAAATAGCTAAAAGTTCAATACTTGCTGCAAATGAACCAAGTGGCGAATTTCAAATAAATCCCAACGTGCCGCTCTGTTACTTCAACAAACACTTGAGTTGAAATCGAGCATTGCGGTAAAACACATTTTGGAAATTTACATGTATCAAAATTTCAAGTTTAAAATTGACACATTTATGCAAAAAAGTCGATAATTACTATTTTACAAATTATTTGGTATAAAATTAAAGTTATCATCGCCATAGTGGGACGAAACCAAGAACTGTCTTTGAAGTCTTGAAAAAAGAAATGTTTGCTCGTGAGATTCGAGCTATATTGCATTTACGTACATTTCCCCATAACTTAATTTCCAGTTTGAATATTTAAAATCCAAGCTTGTCAAGGCACGGGTAGTTATTTAAAAATCCAATTTCTTTTTCACCCGAAATTCATTTCACATCATTATATAACCTTAATCGAAGTTTTCGTCATTATTTTAAGCTGCCATCTACCTGGCGCTTCAACTGCGTTGCAGATTGTTTGAGATACACACACTTCCACGAAACTATGAAACGTGCGTCGGACGTGTTGTTTCACTATAAATCCATATTTCATCACCTAACTCAAACTTGATCTTTTTTCGAGAATACGAAACTGGAGACGAATGAGAACTGATAATTGAAGACTGATTATAAACACTTTGATGTAAAGGTTAAGTCTTCCGGCATATGATATCACGGAGATCAAATGCAGACAAATTAGTCAAAGAAGGATTAGGAGCATTGTGACGCTTACGGGAAAAAAACAAATTTCCAAAATACCAGTTCCTGGTCTAGCTGTTATATCTTGAAGTCCAAAACGAATCAGTCTCCAGTTTTGTATTCTCGAAAGAAGATCAAGTTTGAGTTAGGTGATGAAATATGGATTTATAGGAAATTACTTGGTACTATGGGAAATGTTCGTATAATTGGTCATGTAGAGGTTGTTTATAATCCATAATTAATAATAAAGTTTTTTTTTAACAGACGAGGGCTGTTGAGTACTTTCAAATGTCACACACGTTGGAAACACCATTCTATAGTGCTCCAAAAAAAGCTAAGAAAAAGGCTTTTTCAGAGCGCTATATATCAATATATATACGTGCCAGATGCACATAAAACTACTCAGGAGCCATGTACTGAACCTTCGTACAGACTTTCCACTAACAACATAATAGGGTCGCCGCTTGAAGTCCCATAGGTACACACAGTGCGACGAGAACACTGCACGCCAGTTCAGAGTCTTGCACTTAGTGGCGACGGAGCACTTGATGCACGTGGCAGTGTCGCCCTTATTGCTCCTGCACTTCTCCACCTCAATAGTTGAAAAGTACTCCGGGTAGGCGGGAGCCTTAATGTTTTTGCTTTCAAATGGGGAAATGTGGATATAATTGAAACCGCACAAACTTAAAAAAATTCTGTAAAATAGTTCTCCATGCCATGTCAACCTTAGAATTTTAATCTGCGGCCGTAAAATTTTAATAAGAAGATTTGTAAAAAAATTCTTAAGTTTAATGGGATTTGTCCGCCTTGAAAGAGGGAGGAATTGGGGAACAGAAAGAGCGATGAGTGTGGTAATTGACTTGTCTGGCCGCACGATTGTGCTAAGAGCAACGGAGCTGCCTCGTGATTCTCCGAGGGACTCAGATCGGGAGAAGGCGGAGATGGCGTGGAGGCCGGAGCGAAGATGGCTCGTTCCCAACATCCACCATGACTCATTGTTTACGAGCACCGAAACGGCCACCTAAAAGTGTTTTGGAGAAAAAAAAAACTAGTCGAGAGGTCCTGTCGCCTGTGGCATGAGTGTCTGCGTAACCGTCAGACCGAAAACCTAGCGTCAGACTTTTGCGTTAATTAAGTAACCGTATTATACCATGTACGCGGTTAAAATTAGCACTTTTGTAAACCCTACTCAATATCCACTTTCCTGAAAACTTCACATCCTTCCGCCATATGTAAAATTAACATTGCAGTAAACCCGACATTTTTATTTATGAGTCGAACAAGTAAAAAAAACGAGATATTTAGGGGTGTAAACTTGTTACAAATATATGCCAATGCGTACCCTTATATGCATAAAACAAACGTCAAATGAATAAAATATATGAGGTATTCACAAATTTAAACATGACGCTTTTAATTCGACGTTACGGACATACATGTTGTATTGTTCGCTGCCAACTTTACACGAAGAATGTCAGGAAGTATTCACGTTGAAATACAAGCCGTTTGGAATACGGAAATTTTTTCGAACCTTGTTAACAAAAGTGCTCAATTAGTGGCAGCCAGTATATTCGTGTGGATTGTTGAAATAATAAAATTAGTAAAGGCACTTAACATTAATTTTAATATGGGGCTCGTTGCGTTAACTTTGCGTTATCGTAATGATCAGGTATAGGTGGCTTAGAAGTGCATTCACATTGAATTAAGAGTGACGCAAAGATAAGGTTTCCACGCGAGAAGTTGGACCAACTTCGAAATAACGTGAAGGTAACATAGGGTCAGCCAATCATATTCAATAAGAGAATTTGAATTGTTTTCTGTATTACTATTTTTTTTCCTACCAACTTCCCCCTTGACGGGATATTGTCTTGTATCTAACGGTTGGTCGTTGATTGCAACGAACTTCAAAGTTTTAATTTAGTTTTCGTTTAAATTAATGATAAAACTCATTAACGGTTTGGAAAACTACAAAATTAAAGAAATTATATATGGGAGCAAATAGGCGCAAATTGAAGTCAGAGATGAGGTTATTATTGGCACATATATGCAAATGTTTTAAATATCGTACTATTTTTTATATGTGAATATTACTGTATTATATTATGCATACTAATATCCACGTATACAGAGTGAGGCGGAATTCGACCAACAAACGTCGTGAGGTGAATCTACATGCAAAATAAAGTGGGAAATACATGGGACACTTTCTACCTAAATTGAATATGAAGGAATATATGTGCTTTAGAAAATCAAGATTTTAGACCGCATTTTTCCAAATATCGAAGACAATGTGAAATTAAATTACAATTCCGCGAACACTGCTTAACGTCATCTGGATCTTCAACCTGAGAGCAAACTCTCATCAGGACGTCTCGCCGAAATACGAATTACTTGGGTGACCACCCTATTATAAAATACAACTTCTTTAACGTCAGGGACTGTGAACGTTTTGTGTTTGTTCACTGAGCAGTGAGAATTAAGTAAAAAAAAACATGGGGTGTGGCTGTGTCGGGGACACGGCCGTTTGTTTTGCGTGAATACGTCTACGTTTTTACGTCCCCGGCGCCGCTTCACTCGATCATATGGCGTTTCATGGGTATCACTGGATTGATCTTGAGATGCTCTTTCCAACCGTATACGATTTTCGTATTTCGGCTTGGCTTTTTGACGAGTATAGGCCGACATAGTGTTAAGTTTTAAATTTTTTTAACTTTAAACTCATACATTTTCACCATAACCACGCCACACTAATTTCTTATACTCTCCATCGATTGATCTCGACGAGAGCTGTTGATTAAAACTTAAACGAGCGTCGTAGCTACTCCGCGTCTAAAGTTATACTACGAGGAAATTACGAGACGCGGCGAAACAAACTCAAAATGGCGATGCACCCACCCCTGTCACGCGCTACGCTTTGCAGTCCTCACTCGACGTAACAAATTCTTTGANGGCCGACATAGTGTTAAGTTTTAAATTTTTTTAACTTTAAACTCATACATTTTCACCATAACCACGCCACACTAATTTCTTATACTCTCCATCGATTGATCTCGACGAGAGCTGTTGATTAAAACTTAAACGAGCGTCGTAGCTACTCCGTGTCTAAAGTTATACTACGAGGAAATTACGAGACGCGGCGAAACGAACTCAAAATGGCGATGCACCCACCCCTGTCACGCGCTACGCTTTGCAGTCCTCACTCGACGTAACAAATTCTTTGATCCTTTGGCAATCGAGTGGTGTAATTGAATTTTAGATGTATACGATAGATTCGGAGCTGCAATGCCAAATTATATCCCCCGATCTTGTTATCACTATATTTTCTGGATTGCCCACTGTGGTTGCAAATTTAAAGACGTATTCACGTCAAAAAAAAATGTTCTCTTCTTGAAACTGCCCAAGATCCACAATTTTCGTGTAATACGCACACAACGCTTCAGCTGCAGCGATACAGTGCCTAGTACGTGGGCAATACTAATTTTAATGCGTCTATGGTATGCTGCTGTGCCCGCTGTACAAACGATGGCGAAGGAAATTTCTAAAGCTTGCTCTAAACAACATGTAAGCCTACCATACGTAAATAAGCTTACAGTTTAGAGGCTGCCTATTGGTATCTGGCGACAGTCGGTGTGTGATTCCCTGAAGGAAGTATTGGTATTGCCTTCGCTCCTAGTACCGTACCGCTGCCGCCGAAAGTTTTATGTGCGTTTTAAAAGAATAATAATAATGGCGTGTGCACCCAGGGCAAGGCAACACCCTCCGAGTGACGGTCTTTCCAGCTGGGACCCGTAGGTGACCGTCATCACCGGGCATGACAGAAATGAGACCCTAGAATGGAGCGGCGCTGGAATGCAAGGGCAACGGGAGTACCCAGAGAAAACCCGCTGGCAAGCGGCATCTTCCAGCACGATTTCCACATGCGAAAGTCCGGGAGTGAACCCGCCGGGGATCGAGCCCGGATCACCGTGGTGGGAGGCGAGCGCCCTGGCCACTGCGCCGCCGCTGCCCCTGTTTTAAAAGAAAACTGTGGGTCTTGGGCAATTACAGCAAGACAGGAGTTCATATATCCTTTAATATTCATTTCAGGTAGAAAAAGTTCAATATATTTCCTACTTGATTTTGTATAAGGCATGTAAACTCACGGAGTTTGTCGGTCGAATTACGCCCCGTTCTCTATACACGAGCCTTTTACAGACCTTAGGTGCAGCACATTTTGTAGCACTGCATTACAACAGATGAAAGACCAGCATTTCTTACTCCAGGATAAACACATCTACAATTTTATAAGGATTGGACACAGAGTTCACGCATAGCTAACATAAAGAGGCCCATATTAACGTAAATATGAACCGGCTTTAAGCGTACATGATTTATGCAGCGCTTAACATCTGATGACTTCATCTTCGTCAGTGGAGGTAAAAAAACTGTTGGAGTGAGTTTTAAGGGTGGATTGAGTGAGTTTTAAGTGACTGGAAACAGAAGATAGCGTAAAAACCCACCCGTCAACGGCAACATTAGCCACGTTGTGCGCAGTCAGTGAGATCGGCCTACCTCATCTTTTGTCTATGATTTTTAAGTGCTTAATAGTACCAATCCACCTAACCTACGAGATATATATTTCGTATACACCTTCCCATGTGATACAATTCCTGTAGGCACACTTGGGCGACCTTCCATATTTTCACATCTAAATGTTATTTTCCTGTTTTTTTTTTTATTGTTTTTAGTATTTTCACAAATGTCAAGAAAACTGTGCAAATTACGTCATTGCCTTACAAATTGTTGCCTTAAAATTCAAACATTTGAATTTATTACAGGAATATATACACTATATTACAACCTTACTCCACCCATCCAATAAACTTATACAGTCCCAAAACATGCCTGCTATTCCTGAAACATTATAGGTTTGTAAATTTTTGCACTGCCATTTTCTATTCATCACCATTAATATACTTCAGTTTTTTTTTCTTTGCCTTCCCTTTTGTCTAACCAATCTTCTCCACTTGTTACATTGATAAATCACTTCAGCTGCAGCCTTCGCAATTTGCACGTGTTACACCCTCCGTTGTCATTTCATTTCCCTTCCCACTCCACATTTAACTTCAAAAATGTCCCCTTTTATGTGCCCCTTTGCTAATTATGAGCTGCAGCAACAGTTTTCATTCTAGGAAGGTACTACACTTTTCTATACCACCTTCATTTCTGTTACGAGTTTCAACTGCTCCCCCTTTTCCTACCACACTTTACCTCCCAACCCATGTAAGTTAAGAGATTTTTTCCATGACATGTACCTCATCCTTCTTGACGAATTCAGTTCCCATTATAACGCCCCCCCCCCTTTTTCCATTAACTTTTCGCGTACATCTTTGCAATTCCCAAACTATTTAAACCACGAACTTCAAATTTGCCTTGTACCCATTCTTTCTTTGAGCGCTTCCATTTCCGTAATATCTCTGCCGCCTCCTTTCCCATCCTGCAGAATCTTTAGGAGAATCTTTGCACCAAGTTCGAAAAATTCTTTGTGTGAAAATGTGTATATGTAAGAATGTATTTGTTTGTGAATATATAGTGTAAATATATAAAGAGCATGTGTATATATACTTTATAAGATGAAATTTTATAGCCCATTGAGTTATGTGGGCCCGTCATATAGTTTTCCGTAAATACATGTAACTCGCGAAACAACAACAACAACAACAACAACAAAAAACAACAAAAGTCTCACGGAGCACTAAACTTCATGTTACATTGCAGTTTGTTCTAAACCACCTCAAGCTTTTCCTCCTAAAAAAATAATATTTAGGTGACACAAACTATTCTACTCAAACCTTTTACATATGACACCTGCTTACTTCTTAGTACGTAATGCACACCTTAATCTTCAACTCTTCTTCTATAACACTATCTTATGGATCCTCTTGTTTACATTTGCTCGCACTGATATGCCTTCAACTTATCCACTTACATTTGCATTTCTCCACGAATCGTTAGGTTCTGGGTTGGAATACCACGTGAACAATGAACAAACGAGAGAGACTGAGGCGGCGGTTAATAGCCGTGGTCTTTAGCGCCGATGGACGTGAATCGAACTGAAGATGAGGCAGTGAAGTTATGTAATTTTCGAGGGAACTGGGGGCAGCCTGAGAAAACACGACGTTCAACGGCAATGGCCGCCAGGTTTCCCATATGTGACACCGCCTGGGATCGAGCCCCGGTTTGCCGTGGCGGGAGGCGAGTTGTCTGAGAAACTTCTGTCCCACGGCCCCACGCAACTAAAGTATTATTTTAGCTTGACAAACGCAAGAATCTGGGTTTGGCCCCGCGGCCAGCTTTCACCAGGTTCGTTGACGGGGGAAGGCGATCGCGGTAGCCACTACAACACCGCGGCCTCTGTAACGGTCAACTGTGTGCCAATTTTAATCATAAAACGGTAAGTGAAATACGCGATATGAAATTCACCCAAAAAAAATTAAGTGCGAGGCAAAGCGGTTACTTCGCCGTGAAAAAAAACTTTATTTAGTTCTTCCGGTTAGATAAACCAAAGAATTGACGAAAGTGCTGAGGTTGACCTTGGGAGCAATAATTGAAGAATAAATTAATAAATAAGATGTTAAGAATATTGGTAAATTATCTACCGAATAAGGCCTTTGTAAGGAACGCGTGCTTTTGGAAGCATACACAATAAGGGTAATAGGTTTTATAAGCTCAATGAAGCGTTCAGTTATATGAGTGATTTTTAGGCTCATTTTCCAAATATGAACGTTTGGTGGAGGTATTAAACACATTAAACTTTACGGAAACATCAATAAAATATACACATAACGGGGTTGAATTCCTCTACTTTTGATGACGCACACCGCTAACATAAATTATGGAGCTGATACAAGCAGTAAATGTAANGGGGTTGAATTCCTCTACTTTTGATGACGCACACCGCTAACATAAATTATGGAGCTGATACAAGCAGTAAATGTAAATCTGTGATTAGCGTAATAAATACGAAATGTCGAAGTCACGGAGAGTTGTTGAAATATTTATGCGTGATAGAAGGTTAATAAGAATACATTATTGTTTTTCACCCTAAAATTAATATGTGGGTNATTGTTTTTCACCCTAAAATTAATATGTGGGTTAAGCAATGTCATACGAATAAATAAATGCAATGCATTTTATTTTGTTTAATAGAAAATTTAATAAGCTGGCAATCAGAGGCAGTGGAATGTGTCCCACATAAGAGAAAAACTTTCACAAGTTAATGAAAATGAACCGCTGAATAATTTTCTTTGTAATACTTCGTAACGCTGATTCCCACGGACGACGCACGGGTTAACTCAGGAGCTTCAGGTTTGAGAACCGCTCTTTCAATAACAATTAACAACAATAAAACAACACCAAAGTACAGTCGAATTTCAATACGCAAGGGCGCAAAATGCATGTTCATTGCAGCGTTAACTCGTTTTTTAGCGGGATTACGCGTTACGAGACAAACCATTAGGAGTCACATAAGTATTTCCAAAATCGCTGTAGTCTAAAAGTCCTTCAGTTTCTGACAGCCGGCTATAAAACCCGCGCAAACGAAACACGCGCGTGTGTGTGTGTTCACCCTAANGTAGTCTAAAAGTCCTTCAGTTTCTGACAGCCGGCTATAAAACCCGCGCAAACGAAACACGCGCGTGTGTGTGTGTGTGTGTTCACCCTAACTGAAGCTCACTTTAGAATATCCCCCGCCCCTTTTTTTTCTCATGCAATTACCATACGCAAAACATCGTTGAATATTCGCTTTATAAATAAAGGATCCCTAAAATGTTATTCTTGAATTGAAAATAAGTGTGATAATGTAAATGAATACACAACATATTTGGCAATTCAGACACTTGTGTTGATGAGTTGATGTAGTAGCTACAGGAGTAGGTGCTAGGAGGGCTATGAAACTTCAAGCGCCATGGCCAGCTCATACTCACGTGCAGGTATATTTCATCTTGGCACCAAACACGTGGGGTACAGCAACTATCATTATTATTATTACTTTTTTTTTTAATATGTGATTTTGAACACATGCATTCGAACCAAGTATTTATTTAATAATAGCAGTTCCGTAGTTATTGTGATTTTCTTATATTCAGAACTTGCGGAGAAGATAAGTTATATTATTTAACATTATGCATGTTAAGAAGCTCGATGGTTCACACGCTTGTACATTTCCACACGGCACTGTTTACTTCGTAAACCATATACTTTTTTACCCAATCCTTTTTTTCACACTGCAGGGTCCGCATGATACAGATCTGCGAGTCAATAGATCCCACGGTAGCTGCTAGACGTGAAATGTTCATGTGAAAACAACATCGGTTTTACCTCAGGGTTGAATATAGTCGCCAGCCTGTCGTATACGCCTTCTCCTAAGTTAAGAATTTGGTTGAGGCCACTTTAATATCCAGCGCTTCAATGGGACATCGTTTTTAAAATAAATTTTTGTAACGATTTTATTTACGCCCATCTACTAAAACACATTTCCGTCTTCTGCATTTTGTTTCCAGCTTATGCACTTGTATTTACTTTAAACCTAAACCCACATTTGACATTTCCACTGCTCTCAGCCATGATTGACGTAAACACTACAAATCTAAGCAGTAGCACACATGGTCAACAGTTAAAATTTGAAAAGAGCAAATGATTCCGTTAACGTTAGGCTATCTCATAGAGGTTCCCTTAAAATAGCATTGCTTTAAATTTTACACATTATACGATATTTAAAAAAATTTTCATCAACCTCTTTTACTAACTTAATACATAACGTCATAGTTCTGGAACAAAACAGGTATTATAATTGCTAAAATTCCATGATTTGGTGAAATATGAATCACTTAGACATATTTCTTTCAGTTCCAACCAATTAACTTTGTTAAAATTTTGTGTTACTTTTTTACTTACTTTCTAAATAAAAAATATTTTTAGAGCAATTGTNAGGTATTATAATTGCTAAAATTCCATGATTTGGTGAAATATGAATCACTTAGACATATTTCTTTCAGTTCCAACCAATTAACTTTGTTAACATTTTGTGTTACTTTTTTACTTACTTTCTAAATAAAAAATATTTTTAGAGCAATTTTTTAGTGAACTTACCGGTTTGCCCACTTGTCTGGGTATCACTGTGATACTCCCCCTATAAAAAAACTTTCCACGCGTTCGTGCAAAGTTTTTTTATGGGGGAAACCAAATCTATAACACTTTATTCCCTTTTCTATGCTTATCGGAAGAGTTCCTCTCAACCTTACACTCAGTTGTATATTTGCTTCCGGTTTTGTGGCTTTCCTGTAAGTAAATGTGAAAAATAACTGCGAATGTCCCGAGAAATTAATTATGAATAAATGTACCGAATTTTAACACATCTAAACAGTAAAACAAGACAGATATTTTAAAGTTCTGCTGTACTAATACTTCGTGTCAGGTCATTTATTTGTTAATTCTTAAAATTAGATTTCTACCAGATCCGTTGTAGGAAATAAATTATTCAAATATAAACTCAAATGCTTTACAGGGAAAATTTGTCATCATAAGTATCTCGACATTAAGTTTATATTTCCTGAGTTGTACGACCAACACCTCATGACCTATAATAATAACTTCTTCTCAAATCCTGTCAGTTTTATAAAATTACATTTAACACGAACATTTTTGGAAGTAAATTTTTGAGACATGATTAGTACTCTTTTGAATCCATTAGAAGTGACTTAATTTGAACCGACACAAAACTGACATTGCAGGAGTAACTGACGATGTGAGATATACTATTAGCAGTAGCTGTTTGCAAGACAAACGTGTTTACTCGTGTACACCTAGCTTCACCCACACGAGAATGAGTTAGTTCACTGCAGGTGGTTTCCTTAAAACTTGCAATGCTGGTCATAAGTCGGTCTCTGCATAGGACATTTGTTCTAAATGGGTCACAGCGACATTTAGTGACGAATGCATGAAGTACTTCCGTACAGAGTAATATGTCATGTGGTCGAATCATTCTAAAGTTCATGTGTTGAAGGTATTGCTATACATAAAGATATGCAGTTTCAGAGAAACACACACAATGAAAAAATACTAGCCACTTATTGTCGCCATATGTTACCTCAAACCCCTTCTTTTACATTTTAATACTCACAGTAAGAAATTTAACTTAACTTGCTGGGACGAAGTCTTTAGGGATGAAAGCGATTGTGATAGAGAAAAATTCCATTGTTAAATCCATGTTCGGAAACAATCGATTTGGCTCGAACTAAAAGGAAGCAGCACAGAAACGACAATGCTTCCGAACTGCAACGTCCAAAAACCTGTTCTAGCTTTAGAATGTTCTGTTAGATCATCACAGTTCTTATTGTGGGACCGAATAAAATATTGCCGAAGTTTTGTGTCGACAGAACCTTTTTACGTAGTATAAATAAAGAGATCTCCTGTACGAGCATTACGTATAGTCGTATATACGNCTGTTCTAGCTTTAGAATGTTCTGTTAGATCATCACAGTTCTTATTGTGGGACCGAATAAAATATTGCCGAAGTTTCGTGTCGAAAGAACCTTTTTACGTAGTATAAATAAAGAGATCTCCTGTACGAGCATTACGTATAGTCGTATATACGATAACAAACAAGGCTACAGCATTCAGTTATGTTGATATGAAAGAGTGTCAGGATATTCGCCTTCCAAAGGTAAGCCGGGTTCGGTTTCATGGCAAGGTCACGCTCATTTTCGCATGTGAGAAACATGGTGGGCGTTGTCTGCTTGCATTTCTCCGTTACTCAATATTCACATCACGTGTCAAAGGGTACATAAATTCTATTCCTAAAAGCATATTATGTTCCGAAAGTGCGAAGCTCAGGATGTGCGTGAAACGTAGCAAACACCATATATTATTTAATAAAAAATAAATAGCAATCTCTACAAGTGCCAGCAGTTTCCTAATATTGACACTAAAAGCATACACTATGTTCCTTAAAATCATAAACGTATCTTGTGGACCGTAAGAGTCAAATACGAACATACGTAAGTAAGGTACATTTGCTTTGTGTGGCGAGAAATTGGCAGAAAAATCATAATTAAACGTCGTCAATTTACATATCATATTTAGATGTGAACCCTAAGTCTATATTTTTTAACTTGGGGAGAAGCTTCCAATCACGTGTGTGTTAAAGACAATTTGAGACTCACTACATCCTACACCTTGCAATGTTGGGAGTTTGCCGGCTTTACCACACACTAAACTCAAATCACAGAGCGAGCTGTGGTGACTCACTAGACTCGCATTCGGGAGAATTAAAATTTGTATCCTGGTTCACAAACCCAGAATTCGTTGACCCACAGCTTTCTTTTCAGAAGTCACTCCAAATGAATTTGCAGGATGGTTTCTTCAAACAGGATATGGCAGATTCATTCCCTGCGACCAACAGTCGGCGCATCGTGTTCTGCCTCCAATGACCCAATTGTTGACGAGAGACTGAGTTCTTCTAAACCCAAATAATTGAAACATTAGTCACTGATGGTCAGTTACAAGGCTACTGCAGACTGGTGAAAGGGGTGAAATGAATTTGCAACTTGTTGCTTCGAAACATCATTCAGTAAAATTACTTGCGTTTATTTAATTTTCTTCGCTCCGCGGGGCCACGGTGGCACAGAGGCTAGAGCGCTCGCCTCCTACCAATGCGAACCGGGTTCAATTCCCAGGGGGGTCGGCTCCCCGATTTTCGCTTGAGGGAATCGTGCTGGACGATGCGGCTGGTTGGAGATTTTCTCGGGGATCTGCCGTTTCCTCCGCTCTTCCATTCCAACGCTGCTCCACACTCACCTCGCTTCACCATCATCGGCTCTCAAGACCACGATGTTTAGATCCACCGAAACATATCCACTCCACTTAAGGGCACTGCCTACCAGCTGGCAGTTGGGAGATTTAGATATTAAATCCCATGTTAAGGAAATTTCGCCTCAGTGCGTTAATTTTGAACATCGGCTTTTCAAACAAAATGTAATATTCGCGAATATTTTATATGAAGATCTCTACGAGCGTATGTAATCAATATAGATAGGCATTATGTACTTTTTGTAAAACATAAATTTTAAAAATTCCTTGCAAATAGGAAACATCTACGCTGTATGGAACTTCTCTTAAAATTTCGCGAAGAATATATCTTGTTTGAAACTCCTATCTTTAAAATTAACGCATTAAAGCGAAATTTCCTAAACATGGGACTTCTTATGTAAATGTTGCAGCTGCCATCTGGTGGGCAGTGCCCTTAATGAAGGTGTCGTGGCTGGAATGCCCCCCAGCGGGAGCTGGCAAAGCAAGCATGTATCGACTCGGCAAGAGCGTTAGGGTGGGCGCTGCTGCCACACCGTCACGCAGTTGGCATCGGGACGCAAATAACCGAGCGAGCAAGAACACTGGCCGCTGCCCAAGTTGCAAGACTCGGCGGCAAAGGCTCGCGACACGTCACTGCCAGGCGAGCTCAGGTGGCCGCCATGGGGAAGGTCGTTAGGACCGCAAGCCTGCATCTGACCTCGCTGGCAGTAGGCACGCGGTATTCGCTTCATCTCCCGCCGTCGCTGGCTCCGTCCGAGCCAATTACCGCGAGCTCAAAGCAGGCGCCAGATGAAAGCGAACGCAGGACGACGACGATCATGATAATAACTTATTTGAGAAATTTCGAATGTTAACCAAACCAACTGTGAATACCAAACGAGGCTGCCACTTTAAAAAAAAAAACGTAAACAGAAACACGCGCTACTAAAACACAAACTCACAATTCAATGTACAGGTCAAAATTCTGTAATACAAAGTAGATGTTCCTGAGATATTCTGGCTCATTCTGTTGCAAGTAAGATTCTAGAAAACCAACTCATAATTCAGTGTTCGATTGCAACATTTTATAATAATAAGTTAATATGCCTTATATATTATGGTACATTCGGTTGCATGTTAAAGCCTAAAACTCTTACACATAATTCAAAGTATCCGCACAAAATTTCCCAATACTTAGTAGAGATTCCTAAGTTTTTCCGGTGCATTCTGTTGCATGTTATATACTAAAACACAAACTCATAATTCAAAATATAGTTACAAAATTCTATAATTTTAACTAGATATTCCTGAGTGTGTCTGGTCACTCCAGTTCATGTTTTATTTCAAGCACATATTCTTTACTGTTACAGTTATGATAAGACCACGGTTGTTTTGACACCCCCTGGCCTGTTATAAGGCAGAGACAGGCCGTATCATGTGAAAGACAATTCGAAGAAATATAATATCTCTCATCACATCAGCACGCAATGAATAAAGCAATATTGGCAAGAGTATGTACAGAAGTGCGTAGCCTAGGCTGGAAATGAATTCTCTAAGTTCACGGACCTATAAAAACAAGCCAAAAATACTGCAATAATATACTTAGGTAGATATCTGTACTAAATTCCAGAGAAACAAAAATAGCAAAATCAGGAAGAAAACACGGTTGTTCCTGATGGCTGTTAGACACGATTTTTCCAGACACTGTCGCTCAGAGAAAAAAACACAATTAGTTCTAGCAACATCCACATCATGATAAAATTTATAACACTGCACCATTACAGCTTCCGTAAGTTTAATTTTTCTGGTTGCAAAATTACTGACAATGGCAGCTGCAACAGACTATCAATAAGATGATTGACAGCTAGCTGCCTCTTCAGTTGTTGCCAGCACTTAAAGTTCGTTTCAGATCAGTGTAGTGATTCAATAAAAATCGTTAAGGACACCTTATTCCGGTGAAAATATTCATGACTACAATTGCGCTTCGAAACACTTCAGCACATACACACTTTCTTGAGAGAATTATTTTAAGTGTTTTGATATTTAGGAGAATGCCTGCTATTTAGCATAGGAGTACCATAATCCTTATTATCCCAGCCAAATAACAAAATGAATTCTAACAAAAATACGTCGCCAGTGCCCAAAACAAAGCATTTATTGTGCACTAGAATGTTCAGCCTATGCGGGTAAATATATTCACGGAAATAAAATTTCTGCATATATTGTTTATCACCCTTAAAGTGTTACAATGCCGCAATTTTGAAAATTGGTGCCTGATCCGTTAAAAAATTTAAAATGTTCGTTTCCTTTAACACCGCTACTTGTAAGCCAAATTTATTTAAATTATTGGTTCTTGGTGTATGATTTATATGAGCCGTAATATCTTAAAATAGTCATCGTAAGAGTATATTTTTTGTTAATGTGATTGTGGTATAACACACTGCCACAATACCAAGCTTGTCTCAAATTGTTTGTTCCTGGAATTTGGATTACCGCATTAAAATATTTATAGCCACAGTTACGTAACTAGTTATTTTAAGGAATTCCCAAATATTAATATTATGGTTTTCTTTTCTAGAAACGATGAGTTTATCGCCGATTTTGGTGCTTTTTGGTGGCAAGGTTCCAAAGTTCGTAGTGGTAAATTCATCAAAATATACCTTCCCATACACACGCAGGCAGGAAGACGAGCACATAATAATTTATTTATAAAATACGAAAATTTTGTTCGGAAAATGCTGAGCATCGAAGGAACAGGAAATGGCCTGTGTCAAGGCAACATTTCGACATTCTTCAGGAGTGATTTCAGGATGACAGTGAAAAGCATAATTTTTCAGAATGACTGGGCGGGGAATCGAACCTGGGTGACTTCCGAGTGATAAACTGGTGTATTATCAGTGCACCCCAACTCACTCAGCTTTTTAACGTTAATTCTTATGTTGTATGCACTGTTCATGGTTAATTAAACACTTGTTTGAATTAAATCTTTGAAAAATCACACTATTTATTAAGTGATTGGTTGTTTCCTAAATATGACATGTATGACAAGCATTTTACAATTCTCTCAAAATAAAATTTTACTTACATTTTATTTATAAATTATATTATTTAAATTATAATCAATATGAATAAAACAGGGAGAATATAATTATTTTGGTAATACCTAGTAAGAAATAGTTCATATGTAAAATAGTATTACACTGAGTGCGCACGAATGCGGTGCGTTGTCCCTTTGGTGTAATTTTCTAGATTATATTAAGCTTTGTTGCATGAGGCGGAGCAATATCCTGAAAGTAGAACTTTAGCAGGACTTTAGAATAGTAAGAAGTAACCATTAATGGACTATACACTGTTCACGGAAAACTGAGCACTTTTGAAATCCAAACATAAGATCTTCTTTTCACATCCTTCCAATGTATGTAAAATTAAATGTTGCTATGGGTCTAATCACTTTACACGTGCGCTGCCATCCAAGTTAAACCGTGCAATTTTTGGGGATTTTTATGTGTTAATAGTATTGTGTTGAAAAATTCACACCAACGGATTTAACATTAATTTTTTTATTTGAATCCACAGCTCGGCCTTTGTTGTCTGTGTTCAGGAGTTAGGAATCATCATGGACGATAGCGAGAAGGCAGTTTGCTGCACTGAAATAAAGATTTTTTCAGCCAACATATTTGTTTGTAGATGGCCAAATATATATTTAGCTACCCCAACAAATTTTTTTTTTATGTAAACAAAACTTGAAAAGTGAAAAAATGTGTTTTGTTCATCTAACAAAATATGCACTTGAATGAATTAAACTTCTTTGTTTGACATAAAGAAATGAGACGGTCAACAAAATATTTTGTGGAATCAACTTGATATATTTGTTTGGCCTCTTATTTGATTTCCTTCGTTCGAAAATAGAGTTAAAGAGTTTCTTTGCAAATTTTTAGTGAAAAATTATGACATTAACGGTGTTTTTAGTGCATTTATCGATGGTTCGTGTTGGTTTAAACATCCCAACAAATCAAGTTTAACGGGAAACTAAAATGTAAATATGAAAAACTTGAAATATTTATTTGCGCACTCTGTCCAGAATTTGAAGTGTAGGTATTTAAATGCATTCCAAATATAACCGTCGTCACTTTAGCTGACTTTACTAAGGAGGCGTAGCACACAGGCACAAATAATGTAAGTTCGAATCTCGGTCTGGCTTCCTATTATTTTTATATTAACCGAAACTGTTTAATTTGCGTAGAACCAAACAAATCTTCAGTAGCACCAACCAAATTTTGGTTTGGGGCGATCAAATAAGAACAAATAATTTGATTTCAACAACAAAATACTTTATTGCCCCTATAAAAATAATTAATTTGGTTGTGCCAAACCAAATTTGATTCGGCAAAACCTTTTTCTCTGTGGTGCAGCGATGGTGTAGGGGTCAGACTGATCGCCTCCCACCTAGGTGAACTGGTTTCAGTTTCCAGCGGGGTCGCTCCCGGATTTTTCGGATGTGGTAATCGTGCCGGACGATGCCGCTGGTCGGCGGGTTTTCTAGGGGATTTTCAGTTTCCCCCACCCTTGCATTCCGGTGCTGCTCCATACTCACCTCGCTTCACTCGTATCGGCTCTCAAGATCTCGATGTTAAGAGCTGCCCAAATCTCTTCGACCACTCACTTACTTGTTGTAAGTGTGTGGCAGTTAGAACGGCGTGGTTTGTGAAACGGCGAATGATGTCTCACCCGGGAGGCAACGGCCTGCATTTCTCGATTCTTTCGCGCCCCGACTACCGATGGACCACTTTCTGGGTTCCGCGGGGAGGGGGCGGTGTCCGGCTCACGAGCCATGACCAGCCTTTGATGGCGTCTGCGGTCCCAGAGGCTGGGAACGCGGGGCTTTGACCGTGCATGTTTCTAAGGGTGCCGCCTACTTGGCTAGCGCGTCTGAGGCAGGGAAGCGCGGGAGCGATAAAGACGACACTCACACGCGAGCCTGATGCACCTTCGCCCCTACGCGCTAGGCACTCAACTGGCGTGCAGTGTTTCCATCGTGCTGCGTCTACCTACGGGACTTTTAGCGGTGACCCTATCGTTTTATCGGTGGAAAACCTGTAGCAAAGTTCAATGCAGGTCCCTATAATAGTACCCCATGTTTCCGACCAGTATATAAAGAGATAGCGCAATGTAAAAAAGCCGTTTTTAGCTATGTTGGAGGGCACGGGAATAGCATTTATAATGTGCACGATGTGTTGAGGATAATATACGTACGTCGTCTGAAGTTTTTTTTATTTTCGTACATTGTTATAAAGGGGACACGTCTAGTTATTTCGTAAAAAAAACACAGATTTTAAACAGTCTGCAACGCATTTCAAGCGCCAGGTAGACGGCGCCCTAGAGGTGTAAGTGTTGGCGACTTGTGAAGTGAGTGAGTCGTGGAAGGGATCGGAGTATGTGAAGGCTCGGTAAAGGGGAGATGCGTTCGTGGTGGCAGATCTACAAGAGTAAAGCTATGTGATGTGTTTGTGTGAGTGTGTTCGACGACCCAGCTAACAACGCGTGTGGGCGTGGAACTATACAGTGCACAGCGCGCATGTATCCAGTATCTCGCAAGTAGTTCGGCGGCATTATCAGGAAGAGCAATGGATACCAAGATGGTGAGGCGGTAGGTTCGCGTTTGATGGGTGTCCATTATCCTTCTCCCTCGAGTGCTTGTTGATCAAATCTTGCAACATTAGGTGTTCCTTGGTCGGATTTCGTATCCAGGGATTGTGATGCGTAACTGTGATAAAGTTCGTTCGTTTTTTACGTGCGCGGGGTAAATGTAAAAGTTTACCACGTGTGTGAAGTGATCGCGCCACCACTCTGAATCCACTCTCGCTACTCAAGCATCCTCAGATAAAATGAAGACTTTTTTCGTCCCTCTTCATTGTTATGTGATGAAATCTTCAGTTTTTGTGATATTTCTCGTCGAAAACGTAAGGTTCAACTGTTTCCATTATCTCTCATTTGTTGATATTTTTGGCACATGGGTGAGTATTTACATGTCTGTATCTTGTTTCTTCCTTGTGTGTTGAGAAGTGTTTTCGCGAATATATTTATGTTGTGTCAGACACGTCGACATAACTTCTTAGCCCATCGGGCATTTTGCCGATCACGTGTATTACATTTGTTTCCTACGTTTTGCCGTTATTTTGTTTGATGTTGTGATCCTAGCCATGGGGTTTAAGATATATTTTCTTAAGTTCAAGCTCCAAGAAAGAAAGCTTAAACACATAAATGATAGGATACAAAACACTCATTAAGGCCCCCGAAGCGATGCTGAATGTTTTTCACGAAGTGAATGCGTTTTGTTCACAACTCGAAGCTGTTGAAGGTGCGGTAAATATTCTGTGTAACGAACTTTTGCAAACGGACCCGTAGGAAGATTTGGACGGAAATGTGTTCACCGCTAAGAACGAGTCCTTGTTTGCCCAGCTTTCCGACACACGATGTTTCATGACCTCATTTCTGTCCTCTCGTGTTGTACAAGCTTCTTCCACATCTTCCCTTGTCGTCCCGTCTGCAAATGTACGTGTGAGGGAAATTAATTTGCCATCCTTTTCAGATCAGTGGGATGAATGGCCCATGTTCTCCCAGCTGTATCAGACGACGATTCTTGATAATCGGGGATTAGCCGATCTTGAGAAATTCCGGTATTTTTAGGGATGCCTCAAGGGAGAAGCTTTACAGTTAGTAAACGATCTACCCATTACAACTGAAAACTACACAGTAGCTTGGGAACTTCTCATATCCCAGTACCAGAACATTAGGAAACTCAATATCCTTTCCATAAACAGAATTATGGACCTGCGTGCTGTCAAATCTGCAAACCGTCAATCAGTTAAACAGTTTGTCAAGACCTTCAATGAGAATGCTCGTTCTCTGGAAGGCTTAGGCCATGATATCACAAACAATAACCCTGTTCTGGTCACAGTTTTGATGCGAAAGTTGGATGTGTGAAAGCTCATAAAGTTCGAAAACTCGCATACAGACAGCATTGACACAATTACTAAGGTTTCTGAACTCAGATTTGGTTCAGTCTATAGTACTAAAAATGGATTGTGCTATTGATGTAGGAAATAATGTTAGTGCAAATAACATGTCTCGGAAACCATTGCTGACGAAGTCAAGTCATATATCCTCACAACAAAAGGCAGTATTTATTACCAGTTCAGAACCTAAAACGAAATATTGTGCAGTGTGTCAGTAAACCACCCTTTATGTGTACAAGTGTCCTGAATTCATTAATGCCTCACCTATAGACAGACAACAAATAGTTCAGAACAAAAAATTATGTTACAATTGCCCTGGGACAGCCCATAGAATAGCATCATGTCTCTCTACTTTCACCTGTTATCAATGTCAGCAAAAGCACCATACCCTGCTCCACATAAATAAGCCCACTGTATCTGCAATTCCCCAAGACAAAACGTTGGAAAAAANCAAAAGCACCATACCCTGCTCCACATAAATAAGCCCACTGTATCTGCAATTCCCCAAGACAAAACGTTGGAAAAATTTTTCACCCATAACTTATGTCTACTAACAACGTACAATTTACAAAATGCAAAGTTTAAACTGTTTTATTTATTTCTTTTTACCAACATTAAAAAAAATAACAAATTTAAAATTGAAGCCCCTAACCTCTAGAGCGATGTGATGTGAAAAAATTTTGTTGCTTATTTCCAAGTTTTCGTTTTAGGGGCAGGTGTAATCTAGTGGTCAGATCATTCGCTTCCCCCTACTACNCAAAAGCACCATACCCTGCTCCACATAAATAAGCCCACTGTATCTGCAATTCCCCAAGACAAAACGTTGGAAAAAATTTTCACCCATAACTTATGTCTACTAACAACGTACAATTTACAAAATGCAAAGTTTAAACTGTTTTATTTATTTCTTTTTACCAACATTAAAAAAAATAACAAATTTAAAATTGAAGCCCCTAACCTCTAGAGCGATGTGATGTGAAAAAATGTTGTTGCTTATTTCCAAGTTTTCGTTTTAGGGGCAGGTGTAATCTAGTGGTCAGATCATTCGCTTCCCCCTACTACTAACTGGGTTCGTTTCCCAACGGGGTCACACCGGGATTTTCCAAAGTCGCTTNCTAACTGGGTTCGTTTCCCAACGGGGTCACACCGGGATTTTCCAAAGTCGCTTGAGGTACTCCCGTTTCCAGAACATTGCATACCGTCACTGCTGCATCGAAAACTCTCTTCACCCCAATCGGCGGTGAACGGTATCTGTAAAACACAAGTTTGCCTGCGTTATCATTTGACAGATGTACCACCCTAGTAAAACTCCCCGCCTGGCAGTGTCCTTGGATCGGATGACGCGGGGGTATATGCAACCCGAGCACACGCCACAACGCCACAAGGACGAAGGACGGCCTTGAGTTCCTTTGAACGCTTGGTACCAGAAAAACTGTGACGAGGGGCATGCGAGGCCCAACATCGCGCGCTCCGCTCAATCAAGTAAGTAAAGAAACGATGAAAGAAGTGGTATTTCACCGGCGACGGGGCGAACCCGTCTCCCACTTATACTTCACCGTTCATGTCTCCATACAGTGCTAGACTAGAGTCAAGCTCATCAGCGTCTTCTTTCCCCGCTGAGATTCCCAAGCCCGTTCCCTTGGCAGTGGTTTCGCTAGATAAATAATAATCGAAGATGCTTAGTATATGTAGAGCCAAAAGAAAATATATTTAGTTGCACGAATAAAATCTTACAATTGGTAGCAATCAAATAAGATGAACAAAGTGATTAAGTCTCGACAAAAAAAATTTGGGAGTGTGTCTGCAGCAGTGTGTCCACAAGCATTTCTGATTCGTTGTATTTTGTTGTCGCGGGTGGTTGACACTTCGAGGTACACGTTTTTTCAATGAAACCCCACAAAAATAAATCTACTTTCTAAAGGTCTGGCGATCTGGCAGGCCAATTTACTGAACCACCTCTACCGATCCAGCGAACTCCTGCAGGAGTTCAAACAATGGAATCGTGTTGGAGATTGCAATTAAAAATAAATTATAAGCAAATACAGTGGAAGCAAACAATAGTCTCCTTGACAACACACAGTGAGCATGGACCCTGGATTTTATATTTCGTGCCATTAAGTTAAATAATAATATGCTGTAATTTAACTTAGCTTTTGTGAGTGGCAATATGGCACATAAAAAGTAAATTTCTTTAGGGATATGTTTTTTAAATATTATTTTTAATTAAGTTGTAAAGTCATTAAATGGGGAAGATGTATTCTGTATTGCATTATATAAAAAAGTTAAAGTATATATCCAGATATATTTTTGTATCATAGATTTTGGGCAGTGGAGAAATAAAAAGGTAGAATTGGAGTGTCGTGATATAAATGAAAGAAAAAAGGAACCAGTATTTTTCATTGTGTGAAAAACTCATTTTGTTCACTACGACTGTTGTGGGCTTTCAAGCTTTTAACTCCTACGTCACATAAACTTTATTGGTATGATTAATGTGTCAGAGTCTTGGGTGGACATGTAGCAGTGAGTGAGGGTGTTGACTGGGCATTGGACATGGGTTCTTAGAGGACACACTGCCTATGTTGAAAGTACATGACCTAATGTCCCTAATGTTCGCTACGATTCCCCCATGGTAAACCCCTCCAGAGCGTCCTCTGGTCTCACTGCCGCCCGTGTGTAAGAAGTGCGAGGCCCAAGCCGACGTCCGTGCCTCGAAACGCTCGGTAGACTCCTTCCAATAACACTCGAACCAGCCGATGACGTAGCTGAGGACGACAGCGTGCACGCCGCTGTTGCGTCGCCGCCCCCAGCAGCGAACGGCAGGACGACTCTTCGTTTTCACACATGTATGTAACCNTGCACGCCGCTGTTGCGTCGCCGCCCCCAGCAGCGAACGGCAGGACGACTCTTCGTTTTCACACATGTATGTAACCGTCCATCATGTGTTCCCTGGATCGACTTGACGGGAAACCAGGTAACAGCTCCGTCGCACGGCAGTGTTACCGCGACAAGTGTTCATGCTCAGTTCGACCATCGTAACAGAGAGGGTTACACGAACGCGACATAAGAGCCAAGCGCGTGGTCACACCTCATGGTATAACGTGGCGCACTTATCACAACCTGAACCTACTGCACTCTATATAACGACACGTCAAGTTGTGTATGTTTTACCATATGTTAAATGAATCTGTAATGGACGATGAGGTTTCCCATTTGCAATTACGACGTTCCTTCTCGTCACACGCAAGGGGACACACCGAAAACCAGCACCCCGATGATGGGATTGCCTCCCACTCTCTGTAAACATCTATTGCGTCAGTATGTAGCAAAACATTACAGGTTACGTTTCGTCAACGTTGACACATAATGCTTTACATCATGGGGATTCCCTTTGTAAAAATTCTTAAAAGGATACCTACATCTTGCTGTTATCTATGACCGGTCGAACAATATGTTTAAGACACGTATTCGGTAGTTCTTATCGCGGATTCTTTCTGGAATTAAGCGTGGCGGCTCATAATTGATGACACCAAATCAATCCACTTTGCATCGATTGCATTCCCATCTACAACGTACTGCAAAAACTGTTTCAAATAAATCTTTCATGCGTACTGACACAGAAATCCAAATATGCAATAAAACATGGGGTTTTCCATTTGATATGTCAACGTTGTCCCTCCACGCCCGAGATTTTGGGACGGTGAGCTAACTCTTGCGGACTTTAATAGCCCCCACGAAAATAGTGAGGGTTCCTTGGATAATTTTTGTCGTACGACGCATCTCTGTCACATTATTCCGTAGTCTAATTTTAAATTAATAACATGATATACATATATATATATATATATATACATATATATATATATATATACAGTGGCTCACATTAATATTCGGCCACCGATGATTATCGCAGTTTCGTGGCCTTATGTTACATTGGAAATGAAGATAAACATAAAACGTATTGCACAATCATTCTTGTGTGCTTTAAATGAAATGCAATAGTAGCCAATAACTGAAATGAGAAGTGCAAGTTAGTGAAACACAATATTTTGTCCTCGCGTTCTGCATAATTACGTCACTTTAATATTCGGCCAGTTGTGGTGGACGCGTGACATAGGCACGATGCGTATTGCGTTCGTACCTCGCGTCATTCCCTGCACGCTCTCTGCGCTGAGAGGTTGTATTGTGTAGCTCTGTTTGCTGCGTCAGTCAGGAAAATGGGACGTAGGGGCAAGAATACAACGTTTGAACATCGGCAGCTGGTTATTTTTCATTAAGAAAAGAAGAAATCTCAACGAGAAATTGCGAAGCACTTGAATCTGCAGAGGCCCACTGTCGGATACATCGTAGGAAGGTTTCAGAAGAAAGACAGAATAGATTCGGTACCTCACAAAGGACAGCCAAAGAAACTAAGCGAGAGAGAAGAATGTCTAGTAATTAGGAAAAAAAAAAAAAAAGAAAGATCCGAAAATTAGTGCTTGCAAACTTACCACGGAGGTACTCAATGAATATGGAAAGAACGTCCATCCAGAAACCATACGGCGAGTTATCAGAAGAGCAGGATATACACTGAGGCGACAAAAGTCATGGGATACCTCCTAATATCGTGTCGGATAGTCCTTGGAAGTCCCCGGCAGACATTTTGAGCCATACTGCCTCTATAGAGGTCCATAATTGCGAAAGTGTTGCCGGTGCAGGAGTTTGTGCACGAACTGACTTCTCGATTATGTCCCATAAATGTTTGATGGGATTCATGTCGGGCGATCTTGGTGGCCAAATCATTTGCTGCAATTGTCCAGAATATTCTTCAAACCAATCGCGAACAGTTGCGGCCCGGTGACATGGCGCATTGTCATCCATAAAAAGTCCATCGTTGTTTGGGTACATGAAGTCCATGAATGGCTGCAAGTGGTCTCCAAGTAGCTGAACATAACCCTTTCCAGTCAATGATCGGTTCAGTTGGACCAGAGAACCCAGTCCATTCCATGTAAAAAAAAGCCAACACCATTATGGAGCCACCACCAGCTTGCACAGTTCCTTTTTGACAACTTGGGTCCATGGATTCGTGGGGTCTGCGCCACACTTGAACCCTGCCATCAGCTCTTACCAACTGAAATCGGGACTCATCTGACCCAGCCACGGTTTTCCAGTCGTCTAGGGTCCAACCGATATGGTCACGAGCCCAGGAGAGGCGCTACAGGCGATGTCTTGCTGTTAGTAAAGGCACTCGAGTCTGTCTTCTGCTGGCATAGCCTAGTACAGCCAAAGTTCGCCGCAGTGTCCTAATGGAAACGTCCGTCGTACGTCCCACATTGATTCCTGCGGTTATTTCATGCAGTGCTGCTTGTCTGTTAACAATGACCATTCTGCGCACACGTCGTTGATCTCGGTCATTAAGTGCAGGCGTTTGGCCACTGCGTTGTCCATACTGGGAGGTTATGCCTGAAATTAGGTATTCTCGGCACACTCTTAACACTGTGGATCTCGGAATGTTGAATTCCCTAACCATTTCTGAAATGGAATGTCCCATGCGTCTATCTCCAACTACCATTCCGCGTTCAAAGTCTGTTAATTCGCGTCGTGCGGCCATAATCACGTCAGAAACCTTTTCACATGAATCACTTGACTACAGATGAAATCCCAACCAATGCACTGCCCATTTATACATTTTTTACACTATACTACTACCATCTGTATATTTGCATATTGCTATCCCATTACTTTTGTCACGCCAGTGTAATGGCATGGTATCTAGAAAGAAGCCTTTCGTTAATGAGGCGAATAGAAGAAAAGACTTATGTTCGCAAAAGACCACGCTGACAAAGATGAAAGCTGGTGGAATGTTATTATTTTTGCTGACGAGACGAAATTGAATGTATTGGGTTCAGATGTCAGGGTAACAATATGGCGCAAGCCAAATGAGGAGCTAAAACCCGGGAAAATACAACCTACTGTGAAACACAGTGGAGGTAGTATTATGATATGGGGCTGCATATTTTCAGCAAGTGTTGGAGAGGCTGTACGTGTAGATGGAACAATAAAAAAGGAAGGCTATCTCAACATTTTGAAAGCAAACCTACACAAGAGGGCTGATAATCTGGGCATTAGGAACACGTTAAGTTCTATCAAGATAATGGCCCAAAACACAAGTAATACATTGTCAAGAGCTGGCTTTTGTATAACTTTCCCAAAGTCATTAACACACCTCCTCAATCACCCGACCTGAATCCCATAGAAAATCTGTGGGATGAACTCAAAAGAAGACTGCGTACTACAACAATTAGGTCCACAAAAGAATTAGAGAAAAGGTTCAAGGAAGAATGGAGTAATATTGGCTCCGAATGTACCCGAAAAAAAACGTAATATGCCACAACGCCTGCGAGAAGTAATTAAACAGAGTGGCCATGCTACCTGGTACTAAAAGACTGTTCTTTTAGTTCGCAAAGAGGATTATGTTTGTGTTTGAATGATGATGGCCGAATATTAAATTTGCGTACTTAAGCAGCATGGGATGACAAAATAATATTGATTGTTAAGTTGCATTGCTCATTTCGCACACGAAAATGATTGTGCACTATGATTTATGTTTATGTTCATTACTAATGTAACATAAGGCCACGAAACTGCGATAATCATAGGTGGTCGAATATTAATGTGAGCCACTGTATATATATACAATATTTAAAAAGTAAGAAATGAAATTAATTTAAATATTGCTACCTATCTGAACATGTAAGTAAATATTTGAATAATAAAAATAGTGTCTATAAAAATTGTGTAACAAAACTCAGTTTAATAATATTATATACGTAAACTATTTCTTTTTAGCTGTTGCGTACAAAACAAGGCATTGTTGTCACCGTTTCTATTAACATTTTTTTACGAAATAAATATAATTATTTATAGGTATATATTAATGAAAGTTTCATTGAATAAAAAACAGAATACTTGAATGTTCACATTAAGAAATTATTCTCAAATTTATCACTTAAATATATCTGTATAGTGAGGAAGCGCGAATGTTAATGTTTTTTTTTCCCCTGCATCAATGGTTGCGTTCTTACATTTGCTCAGAAAAGAGTCTTAATGCATAGGGAAGTTACCNGTACAAAACAAGGCATTGTTGTCACCGTTTCTATTAACATTTTTTTACGAAATAAATATAATTATTTATAGGTATGTATTAATGAAAGTTTCATTGAATAAAAAACAGAATACTTGAATGTTCACATTAAGAAATTATTCTCAAATTTATCACTTAAATATATCTGTATAGTGAGGAAGCGCGAATGTTAATGTTTTTTTTTTCCCCTGCATCAATGGTTGCGTTCTTACATTTGCTCAGAAAAGAGTCTTAATGCATAGGGAAGTTACCNTTTTTTTTTCCCCTGCATCAATGGTTGCGTTCTTACATTTGCTCAGAAAAGAGTCTTAATGCATAGGGAAGTTACCGTACCAATTTTATAGTAGCGACAGTAAACATTTCCTTATGGCAGCCGGTTTTGTGGTATTATTTCCATGCGAAGCAAAGGTTAAAATGTGCATAACAATTAAGCAAGTTTACTAGAAAAAATTTTACATTGTTAAATTTTGTTGTTTGATAAAGAGGCAAAAGTTTCTCAAATGGCGTGATTTTTTAAAAGTTTGTTTCAAAAAGTGTGAAGATGCCGTTAACAGATTACAAATAGGGACGCCCTATTTCCGCGGAAAGAACTCCCGTTAAGTTGTTTTTCGAAACACTGTATCGCGAGTGGACGGTTTCAATAGCTGCGCGTCTAAGGCGCCTGCCCGCAAATCACGTACATACGTCCGCCACCGGATTCTTATTTGCAGAGTCAAACGTGGCACGGTCTCCCAAAGAAGGCGCTCAACAACGGCAGGAGAACTGCAGGCGCGCGGATAGGATACTAAAATGCCGCCTGAGTGGACATCTTCTCGCGAGAAATCTGGTGTTTGTTTCAAGTATTCTGCAACTGGGAGAGGCGGTCGACAGGTCCGAAGGCGCTGTGGACGTCGCTACGTGACACTTCCGGCTAGCGGGCGAACGAGCACGGGGGACATTCTAAATATATCCCCTGCACTGGAAGCAGGCGGGATGCAGGAGTCGGGAGATGAAGACACCGACCTACCGGGTCGAGCACCGAGAAAAGGTTTTGTTAAGGGGGTGCAACCAGATTAACTGTTTGTACAGGAGCCACCAACTATTTTTTNGGGGGGGGGGGGGCTGCCCCATTGCGCTCCTCCTCCCACCAGAGTGATGCGCAAGTGTTACTCTGGTTAAACCAGCGCCAATCAAAAGAAAGATGACCCACCCCCTCTCTACTAGCACTTTTCCTATCATAATAAAGAGCACGCATGATTCCTACCCTTATGTCTCCTGTAGCATTTTCTGTTAAACATGATAATGCATGAAGCAATTTTTAATTATTTCCTGTCGAAAGGGTTTTTACGGTGACTATGGCGGTTTTCCCTTTCTCTTCTAAATATAGTTTGGCTATAAGTACACTTTGGGAGGTTCTCGTGGCCAAAAGCAGGCCATGGCAGCCCAATCCCTCTTTGCCGTGATGCATGTCTCCCTGCATGATTCTCCCTTCCTTGTAGGCGTATGGGGCTTAGCCCTGAGACGCACTTAACTCCCGTCCCTACCGCGGACTCACATAACACTTAGTTTTAGAGTAGTTAGTTAAAAAAATATTTATTTGGTCGAGATTTAACTATTTTGTTCTTCTTGTTTGATTGCCCCCAAACTGTAAGATTTTATTCGCGGGAGAAAATATGTATTTTCTTTTAGCTCTACGTATACTAAGCATCTTCGATTACTATAGGAACAGTGATAGCACGGCCGAGATTATATTGATTCTCAAGACCTCGATGTCTAAAACCCGCCCGAATCTCTTCTACTCGCTCACTCGCCGGGATTCCAACCCGGACCGTTAGCACCCCAACGCTACGTCCTAAGCAACGTCATCTCAAGTGACTACTGGCAAAATGAAACTGTTTATTAAAAACGTATACGCTAAAAAAAAAATTCATTAGGAAGCTTTTTGTACTGCAAAGAAAACCGTTTCTTAACCCGTTCAGTCACCGACTACACAACTGTGGACACGTTGCAATTTAATGAAAGTTATGACCGGACTGTACACAGCAGAACACCAGTGTCCAGTCTTGCTTGTGGCTAATCTGATTTGTGGACTTTCCTACACCTCTTTCACATGAATGGTTAGTGCCAATATCATCTAACAAGCAGCACGTTGTTCATTGGCTGAAAAAAAAAATGCTGAACACAAGTACACTTTATAACAATAAATTACGTGATTGCAACACTTCATCTCGGAAACTAGCATGTGAACGATCGGATTGAAGGTTGTGTTTTGTTTACAGTAACACAATATTGCTTTAATTTAAAGATGTAACACAACATAAGATTTTACTGTCAATAAATGTTGTCTTTGTACGTTTTTATTTTATGGCAACATTACCTTCCTTTATATCAAATAAATAAACATTCCTTGAACTGCTATTGTTCACAGTAAATGAATATTACCAAAGGTAACTGTTTGCAATCTTAAAGTTATTCTGTCGTTCATTATAGCATTAACTAACTAATATATTCTGCATTAACGAAACTGCAACTGAGCAAATGTACATTTCTCCCGTCGTTCTGAAGTGCAGTGATTCACCAAATCGCTTATCTCAATTCCTCTCAAGTGGTGAGATTACATTCCGGCCCATTTTGGAGGTGAGGTGGTTGCACGGTTAGCCTGCTCTCCTCCCCCCAAGGTGAACCGGGTTCGATTTCCCGCTCCCGGGTTTTCGCACGTGGGAATCGTGCCGGACGATTCCGCTGGTCGGCGGGTTTTCTCGGGTATCTCCCGTTTCTCCCGCCCTTTCTTTACGTTTCATTGCATTAAGGTGCCTAGTGTTTTGGGACGTGCAAATAAAATAAACGAAAACATTCACAGAATATTTGACAAGGATAAATATGTATCAATTTATTTATTTAATATATATATGTATTTCTGTAAATTAAAAATATGCGATTATGTCTTTATTTTGAGCAATTTTTTAAATTGCAAAAAATATTTCCCTGCGTTATTTTTAAGATTTCTTGAAGTAACTTATAGTATATTATTTCAGTATGGTTTGCCATATTTCGGTAAGTGAGTCAGCTAAGTGTTGACCCTATAATTTTACCGACGGAACGTCTGTAGTGTGGGGTAATACTGGATCCTAAAGACTGTTCACTGTAAAATGAGCATTTTTGAAAGCCCTCTAGTTTGGAATAATAGCCAATACATATATTTTATTTTAGCCTTAGACGTTAACTCCCAAGTCCGGTAGAATAAACAGGCTGCATTTAATAATTGCATCGCAACGTTTATTTTAAAAGGTGGTTAAAGGATAAACAAGAAATTACCGATAAATAATTAGCCTACTTTCCTCTACATAAGTGCAAATAAATTTTAGCGAAATTTTTGAAAGCTTAGATGGCAGGTAGGCGTTGGCATCTCATTGGCAGCAATATCATTAGAGATGAAATCAGAAACATGTGAAAAAGTACTTAGTTAGTTAAAATACACGAGTGACTTGCTCGGAATTATAATTCAGAAAAACTCGTGAAATTAAGCTAGCGTGCAATAAACTGCGTCACGGAGGTAGGATTCGGAGCATAAACTTTGGATTTAGGCCTAATCAGTCCACTATTTTGAATGTTAGGGTTCACTAACCTGAAATATTTACATGGCCATCATTTTGAAAATAACTATCTGAGCCACTAAAAACACATAAGTTTACATTGCCTACACTCTATATCTGAATCAGTGAGAATTTCAATGTTTAAATCATTTAACAGTGCCTGACTGATTCAACAGTCACTTCAGTGAATTTAACTGATGGATCAGTGGGAAAATTCCAGTTTTCCTTCACTTATTGATTCATTGACATTTCCCACTTATTCATCCGTCATTTTGTTCACTGTTTTTCAATGGTTTGTTTTTGACTGTTAAACAACGTTTAAAAATGACCGTTAAACAACGTGTATCAAGTCAAATAACAACGAATAAACTAATAAAACTAATACAAAATACTTTTTAAAATGTGTTTAGTCGTTCAAAACACCATTTTACGAGGTAATATGAACATTCAGCCTATCATTCCGTTTAAAAGTCTTTCATTTCGTTTTCATGTAATCATCACAGCGCTCTGTTTGAAGGTTTAAACTGCATATAATATGGTGAAGAGAGTGAGCTCGTATTTACTATTCTTTCTAACAATCTTAACGGTAACAATTAAACCAAAAACCAAAAGTAAGGACATTAAATTTTAAACTACACGCTTTCGATACTTAATAATAAGAACCATATTTCAATCTCAGTTCTCAACAGGCTTGGTAGCGTAGATGGTAGGCTAATAGGGTAAAACCGAAGTGGAAGGATGTGCGAGTTCAATGTCGATCCTCTTAGAAAACTTTTTTACTTTTTTAAACTACGGTAAATTGCACAATATAAATAGCAAACTATCGTAAATATTTACATTTCTCGTAATTTGGCTAAATGCAATAAAAACAATATTTAATTCGCCACTACAGTTGGCTGTCACTTAATCAATCGGTGGAATTTTTTCACATCAATAATTCAATAAGAGAAATTTTTTTCACTGGAACAATAAGTGGTATTCTACTCGTTCTAAGTGGAACCATTTTCACTGATTCTAGTAATTGAATTTCACTGCGAATCAGTGATTTTCCACAGATTCGAATTTAAGGTCACTTTTGGGAAAATTTGGTGGAAATATTTCGATTGGTCTCCAAGATATGGCATAAAACCTACATTGTTAGTGTAACTATCTTCATAAATGGAGGATAAAAAGTTTATATATTATCAGATTCGATTATTGTCATAGATACAATATACATACAAAGTTAAATGTAAATCTGTTGCAAGGTTTCGTAGATATAGCACACTAAACTTATATGTTTATATGGGCGCCATTCGGAAAATAAGAGACTTACACACTTAAAACACATAAATTAATATGGCCTACCACACTACAACTTCTGCGTCAAATTTGAAAGAAATGAAAGAAATCGGTTTATTGTTTGCCAAGATACGACATAAAAATTGTACTATTTAATGTGGGGCTATTTTATAACATGGCGATAAATAAGTATTTGCATATACCATTTTGATGGATAAAATTGATACTGTCAGTACACAGGTTATGTTTAAATTTGTTTTGTAGTTTCATAAATAAAAAATTCTGAACCAAAATGTTACACGGCCGCCATTTTGAAAATATGTGTGTCTGACCCTGTCAAAGTTTATAAGTTTGCATGGCCTGCCATAGTGCTATTTATTTGCAAATTTTGGTAGAAATATATTATCTTTCGGAGATATAGCGTAATTTTAATGTCATGTGATACTATTTTACAAAATGGTGGACAAAAGAGGTTTTGTGTTTACACATTTGATGGTTGTAAAATATATACAGCCAGCATACAAAGTTTTGTTGGAATTAATTTCATGGTTTCGGTGATATAACATACAAAACTAAAATAGAAATATATAGTCGCCATTTTGAAAACGTTTCTGACATACCTAAAACATATAATTTAACATAACCTACTGTAGTGTTATTTGTTTGCCATATTTGGTAGGAATCGGTCAATTGTTCCCCGAGATATGACAAAAATTGTATTTATTCGTTTGGCATTATCTTACAAATGGTTGAGAAAAGAGGCTCTGTGTGGACAGATTTGATGGTTATTGGCTTATATGATGACCGTAATAGATACTGTCACCTTACCAATTTTTGATGAACTAGGTCAAACGCTATGGTAGTTATACCAATTAATCTAAAATATTTATATGGCCGCCATTTTGAAACAACAACAATATTCACCACTGAATTTAATGATTATGACTTCCTCTCTTAGCATACTCAATTTGGTTTACATCGGTTGAATGGTTTCCGAGATACATGTTAACCAAAATTTTAAAATTGCCCCCATTTTGAAAGTATGTGCCAGACGTGGTAGAAAAATACTATGAAGGCAGGTGTCCTTTCTTAGTACTATAGGAGTACTGAGTTTGGTGAAATTCTGTTAACGCGTTCAAAGATTGAAAAGAGGGGGGGGTGCACGACCAGACACATACACACAGGCACACGCACACACATACACATGCACACACAGAAACACAGACAGTAAAGTGATCGCATAAGCCTTTCTTTCCTTCGGAATGTAGGCTAAAAAATGGCTGAAAGGAAAAAGTAGCAATAGTCTCAAAAATGCTCACTTTACCGTTAACAGCCTATTACGTAGTTTCGCTGTGTCCTAGTAGTATGTTTTGGAATACAGCAGTCTGAAAAGCCCGTTTTCAACTACATATGCTGTAATGCTACAAAATAATATTCATAACATGCGTGATATCTTGAATGTGTGATATCTCCGTCCTCGTATGGGACATGTTTGTTGTTCGTAGGTTAACTTACTGGGAACACATTTAATAATTTATTTTTTTAAAAAAACGCGTTTTTCAAACATGACGCAGAGCAATTCAAGTGCCAAGTGGACGACCGCCTTAATATTTTATTTCGTGTCACGTTTACACTACAAAAGTTTTTGTAATTTTACAAGAAATATTTTGAGGAACGAGTTGCCAAAATCCTTTTTCTGTAGTGGCAAAAATGTTTCTTGTAAAAATGGCAATGCGTATAATTGTTGGTATAATATTTTCATCTCATTTACTTATAATTGGAAATAAAATAATGTTTTCTATAATTTCGCAAAAAAAATTGCAATGAAATATGAGGTAGTAAGGGAGATAATATTTCTAATTATATCAACGGAAAAGAAAAACATTCGGTCGCAACGAAATTAGAACCAGCCCTCTTCATTTTACAGCCATTATTATTTTACCTCATGACCACTTCATATTATATATAGCCTCAGCATTATTTGGTAGTGTCATTTTGGAAGTCTACAGACGGATTAAACATTTGCACAGTCCGAGTTTTATAGTTGAAAAATATGTTGTTTTATGAATGTTTGCATCGGAATGGCATTCCCTGGCATTGCAAACCTACGAATTATTATTATACCCTGTTAAGTTGGTTATAAAAATTGCTGTGAAGAGAAAATGCACTAGCAACGTGATCACATGAGCTTAAATTTCCTAGGAAAGTAAAGTAATAGGCAATTAAGTTTTTTACACTCAAAGAACATTGAAAGTGAACATTCTCCCTTCCCTAATTCAACGAATATTTTTCAACAGCGTCTCATTCGTAATCACATGCACTTCTTTTAAGTGAAATAATTATCTCAGAATGTAATAGTCTGTAACTTTAACTTATTTAATGCATATATTCTGACATGCCGTAAAAATTCCAAACTTTTGCATAAATAGGCCTAACCTGTTTGGTATATTTCAAATCAGTTTTTGATATCGTTAGAATAAAAAAAATATCACCGAATTTTTTTATTTGGGCATCCCATAATTTAATTTCAGTTTTACAATAAAATATGAATTAAAAATAGCCAGAAGATAAACCCTAATTACAGACGACGAAAAAAATATCGTTCTTCTAAAAAAGTTTCCGTGATGTTCCAAGAAACTTCAAGAATCTCTTTAGCTAAAATTAAACACAGTGTTCTTATTTTTTTTTAATTCCGTGGAGTAATATTTAATGTTAAAATACTTATTTATAACTGTGCTTTAAAAAATGTAGCTGATGTATTTTTCTTACTGATTTGTCATTTTTATCACATTTTCGTAGATACTTAGTTACAAAACAGTGAAATATCATCCAAATATAGAGAAATTTAGGAACTTGAACTCTCTTAATGAATGTCGGCCACATACGGCTCCCATATAAAAATTTTCTCCCGGTGCTGGGTGTTACAACCACCTAATATGTCCCTTTCCACACACATTTTTATTACTATTATTATTGGTATTTTTTCTATGTCAATTCTATAAACTTTTTTTAATCCTTCTGGTGTTTCTGGTGATTTTTTTTAATACTTTATAATGGTGTATATTATGTAATTGTGTTAACAATATGTCGACTGAATTATTATCGTTATCCTCGCCGTAGATATTCGACTTTACTGAATAAATACGATATTTGTTGTTCAAATCAGCAAGGCTATATACAAAGACGCGTATTCTCTTTCAAAAACTGTGTAAACAACCGATTTGTTCGCCTTTTTATATGTAAGTTTAGGCCAATCACCCCGATTTTCCTATTGGTGAAAAGCGGAGACGTTAAAAAAGGGAAATCTGAAAACAATTACAGACGTAAAAATCACAATTTTGCAATTTAGCAACTCCTTGACAGCAAAAATATTTAGTTCCCCTAGAGAAAATGTTGAATTTCACTAACATTTGAAGTGCCGTTAATTAAGGTTCAGAATTAAACTGGACTTTTTCAGTTCCCTTTATTGACTATGGTATAGAATACAAAATTCTTAGTGACAAAAAAATAAATAATGTTTCAACTTATAATAGCTAAGCACATCATGTACAGACGGATAAGGTAGGATAAATACCAGGACATTAGATAGTGGAAGGGCTTTCTGCTTATTTTTACGAGTATAAATAAACCACGTTGATGGTACAAGCTCAGGTGCGATTGTATAAAATATGCTGCGAAATGAGTAGGGTTGGCCAACCAATCATTAACATCAAGTCACACTCATAGCACTGGGGTGGAAGTCAACGCACGAAAGAATCGCATGAAATAAAAGGAATAAGTTCTTGCAATATATAAATTACGATAACTGGCATAATAATCGATTATTCTCGAAAACTTCCTGTGGAATGTACAGAGATAGCAGCACATTAGCGTTCGTTCTTTGGTACCAAATGTTAGCCTTGACTTACAGGTCTTTCTCATATATCGTCTTTGCCTGAGTAGAATCAACTTTAGCCCGAGCAATCCGCTACGAACCAGTATAAATCACTGTTTCATCAGTGAATATCAGTAACTAAATTGATCAGTAGTATTTTAGTGATTCAAGTGAAGCAGTTTGAACAGATCCCCAGTCAAATTCGCTGATTTGGAGCAATTTAAACTGTTTCAATTTTATATTGTAGCTTGAAGTGAGTCATGTTTCGAAAGTTCTGTTCCCTGAGTGTTTACCGCTTCAAAATAGTTTGTCGGCGCGTCATTTGAAGAAGTGCCTGTTGCGTGCGCCGCCAAGTGGTGCGATAGTGAGAGAGAGAGAGGGAGATAAGAGCTATATTTAGCTGAGGTGCGCGGGCTTCCGTCACCGCCAAAGAACACGTTAAGTACGCAGAAGCAAAACGGCGTGGTGCCTCTTTTGATGTGAACGCACCCACTCTCCGATTGGCTGCGCGAGCCTCTCTAAGTGGCCCTTGTGAAGTCGAGAGATTTAAGCGGCTCTTAATATCGAGGTCTTGAGAACCAATGAAGGTGAAGCGAGGTGAGCATGGAGCAGCGCTGGAATGAAAGGGCAGGGGAAACGGGAGATCCCCGAGAAAACCTGTCGACTGGCGGCATCGTCCGGCACGATCCCCACACGCGAAAATTCGGGAGCGACCCCACCGGTAATCGAGCCCGGTTCGCTTAGGTGGAAGGTAAGTTGTCTAACCACTACACCACCGCGGCCCCATGTGTTTTTTGTGACTGATTGGACTACTGCGCGCTGCGGAAGATTCTTTATTGGCTGGACTACCGGCAGGCAAGTAACGTTACCTGGCGCTGATTGGCCAACGGCGTTATGGCATGTTGTTTGCCTGTGACGCCATTTTGCTGGCGTGTGCGGCTGGATTTCTCTGTAAAAGCCATCGTTTCACTTCTGTAGTAGTCAAGTATTCTGTGTCACTCCTTATGATGACACACATAAATTTAACAATTAAGTAACGAAAAATTTATACTTGTCATTTAAAACACGGGTACTTTTTTGAACTAAAAAAGGAATATAACTTAAGGAATGTTCTTTAGGCCGTGTTGACACAAGCCTAGTGATGAGCTTTCGAAGCATGAGTAATAGAATCTTGACATCCCTGAAAAGAGACATTGAACGAGACCCCAATATTAGTGTAGCTTAGATAGTGTGTTCATTAACACTGGTGTAGTTGAGGCAATGTGTCTTATCTTCCACTTAAACCACGTACTGTGTATGGGCTTCGGATTAAGTATAATGCCACTAAAACCTGGTGATGTAAGTATTTCTAAACAAATGCAATACATGATTAGAAATAAAAAATGTAATTTTACATTCGTAAGGCAAATGTATGTCAGTAGAAAAAAATGCTCGATCTCGACTCTATTAGGTAAAAGGGTTTATTATTTGCATTTTATTTTCAATATAAATAAAATATAGAGGTTTCATATGAGTCTTTCGCCTCCACCCCCGGGCATATATTATAGTGCAATTAAAGCCTTAAACATATTTAGAAACGAAACTTGGAAACTTCTACAGGTACCAAAGTTTTTTGTACGGTACTACAAAATTCATTTTGCAAATTTTAAAATTATTTGCAATCATGTTAAAATGATGAGAATAAACGTATACATTTTTTTTAAGCTAACGGTTTTTAAAAAATAACTTTGTTTTCTTGTGACTTTTTTTTCTTTTTATTTTTGCATCAGCTACTAATGTTCTTAGAATAACTAAAATGTACAACAAATGCACACAATTTCATGACATATAGGTCAAGTAAACCTAATCAACCCTCGAATTGGGTTTAATTCCCAAAATCGACATTTCACATGTTTTTTTTTAACTGTTATATGAATATTTGTAAGAGCAAGAACTTTATACACGATTAATATTTGTAGATGTAAAATGGCTGCAGATTTCCAAATTCAGCAATTGTGAATCTACAAATGCCAATAGCTGTGAAAATATCTGCCATTTTCAGGTGTAAAATTTATTTACTGTGCTTGTATTAGGTAAGTGTTTTCCGTTCACAGAAACAGATCCATCTCATCGATTCTGTCCTGTTGTCTGGTGCTATACTTAGAAACCTGAAAAATTCGCGAGTTCAATGACCTGCAGGCTAGACTCTACAGTTTTATATACAAATATGGCAATATTATCTGCACATTAGTTGTCTGCTGTTAAAGTGGAAGGCGACGATTGGGTCAACGTTTTCCAGGAGGTGTCAAACACCATGTGGACCAATGGCTAAAGTCATATAAACACACGTGTTTTGAATTCTAGCTTGTCACAAAATGAATTAGCGAATTCTTCAGGTCTCTAGCTATATTGATTTTCAGTTCTACTAATGAAGTAGGAAAAAATTACTGCAATTATTCTTACTGGATGTAGGCCTAATGCATGCACGTTTCGTAATCTAATAACTGTACACTTCTATAGAAACTTTCTTTCTAAAATTTGGATTGTAATGTAGTAATTTTATAATATATTTATGTGTGTTCTATTATTTGTTTAAATGTTGAGTTTAACTACATATTTTGTATGTTTTTGCAGAATATTGACTGCTTCGGACGTCTTCCATTGCTACTAATAATACTGCTGATATCCCGCTTCCTGTATCTACTGTCTGCTGCTGTAGCCATATTTAGTTATAGAAAACTAACTAACTGCCAATCATGTAAGTGGTTTTTACTGCTGCTGGGATATTGCATGTGCTGTATGTGTTTTTTATTTTGTTTTATATACGAACTCTGCCTTAGGTGTCGAGTTCTTAAAGGTATTGCAACATCAGCAGCGGTAAGTTGAGTAAAAAATTACTTTAAAAAAATTAACATATTTTTTAAACACATTGCTAGTAAAGCAAAATTTTTAATTGAAATAGGTAAGATGCAGACATTACTAAGACCTTTGTTGGACAGCTGCATTGGTAAATATACATTGCAAGCCCACTGTGTTTCAGTGTGAGGGGATATAATGCACACACATTAAATGAAATTACCAACGACATTAAACAAGTATCTTATGATTTTGTTAATGATGTTCTGCCTCAGGTAACACTTTGTAAACTGTACTCATTTACAAGCACGCAAGACAAACTAGAAACGAGTACCCTTAATCTGCAGCTACAGGAACACGTGTTCTGCGATGTAAGACTTCGCAGTCATGTATGTACCTGAACGGGTGTCAATCTTTCATTGTCTGCTGCCCAGATGTGATGCTACGACTTTAAGTCAGGTTTGCAAGTGATTTTCTCACGGTATTATAGAGTGTATATTCATTGACGTAGGGTTTCCCAGGGCTTGTTAAGTATAGTATTATCCAATAACAAACTTGATGCAGGCGCATTGTTTAGTCATTAAACCACTATTTAATCGTACATGCTCATATTTAGTCTTTTTTTTGTTATATTTGAACATATTTTGTTATATTGATTTGGCCTCACTGGACATATTAGGTCACATTAAACCACACTTCGTTTTATATTGTCACGCATGGTTTTTTCAGGTCACACTTCGTCATATTTGATGGCATTTAGCCTTTGTTCAGTTTTGTAATGTTCGGTAATTTGGAAGCATTTGTTTGTTAATAGTAATTCTTGGTCATATTTTATCACATTTTGTCACTTTAGGCCTTAGTTACTTATAGGCGGACACAAGTGCTCTTGTTTGGTCACATGCTATCACCTGTAACCTAATTTGCTCTCATACAGTCGCAATAATTTTCACTGGGTAATTTTATGTCGTATTCAGTTTAATTTGGTACCTTAAAAATATTAATTACAATTTGGGTATAATTGGTTACATTTTGTTATGTTTTCCAATTCATTTATGTTTAGGTGCTATTTGATATTAGGTTATGTATAGGTCACCAAGGTATCATTTGGTTACGATTAGTAATTTTTTGTTGTTTTGCCTTCTGTATTGTTTAATATGTTTAGTAACATCCAGTCATTTCTTGTTATAGCTGGTTATTTTCTTAAGATATAGTGCATGACGTTATACTTATTTACATTTGGTTATAATTGGCTATATCCGGTCACATTTTTTCTTGTTGAGACACATTGGATGACACACAGTCATATCTACTGACATCTGGTGATGTTATGTCATCTTCATTCAAATCTACTAACATTCAGTTATGTTTAGTCGCATTCATTCAGATTTGGTAATGTTGGCCAGTAACATTCATCAATATCAGCATTGATGTTCATTTGGCAAATTCGACTATATTTTGTTAAATCAGTTCTTATTTTATGATAATTTGTGAGTTAAAGTTTATAATGCTTGCTTATTTTATCACATTTTGTCGCATTTGGCCACATGCTGTTTTATTACATGTGCTCACATTTGTGTGTATGTCGTAATTTAAGGAGCATATGTTCATTTTAGGATATATTTGTTCATTAATAATGATGTTTTTATAATGTTTATATTTGGTCACAATTGTTACCATTACATTATGAGTGTATACACTTCATAATTAGTTATGTTTCGTTATAGATTGTTAAATTATGTTGGAGTTGGTTGTATTTGTTTAGGTTATGTTACTTCATATCAGAAATTTATATCACCAAGGGTACGAATATTGAGTGTAAGAGTGCGAGAAATGTGCAGAAGGGCATCTGACACAACAATTATGGTATTATAGGAGCGAGTTAAAGTGTAGAAGGCATAAACAGTATATGGGGACCAACGTTTAAGCAGATCATGACTTGCAGATATGTTCGGAAAATAAGGGACGTGAAAAAAAATAGGAGACGGCAACCTGGACTTAAAATATCTCTTTTTAGCAAGCAACGTATCAAGGAGGGTAGCCATTCGCAAAAAAAGAAGAAAAAAGGAATTTGTAACTTATGTATTGTTAATAAATATCAGTAAAGAATGTGCAATAAATTGTGTTGTGAAAAGATTTTAAGGTGATTATCTGCTATGAAAAATATGTAACAAGAAGTGTAGGGCATACGCAACATGAGAGGATTGCGTTGTAATGTTATTTTAAATCTTAAAACATGGAGGCCAGGCAAGCATAATGTTCGAAGAGACTTTAACAATTAGTAGGGTGCCATTAGCCATGCTTTATAAATAACATTTTGAAAAGTATATGGCTTCCGTCTAGTAGTACTCATCACTAGGGACACCTGTTTTTTTGCAAAAAGGTTGACGCGGAGGCTAGATTTCAATATCCTATGTTCACACTTGCAGTCTTCGTTTGGCAACTGGCCGCTTGTCTGTGTGAAGACTGGCTGCTATATGAGTGAGCCAATCAGAATCAAGTTTCTCCGATGCCAGCCATCCTTAATTCGCGGGCAGAACAAATAAGATGCGTAACAATTCAATTGATACAAACACGAAAGTGGTTCTGAACTAGAATTTTTAGGACACATTTTGTCCTGTAATCTTTCCGCGAAAGTAGGTGCCTCTATTTATCACTATTGGACAACAAATGAAATGCAATAAATCATCTTTATTTTTATGTGGCACCATCTGCCAAAGCTGCAGGCGAAAAGGTTATCATATGACAAAATAGCATTTTGTTTGGGTATGATCAACATAATTTTATTTAATTAGTTGTAATTATTTTACATTGATACGTCACAGTAGCCCAAAGTATATATATAGACGAAATTTTAAAAATAAGTGTGTGATGTCAGAATTTGATACGTTTTAGCGCATTTATTTCACTAATTCAGTGTCAAATTTGGAGGCTGTTGCTACTATAGTCACCGTGATATAAATCATCTGCCTTATTTTTCGGGTGATATTATTCCTCAAAATTGCTGACACAAGCATTTTATCAATAAGCGAAAGCAATATAATTTATATGCACCACTAGCCTAACGAGTTTGGTTTGAATGGTTCTAATGTTCTTTTTTTAAATAGGATGTAATTTACTTAAAATGTCTAAGGACGCAATTTTGAAAATAATATTCGTAAGTTGTTAAAAACTGTAAAGCTCGTGTGTACGCAATATATAATAAAAGTGTACAGGATTTTGCGTAATCACTGATAGCCACACGACTGCATAAAACTATCTCAAGTAAGTGTGGTAAAAATTATATTCATATCCATAATTTAGATCATAAACATATAAATTGCCGGAATCTCAACAATATGGATATTTATTAACGGTTAAAATTTATTATAGGTTAATAATATTTATAAATTTTCCAGAACAACTATTAAATGCATTTTTGTAGATGATACACTACCAAGCCTTTTTTTAGCTCAAAGTGTAATAAGACTTTTTGCTTATAAATTTAGCTTTTTATAAACCACCCATTAAAAACTCAGCAATGGAAGCAGTTTTATAATAAAAAAATAATACACTTTCAGTGTTACAGAGTGACAATGGCAATTAATTTTTTAAAAGGTAAATCTAACTGTTTTTTTTTTAACATATACATACACATCTTATTTGTTTCATATTTATATTTTGTAAGTTTATTACAATCGTAAATACAGTGTGAGTCGTTGATGTATGCTAACCCAACATAAGCGAAATTCTTAGGACAAATAAATAGGAAAACATATATATAACATAGGGCCTGAAGTGTTTTATGAGGGTGGGAGAGGCACTGAAACGTTGCAACTGGAAACATTTTATGCAACGATTAATTGGAAATCACGTGCGGTTAAGCAACGAAAATTTACACACAGGCAAATGTTTACTAGGCAGGTTACCACACAAAACGGCGTTATAAAGAGTACACCCCTTCATACATTAACTGGGGTTGGCACTCTCCAATTACTTAGAAATTTGTAACCCTGCGTTTGAGAAAATTTGCCATTACACATTAGTAATCAGCATTAAAAAAGCAATAAAAAAGGTTGCCTTGGTAAAATCCGCTCATCCCTACCGTTTTCTGAGAAATCACATGTTTAGTTGGAAATTATATTAATGGTTGCCTGGGAGGTAGGCAGCCTGAAACACTGTATTGTATGACGTGTTAACTGATACCCTGGCTAATGTCCCTATCCTATGGCAACAGGTTTATAAGATGGGAACTGTTGAGAAGTTACTGCGGACAAGTGCCCCATTGCATTGATTCCTGTTGTCGTATTAATCAGCAACGAGGTTATCTGCCTGCTAGCATTGCGTTGGTAGTTTACAGAGCAGACAGTTCTTCACAACGTGTGTGATGGAGTGGGGTAATGAGGAATTGACGGACATGCTTCTAAAATATCATATTTAATATTATACAATTAAAAATATATTCATTACGTCTAAAATAGCTTTTTTTCGAAAACATAAAAACTGCTTCAACTTTCTGGTAAACTTTCTACATCAAATGTACCTTTATGGGTAGTTATATTTTTATTTCCTTACTATTTATATTCGGAGGTATGTATACAGTATAATATGAAACCTTAATAATGCAACATAATCATCATGAATAAAGTTATAACAAAATACAATTTTTGAAAGAAAACAAATTTGCTAGCGTGTTTGAAATATTTATTTCTTAAGCTCTGTGTATTAGTGGAATTAAGGGAGTTTGGAGAATGATAATAATTTAAAATGTGAAAATATAATAAAAATAGAGACATAGCTTGGTATTATTTGAGTTATTATTGCTTTTCCTTGCAATTGTGAAAAAATTATTAATGGAAAATAGTATTATTCATAAAATAATGGCTTAGTTTTAATAAATGGCATGTTTGTTTCAAAGTTCATATCAAAGAAAACATTTTACTTACAAAATTGTTGTCAATGTATCGAAAAATCAAATCAACATATCGGTTAATTTTTTAACAATAATGAGAAATTGTTCCTTCAAATGAATGCGAAAACAATAGTTTAGTCATATATTATTCATAATATATTATTATATTGTAAGTGAATATTTTAATAGAAATAGGCGTTAAAATATAGTCCGTTTATAATTAGCTCAAACATATTCAAATATACTAAACCCATTACTAATAGAGGAAGGTTTTTTTTATGAATGCTTAAATTATAGTATAAACATTAAAAGCAGTTTTATAGCATTTTGTTGATAGTGACATTCATTATCCAACATTTAGAAAAAAATAATTTTTTTTTAAATTAAGACTTTGAGGTAATTTACCGTTACACTGAATAGCGTTGGGCCCCACGTCCGGGCGACAAATTAACTTGAGGTATTCTGCAGGCTTATCTAGGCCCCACGTTGGGGAAGCCAACCTAACTTGACGCTATGTACTGTTACACTGATGCTACTGCTGGGCCCCACAGTTGGTCGCCAAATTAACTTGACGTTACGTACCGCCACTGTGGAAGACAGTGTGGCTTATAGTGTCATTGTTAATGCCCCAGGCACAGACTATATGATGCCTGAAGGTTAAGGGGTTTGAAATAATGTAGTATTTTACTGTTTCATTTTGAAGGACGAATATATTGTCTCGAATTTAAATACAAATAAAATACATCAGCACTTGAGAGGTGTGGTACTGTAATAATTTGGTTACTCGGATTGACTGCTAACGACTTCGTGATGGAGGGGGAGCTTCTCTTGACAGTGATTGTATACTTAACTCTTGCTGGTATGATGTCAGCTGTGGAGGGTNGTGATGGAGGGGGGCTTCTCTTGACGGTGATTGTATACTTAACTCTTGCTGGTATGATGTCAGCTGTGGAGGGTGAGCTCCGGCGATGGGCGGCCTTTGGCAAAGGCCCGCTGGGTGTCGTCGTCTCCCCTGGGCTGTTCTACTAACGTACTGAGGTACTGTTGTGGCCAGGAGCCCGATCTCCCGGCCTCTCTGTGCGCGACTGCCTCCTCGAACTAACGTCTCTGGCGGTAATCTTCTGACTGACTACTCTGGGCGGTAATAATCAACTGACTGACCTCTCTGCACGGTACTAATCAACTGAACTGCACTTCTCTTGAAAAGGGGTTTTTATGCTCGCCAGCCTCCACCCTTAATTGTCGGCATGTGTCGCCTTATGGCAGGAGGGGGTGGGGNAAAAGGGGTTTTTATGCTCGCCAGCCTCCACCCTTAATTGTCGGCATGTGTCGCCTTATGGCAGGAGGGGGTGGGGGGGTAGGATGCAGAACAATGCCTTCCAAAACACGTGTCCTGGTTCCTGAAGGTTGCTGGCGGGGGGTAGTACCTCGTCCCTAGCTATGAGAGCAGTCGATGAAGAGCCACGCAAAGGTGTAACAGGAGTGGTTAGCTAAGGGGGGAGGGGGGGTTCTCGGCACCATTATCCAGCTCGTCAGCTATTTCTTCCGCGGTGCGTGTTTTTCTGAATTTAGGCGAACTGTGCGTGNGGCACCATTATCCAGCTCGTCAGCTATTTCTTCCGCGGTGCGTGTTTTTCTGAATTTAGGCGAACTGTGCGTGATAATTTTCTATATTGTGAAACCTCCGCGCTCAACAAATCTCACAGACCTGCTAGAGGCGTAGGGAGGTGGGTGGGTGAAAGGTGCATGACCTTCTTCTGCGGGTACGACGGCTGCCACGTGTCTCTCTAAGCCCCTATACTGGTTACACTGGCAGGGGGAGGGGTTGTGGGCCAGCGTCGCTCTAATATTCTTAAACCGTCACACGTTAACTTCAGTTTTATAACTAAATATATGAAGATGTCATAAAATTTCCGAAATTCATCTGATGAACTCATTTTTTGTCACAATAACTATTTTCTAAATAATTCATCCCTCGTATATATATCTTATTTTACTACTAATTAATTACTGTACTATTGATTTAAAAATAAAATTGAATAAGTAGTAATATTATTTTTAACTCTAATTTATTATGGAATATATTTGGTAATATATACTCAAAATCAGAAAATACTGCATATTAATTGTGTACTAACTACTTTTTGATTAATTAAAATCTTTATTTACAGAAACATTTTCTCTGCATATAACTTAAACACTAATGAAATTTACATTCTAACTCGATTTTCATAATTCACTCATTGCATAAACATTGAAGCACTTGGAAGGAGACGTTGGAATGGAATGAAATTTGCCACAGACGATGGCGACGATGACACAAATATTCCATTTGATTACGACATCAAGAAAAATGGATTGTTAAGTTCGGGTAACATATTACATTTGAATAGTACCTATAGTTTATTATTCAACCACCTCTAATATGGATACATGCAAACATAAGTTCCGACATGGAGTAGTAGAGACTTCTAATACTATATTTTAAAAAATCGTCCCATAGTTGTTGCAACTGTCGAGCAAATTGCTACAGGCCCGTTTATGGCTGAAGCTCCCGTCCGAGCTGGATACACGTATGTCTTATAGGCGACAAGTCTTAGGACCGAGTTAGCCAAGGGAGGATTCGACAGCACCAAGGCAGTCGGGAAAAGCTTTCTGTATCTTCTAAAGTAGAATAAATATGCCGATACACCGGCATGGGGACGGGGGAGCGGAGCTGAGGCCCCGAACGCCCGCCATGTTATGCCACTCGACCGCCATATTGAATCTGGGTGACCTTGGCCTTGACCCGCGACCTTAAACTTGACCCCATGTCCATGACATTTAAAAAATTCGCAAAATTTACAAGAAAATCAACAAAAATCTAAAAAAATTTAAAAATTCCAAAAATTTTTTAAAAATTCTAATTCTAAACAATTCTTAAAGATTCTAAAATATACAAGAAATTCTAAATAATTTCAAAACCTTTAAGAAAATTTATAAAATTTCTATTTAAAGACATGCGCAGGAAGTCCGCGGTTCGATGGCGTGAGGAGTGACTAATTTCGCATGAAGACACAACCGACCCTCACAAGTTTTTTAATTGGCTACGGCTCCTTTCCAGCCTCCTTCCACACAGTAACACATCCACCATTCATTTTTTTTAGTGCCGAATGGCGACGAAGTCCATATCCACAAAGTGCGTAAATTCTCATATTTAATTTTTGATTTTATTTTCCACATAAGTATTTTTATTACGAAATATTTTATATATAAACGTAGGTAGTTTTATTGTCAATGCGTTAAAAGAGAAATAAAAACAACACATGTTTTAAAAGCTAATTTTATTCAGTAATGTACAACATGAGAAATCGCAATGAAAAAATGCATATACACAGGTGTATTAATTGCAATCTTCAATGATCACCGCTCGATGTCTGCATCGGCGACCCAGGAATAGTAGCAGACCGTGTAGCCCCGCCACTTGACATACGATAAGACATAATACTTCACATCGAACCACATCCCTCCTGCTGCACAAGCTCGCATTAATTTGATCTAATACAGAATCTCACAACCGATTGTATACACCACTGAATTAATCTGTATTTCAGAGAAGCTGAAGGGACTCTATAAGAAATTAAACACACGTTACTCTGCATACATACAATTAATTTATTTCCTTATTATATAATCTATTTTTCTAATTATTTTATAAATTAAATCTTTACATTCCTTAGATTTTTGCAGATCATGGATAGTAGCCAACAGTATAATTTTATATAATCTCTCTCCTTCAGTTCACTAATGATAAAAAATATGTATCTCAACAATGTGTGAGAGATCCCCAATTTTTTGCAGGTCAATCAAATGCATGAGCGTATCAACAAGTTCGTTCGGGTCTTCAGGAACTATGTAACAAGTGTTCTTGACACCATCTGCCTTCTTCACACCACTTGTCGAAGAAACGTCGTTGGAGAAATCGATGGGAACGTCGGAGAATCATCATCATACTTCTGTTCGGATACTTCATCAACACTGTCGTCATGGTCATTATCATCAATGCTGTCTTCATTATCATTTTAACCTCATGTTTCGTCCTCAATATCAAGTTTACTTATTTTATAAAAGTTGTATGCTTATCACCAGTATTTAGAGCCGACGATCGTTCATTTCGAAGTTCGTCGCTTTCTAACGAAAGTCTTGCAAGTGTACACGACGCACAAACCGACTCTACGACGCCTCGTAGGTCTCTCACTACGTCATTACCATTAACTGTCTCGCCATAATTGTCTGTGGAATGAGTACCCATCGATGCAGCAAGGGGTGTTGACGACATCACCTTCTGGTTCCCAGTAAATAAACTCTTGCAGATATTGATGTGTTACTTATATATATCTCCTTGCATAAAATGTATGTGGTCATTGTCGTAATGCTTCATCATGCGAGCCAGTCTGCAGGAGTCAATTGACAGAAGTCAGTCTACAGGAGTCAGTCGGCAGGAGTCGGTCAGCAGGAGTCAGTTGACAGGAGTCAGTTGACAAGAGTCAGTCTACAGGAGTCAGTTGACAGGAGTCAGTTGACAAGAGTCAGTCTACAGGAGTCGGTCGGTAGGAGTCGGTCAGCAGGAGTCAGTCAGCAGGAGTCAGTTGACAGGAGTCAGTGTACAGGAGTCGGTCGGCAGGAGTCGGTCAGCAGGAGTCAGTCAGTTGGCAGGAGTCAGTTGACAGGAGTCAATCGGCAGGTGTCAGTCGGCAGGAGTCAGTTTTCAGCGTCAATCAGCAAAATTCAGCACTGTGGAGTCATCATCGTGCAGGAGCGAAGTATATGAATTCATATATGCTTGAAGACGATGCAAACCACTGACGATGTGAAATCTAGCATGTCATGTACGACTACGTGCATACCTTCAACGACTGCCAAAAATTACATGGGAAACAATGCTGTTAGTGTGCCAAGACCTTCGGCAAAAGTTGCAATGCACAGCGACGTGAGAAGACTGATTGAAGAACCCATCTCATGTAATTCTATCTCTGATGGCTGATGCCCGAAACATGAGTTACCAGTGCGGTCTAGTAGGTGATACTAAAAATATATTAATGGTACATGTGTTATTGTAAGGAAGGAGGCTGGAATGGAAGTGACCAAATATACATTTTAAAAAAAATTGGTGAGTGTTTGTTGTGTCTTCGTGCAGGGAGCTTAGTCCCTCCTCACGCCATTGAACCCTGGACCTCCTGCGCATGTTTTAAGTAGTAATTTTGATACGTTTTTTAAAAAAATCGTAATTTTTTTTAATTTCTGTTGGGATTTTTTGGAATTTTTTTTAGAATATTTTAGATTTTTTTTTCTTGGAAATTTTGCTATTTTTTGGTTTTATGGTCATTCAAGGTTATGGTCATGAGGTCAAGGTAAAGGTCATGGACCAAGGTCAAGGTCACTCAGATCCAATATGGCAGTTGGGTGATGTCATAACATGGCGGGCGGCGCCTCAGCTCCTCTCCTCCATCCTTTTGCCTCAGAATCGGCATATATATTCTACTTTGGAAGGTTGCCTATTTGAGCTACACCATGTATAGAAAACATGAAGCCACATAAATATCCTGAGTGTTATGTTGTGCCTACAGTATTCCCCAGATTACCACTAGGGAACGCATAGATTCGTAGGGAATAGCCCCCTGTACCATGATGTTTCCAATTATATTGGTTTGTTGTGTAACAAAAAGTTCGGCGTTATGTGCTGACCACTGCGCCTCCATATTCCTGTAAGGTTGTCGTTTCTGTCCAGACAAAACCTGCATTCGTCACTAGACACGATGCATAGCCATTGATCAGCCATACAAGCCAATTGATAACGGCAAAAGCGCAAATGAATTCGTCGTTTTCGGGGTATCAATGAAAGCCCGCGTAAGAAACATAGTAAATGTAAATCTTCTGGAAGTCACCTCACAATAATGTACATGGGTGCTGCTGCATGCGTCTGGGTGGCTAAATGATACTATGTTGTTTGAGTTCGCAATTGTTGGGCGTTAGAACGTTTCTCTCTTCTTGTGGTCATTGTGAGTCCCCCGAGCCTTCCCTGCGCGTGTTCGTTCCTTTATGTTCCAACTGCTCGTAGCAACTTCACACAGTTCGGTCGCAATGGTCCAAATGCGGAAAATTCGATAAAACAAGCACTATGCCTCAATAATTCCAAATATTCATGCTCTCACAAACACTGTAAGGCATTGAAACACGTGCATATGTGTCGCCGAGGAATACTAGCTATTCATTTATGTTTACTCCACACTTAAACTAATCATATGCATTAATCTTCTCCTTATGGTCCTTAAAGTTGCTAGGGTTGTAGCCTGGTGGCGATTCTACAAAGTCAATAACAATCAAATAAATCAGGCGCAATATTATACATGATGGTGCTACACAACTTATTTCGCCTCTTGTGTAGGTCGTTCTGGATGCGCTTATTTTTATGTCAGCGAGTGTATTATTCTCAATTTTCTTTCAGCTGTATTTGGTTAAGATTTTGAAGTTGGCCTTTTTTGTAAATTTATTACAAATTGCTTTAATTATGATAAAATATTTCCAGCATTTATTTAAATCTATAATTTACTATAGTAAATTTCATGAAATAATATACAAACGTTGAAATAATTACACTGAAATTATTGTAATCTTAATTTTTGCATTTTAAGAATATTACTATAATTTTTTGTTAATAAGGGAGGAAGAACATTAGTTAAATCATATTCTTTACTTTTAACCATTTTCATTGTTAGATTTGCTTTTTGTAGCCAATTGATTTTGTTAATCCATTACTATAATGTAAACATCTAATTGTTTTACTTTTAAAGCATATTCCTCCCAAAAATTGTATTCTTTCTTAAAGTTCTCTTAATTTTGTTTTTATAAATTATATTTTCTGTGTTTTTTAATAATAGAATTTTTTTCACTATTGCTACTCAAGGCGTAATTACATTTTTTTTCTTTATGTATGTGTGTCTATGTGTGTATGTGAATTTGAGTGTATGACTGTGTGTGTATTTCCCTCTAAAAAATGTTGAATGTGTAAACCGAATTTCATTAAACTCGGTACACAAGTAGTACTCTGCAAGGATATCTGTTTTTTTTAAATACAGTTTTCGACCAAGCCGGGTACTTATTTTCAAAATGGCAGTAATTTCAATATTTAAGGCACTGTGTCATATTTCGGGAACCATTCATCCGATTTCAACCAAATTTTGTATGTTGTCATTGCATTATGTATACAATGAATTTTGAGATTAATATTATTGGTCTGCAATTTTGTAATGATATAATAAAGCTTTTACCTTGTAACTTGAAAACCACTTAACCAATTCTCTCCTAATTTGGCACTGAAGTAGTACTATATAAGTCCATATGAAATATTTTATTTAAATGGGTAATGCACGTATTTTCAAAATGGTGGCCACACAATTTTAAAGTTAATTTTCTCTGACCAGTATACCGTTCGGCAAATTCCGACCAGATTGTATGCTGAAAGTATGTATTACAAACATCATATATTGCCTCCAACACATAGGCACTATTGTCCTCTATTTTGTAAGATAACATATCATATCTCGAGAAACAATTAACCAATTTCTTGCAAATTTGGGCAACAACTCGTTTCGTGATAATCAATTTAAAGTTATGTACGTCAGGCACTTACTACCAAAATGGTGGACATATCCACATTTTAGCTTAGGATGACACATCTATGAAACTATGTAATCAATTTCAGCTTAGCTTTGTATGCTGGTAGTATATAATACAACCATCAAATGTGTCTACACAAAGCCTCTTTGCCAGCGATTTTGTAAGATAGTAATACATTTATAAATACAGTTGTAATATTTCAGGAAACAATCAACTGATTCCTACCAAATTTGGGAAACAAGCCATACTTCAGCAGGCCAAATAAATTTATTTATTTTAGTAAGTCATAATCTTGCCATTAAAATGGCAGCTATATACACATTTTAGCTTAGTATGTTATAGCTGCAAATCAGTGTAACCAATTTCAAATTAACTTTGTATGCTGACAGTATGTATTACAACCAACAAATGTATGTACACAGAATCTCATTTTCTCCGCCATTTTGTAAGACAGCGCCACATGAGTAAATACAGTTTTATGTCATATCTCGGGAAACAATTAACCGATTACTACAAATTATGGCAATTTATTATAACTATGGCAAGACTTGTGCAATGTAAACGGACATGCTTTAAGAGGTCCAGTCATTTATTTTCAAAGAAATAATTCATATAACCTTTTTAGCATAGTATGCTGTATCTACGAAACCATGTAAAAATTTTCGTTTTAACTTTGTGTACTGGCAGTATTCGTGCAAGCGCCAAATGTGCTAATTTATAAACTCTTTTCTCAGAAATTTCGGAAGATAGCACCGGATTCAAAATTACCCTTTTATGTCATATCTCGGAAAAAATTATACAATATCTTCCAAATTCATGCGAAACGTTATACTTTTGTAGTCCATCTAAATTTATATGACTTAAGGCAGTAGTCACGTATTTTAAAATGAACAGCCATGTAAATATATATCCGTAATATAACAATGTCCGAAACAATTTCAAACGAACGTTATATTCTGGCACTATATACTGCAATCATTGAATGTGATAATACATAACACTTATGTCTGTCATTTATGAATATAGCCCCACATAAGAAAATTTGCCATATCTCAGGGACCAATCACCCGTTTACCACCAAATTTGACACACAAGTAGTGCTACTGTAGGTCATATAATCTTACACGTTTTACATGGGGAAAGTCATTGTTTAAATTGCATTGATATAGATAATTTAGATAAGTATGTAAATATCTATTTAAGAATTAAAAAATTTCAACCATATCTCGTATGCTATCCGGTTTTATTAGAAGCATCAATTATCCATACAGAGATGTTCTTTTGCCGGATTTTTGTGGGATAGTGCCATGTGAGAAAATGGAACTTTTATGTCATATTTCCGGAGCCATTCAACTAATTCCCACCAAATTTTGCACACCAGTAGTCTATGTGTTCTTACATTATTTAATTGAGTCGGACACTGATTTTCAAAACGGCCGCCATATAAATAATTTAAATTATTTTGTTATATCTATTAAATAATTTTGTATGCTGACAGTATCTATTAAAAGTACCTATACAGAGGCCCTTTTAGGCCATTTTGTACAATAGTGACAATTGGAAAATGAAATTCTTATGCCCTGTCTCAGGAACCAGTCAGCCGATTTACGCCTCATTCTTCACACAAGTAGCACTATCGTAATGCATTTAAACTTACACAGTTTAAATGGCTCATACGCTTATTTTCAAAATGGCAGCCTTGTTAATATTTTAGGTTAGTAAACCCTATCTACCAAAGCATTAGACTAATTACATTAAACATTGATGCTCCGATTCCATTCTCGATAATACAATTGGCTACACTCTAGATTACGATATGAGATTTTCTGTGTTCCAGTCCCGATTAGGGTATGTGTGTGGTTTTAATTGTCTTACTATTTTTGCATATGTTCCTGGTTCCATATCTAACGATATTGCTGTCAACGAGATGTCAAGGCCTACCTACTACCTAAGCTTTTAAGAACTTCATTGAAAACTATTAAAAACTATTTGCACTCGCGTAGAGGAAAGTAGCATCGTTAATTTCGTCAGTAGCGTAATTCAGGAAATAAATGCAAATGCATTATTTTACCGTATTTTTTCGTTATAAGTCTGGCATTTTTTTTAAATTTCGAAACTTCACAATTATTCAATTTACCTTGTACTTTGTCTGCCTGAACTATTTTTATTTATGAATAATAATTAGAACACCAGAGGCTTAGACATGTAGAAAATTTTAAAGACAAACATTTCCTCAAACAGAGCAAATAATTTCAATTGAAATATTTAATTAAGGCTCAATTTGCTGTATTTGTAGAAAAAAAATTTTATTTTTATTATAATGCTTATATTTACGAGCAATATTTAATTTCTACAAAATTAACATTTAATGTTAAAGGGCCTGCAATTAAAGTTTGTTCTATATACTTTATTTCATTTCTAAGCATTAATTTCAAACCGCTGAAATATTACAGATGCGCTAGAATGCTGGGAATTTCTTTAGTAATGATTAATGCTTTATAAATATCATTAGCTGAAAAAACTTACAAATTAGTTGAATAATAATTACTGTATTGGATCAGTTCATAGTAATAATCTTAGTAAAATGATTTATCCTTTAAAAAGTTAATTTTAAATTACAAGATAAAATATTCGTATTTGTTGAAAAGTTGTTAATAATAATATATTTGCATAAATAGCTACGATATTGTTGTGTTTATTTATCGCACTAAACTGTGTAAGGTACAGTTACTAGAGACCCTGCAATCCCTGGTAATGTTATAATAGGAATACTATACTATATATCATATCATTAGATATGAAAATTACAATGCATATTTAATAAAATTATTCTCATAATGTAGTACGAAAATTCGTATATACTGTGATACAATTACCGATTTTGAACAGAAAGAGGTATACTTGAATGTTTAAGTATTTGTAATTTTTACATGAAGTATTAATTATATATAATATTATGTTTTACATTCCATATTCTGTAATTCTGGGTGTTCGAAAAAAATGTTTAGTAAGTTTACAATTCTGTGTTTGCTGTTTGTAATGTTAGAAATATTTATGTTTTAAATAACATTTTCCCGAAAGAAATGTGGAAATACTATTCGAATGCTGTTTTGTCATAAGATTTAGTGTTCATATAATTATATTAGAAAATGAAAATCAGAGATATGTATTATTTTCTTTATTTAAAATAATTGATTTTACTATAAATGAGTAAAAATTATAAATACATATGTCAAAGCTAATCATTATCCATTGCACGTATATGCTTGCGTATGACATTTAACGTAGTTGTATAATAAACTACTAGATTATCCAACTGAAGAAAGTACTTTTATAAAATGATTGTTATAAATCATACATATATTGTTTATGGTGTATTAAAAGAAAGTCACTGGTTATACATTAATCATTTTTAAAATTTAGATACATTGGTATAATTTTAATTGGTTAAATAAGACGAACATTTTTTTATTTCATGTTTGGATGACATTATGAAAATTAATTGTTAAAAAAAAGAACCTTTCAATCAAATACAGTTTATATTTAATTTTATTAAAATTGTTTTAATAGTATGTATTTTAATATTAGTAATATATATACAGGAAAATATATCTGGGTCCTGAATAACTCAGTCATGTTGTTTTATTTGGTTGATGGTACTGTGTAATTACAACATAAGATTTAAATATAATGTCCATAAATGTATAGACATATTGTTTTATTGTTACGCATATTTTAAAACATAATACTACCCTAGGGTTGTTTTCATAATTTTCTTTAACTTAAAACTATTTTATTCGTATCTTTCTTGCAGGTTTAAAAATATCAATATTTTTCTTTTTTAACTTTAAATTTTGTACTTTCGTAAAACATGTTTATAGTTTTTCAAACTTATAATTTTTGTGCATATTTTTTGTGCTAGAAAGACAATTTAGTCTACATTCCCTAAATATGCAGAATAAAGCCGTCACCTTAGGTGCTGATTGAACACGGAGATGCAACTGCAAAGGAAATACTTTTTTCAATATGTTTAAGGAATGGAAAACACAATTCTTTAAATTGTACTATTAGCTTAGTATAATATATGCTTTGTATTTGTATGTACACTCATGGGCAGTTGAATTTGAGACACCTGCTGAGTTGTCATATTGAGCTGTGGTCGTCCCATCGAATTAAACGGTGCCCAGCCACGCATAACTAGGATGTCTTCAGGCCTTATGCAAACGGCCTGAGTTACAGTGGTACACATAATGGAGAAGAAACCGTATCTCAGCGCAATGATTGTCAGATCGTTGGAGCCAGACGTATAAGGCACTCATCTCCGAAGTCCCGCAGGCAATGGGATTTCGAAGGGCCACCGTGTAAAGAGTGTACTATGAGTCCATGGAGTTGGGCAAAACCACCGTCACCAGAGACAACTACCATGGCGTGCAACGTATCGGTGACGGGGGTCGCGGTCGACTAGCTCGGTTTGTAACAGCGGATAGATAGGCCACCGTGCAACAGATCACTCGTCAATTCTGTGCTGGACCACAATGACCTGTGAACAGCCATACCATCCAGAACCATCTCCTCGCTATGACGCACAGAATTTGCCGTCCCAGTAGGGTACCTCTGCTTACGGCACGCACAAGGCTCATCGAATAACATGGGCGCAGGAACACCGTCATTTGACCCTCGACGCATCGATAGATGTACGCAAAATTAGCGTTATTTTTGGCAACAAGTTGTATTTTAAGCACATGTAAATTGCGCTACGTTTTTCATTGGACCATACTTAATTTGACACCCTGAATAACTTTGCACCAATGAATACAAGCCTCATAATGGTGTGCCCGAATAATGTGCGGTCTTGTCAGAAGGGGAATGACTTCACACCCAGAAAGCAGCCAAGAAACTAGCGAAACTGCCTCCAGTATTCACAGGGTTGTAACATATATGGCAATGCCTAAGAGTAATGCGAATTTTGCAGGTTCTTGTGCATGGATCAAGGTCGTCTAGACGGATGGGTCGAAGTACACGTCGGTATGCGCCGATGGCAGGGTACGAGTGCGTCACCAACCACTTCAAGCAATAGATCCCTTGTGTCAGCAGGGTACACTTCAGGCCGCTGGTGGGGGTGTCCTCGCACGGGGCCTGTTATCATTAGATTAAATGGATCCCTTGGTACACGTTCCATCGTCCATCATCAGCGAACAATACAAGGACCTGCTGGCAGATCATATGCTTCCATTTCTGAACCTACAGCACACTTCAAGTGACCTGTACCTACATGTACTCTGCAATCTCGTGCAGCAGTTGTTGTTCAAGAGAGCTCCCTCTCGTACCTGAGCTCCAAGAGTATAACGGGAGACACCATTCTGAGCTTATTATTATGGGCGCACTTCAGCTCAGGGTTTTTCCAGGCATATGTTGTCACTACAGACAGAATAACGTCAGGTATCATAACGTTGAAGTGCACCCGGCCAGGCAGTTGTACCAGAACATGTATAGTTTTGAGCTTGAACTCAGCTCATTATTGAGAGCAGTTGAATGCTCCCAATAGAAAGAGATGACACCCTTCCCAATCGCAGTGGGTGAAGGTTCTCCACCCGTGGGCGGTTCCACCTCACCTATCAACAGCAGAGCACGGAGTTGAATCCGTACGTGCCACCTTGATGGGGCCGAGTGCTATCCCCACTCTACAAAACCCGCTTTGTGAACGAGTCCTCTTACTAGGCGGACTAGACTGTCGACCTTTCGTTAGTGTGCATCAACCCTTCGTAACTCAGCCTGGGGCAGGTCAGCACGCTTGCGTTCCACGGCAGCTGCTACTAACTTTTTCCGGCACGCCAGACCCAGCCCTCCAGGCAAACACCCACCTCCAGATCTCCTTCTAAGCAGAAGGTTCAACCAATGCCACCCAGAGTCCGACCCGCGATCAGCACGGCCTAAGCCGAGGCTTTCACACTGATCCCCTGGGTACCCAAAATTTTCAGACATGCACGCTTGAGTTTTCACCCGGGACAGCCCAGCCCCTCCAGGATGCCAGACAGTCCCTTCATTAGAGCTCCGCCACCCCGAGATCAGCCCGATTTGCCAAATCGAGCCTCAGCTTGGGGAGTGCAATTCGGTTCGCGGGTCTTCACCGCAAGGTGAAGAATATATACAGCCACTGGAGACTGCAGACTGCACATAACCTCACCGTAACTGGTTGTCTGTGCACAGACAGGCCGTTACCGCCTTCAATCGCCCTCACTCCGTTAGCCATGGTGTGGCCACCATGTTACCAGCCCAACCGCGAGGAGGTGGAGATGGACTTGAGCAGTGCTAGGCTATATATTCGCATCACTGCCCTATTAAGGAGTTGAGTCAGCAGCCTTCACAGCAGCAGGGGAACACCCAATCATCAATTAGCAGGCCCCACCGGAGCTCAACAGCGCGGGTACTCAATCGACGAGGGCCAGAAAGAGCACCTCTCACCAACTCACTCTTACACTTACGCCGGTCGCTAACTGCTAGAGCTTTAGCCGGGGGATGGACCGACGAGAACTGACATTCCAGTCGTCACGTCAGATCAACCAGGTTGCCAGGTCCTAGTTCCCCCCCCCCCCTACACACACGGACTGGAACACCACAATCCGGTTTTCAGGGCACCTGGACCCTTCACCTTACACCCTTTACAGGTTGGTTGCTGGAACCACAGCCCAGCCCCAAACCGGCCCCTACAAGGGCCGACAACAAGAAAATTCGCAAGCCCAACACCCGAATTGTGACCGGGTGTTTGGATGAACACTTCACGGACTTGAGGTTGTTTGCCTGACCGCCAAGATCACCCGAGCTCAATCCTATCGAACGCATCTGGGATGTCGTCAAGTGGGATGTGCGCAAAGTGGATGCTGCTCCTACCGATCTCCGTGCATTGTGAGAGGCTGTGCAGAGGTCATGGTTCAGTACGGCTCCCAATCACTTACGGTGCCTTGTGGAATCCATGCAACGCAGCATCACCGCCGTTATCAGGGCTAAAGAGGGTGCTACACGCTACTAGGAAGGTATCTCTAACTCAGCTGCTCATGAGTGTATAAGTTGGTTTTGGAAGTTAATATTCGCTGTTATTTTTAAGTAATTCTTGGACACTTTAACAAGAAGTGACTTATATAACTAATGAGCCTACTTTCCTCTACATGGGTGCAAATAATTTTTTTATGAAGTTCTTGAAATCTTAGATTGTTGGTAAGCCTTGGCATCTCGTTGGCAGCAATATCTTTAGAAATTAAACCAGAAACAAAGACAAAAGTAGTGAGAAAATTACAAATACACACGTGCCTTTCCCGGGACTTGAACCCAGAAAACCTCGTGCCTTAAGTTAGCGTACATTCAACTGCATTACGGAGGTAGGATTCGGAGCATCTAGTTCGGATGTAATCAGTTTAAAGTTTTGAATGATAGGGTTCACTAACCTGAAATATTTACAGAGCCATCATTTTGAAAATAAGTGTCTGCTTCTCTTAATACACGTAAGTTTACGTGGCCTACTGTATCGCTATTTGTGTGAAGAATTTGGTGAAAATCGGTTGATTGGTCCCAAATATTTGGTATAGTTTTTTTTCTTATTTTGTTCTATCTTAAAAAATTGTCTAAACAATTTAATGTTCTNTACTGTATCGCTATTTGTGTGAAGAATTTGGTGAAAATCGGTTGATTGGTCCCAAATATTTGGTATAGTTTTTTTTTCTTATTTTGTTCTATCTTAAAAAATTGTCTAAACAATTTAATGTTCTAATAAAAATTTGGTGGTATGTTGACTATAAGTTGCACGATATATTGTTATCTGTAGACACAATTCTACCCTTTAAGGAAGGCTATTGTTGCTCATATTTATTATTTAGCATAATGATTCACCCACGCAATGCAAGAAATATAAAGTAGAGGACACTCACAATATGTAGGTTACTCATAACATATAGTGTACAATTTGTTTTTAAAACATTGTTTAGCCTACTTACCGAAGGATAGAAAGGCTTATGAATTCACTTTCCTGTCTGTGAGTGTCACACCCACCCCCTAATAACTTTTAGAACGCGTGAACCGAATTTCACCAAACTCTTACCACATATGACTTTTATAGTTTTCGACCACGCCAGCCGCGTAATTTCATAATGGCAACCATATGAAACTTTATGGTTGTTTCATATTTCTGGAACCATTCAACCGATTTTAACAAAAGTTCGTATTTTGACAGTGCATCATGTAAGCATCGTATTTCGAGATAGATATTATTGTTGGTCCATCATCTTGCAAGATAACACTACGAGAAAAAATAAGGATTTTACGTTATATTTATAAAACTACTTAATAACTTCTCACCAAATTTGGCACGCAAACAATACTATTAAAGGCCATGTAAAATTATGCGATTTAAATTTATTAGTGACATATTTTCAAAATGGCTGCTGTTACAAATATTTCAGGTTTATTTTGTGGGTATACCATACTGCTCAATCAATTTCAACCAGATTTTGTATGCTGAATGTATCTGTCACAAGTTTTATATATACCAACACATAGCCCCTTTTTGTACGCTACTTTATAAGATAGAGCCACATGAAGGAATTGAGTTTTTATGTCATACTTGCGGAATATTTGAGCGATTCCTACCAAATTTGGCAAACAAGCAGTACTGTAGCAGATGATGTAAATTGGTTTGTTTTTAGTAGGTCGGGCACTAATTTCCAAAATGGAGACCAAATAGCCATTTTATCTTATGTAGTACGTTATATCGTCGAAATCATGGAATTAATTCCTACTTTACTTTGCATGCTGGCAGTATCTATTATAGCCATCTTATTTTTCATAGTTACTACCAGTATACAAAGATAAGTTAAAAAACGGTTACATAGTCTCGTGTATATGGCACAATAATCTAAAATATTTTATAGCCGTGTCATTCTGAAAGTAAATGTTTGGCACAATTAAAACATATAAATTAATATGGCCTACCTCAGTTCAATTTATTCGCCAAATTTGATAGGAATCAATTGATTATTTCACAAAATATGACAAAAACTTTATTTTTCAAGCGGAGCTATCTTGCAAGATAACGGGAAAATGATGCTCTGTATACGCTTCTTAAGCAAACGTTCTCGGTGATTTTTAACTACATATTTTGAAACCGCTTTCACAGTTCTCAAAATTAGGTTCAGGGCTGAAATCGAATATTCCGAAAATCCGAATTTTTGGAACACTCCACGCCATATTCTTGGCAAAAATAATTATTATTTTAAGATCAATTTTGGTATCTTGTAATGACACACTTGATAATGCATCCTTTTATCGCTGACAAAATTTATGGGCTGATTAATATACAGAACTAGAAATCTGTGCTTGGTAGAATAAACTAACAACACAGAGCTACAACAGGTATCAAGTTATCAAATTTCTTCTACATATGTATGTGAATAACTTTGAGGAAGTAGGCCCTTAGATGAAAGGAACATGTGAGCTAAAATAAAATATTTATATTTCCATCATTTTGAAAATAAGGAACAGGCCCTTTTAATCACATCAGTTTACATGGCCCACTGTATTATTACTTGTTTGACAAAATTTAGTGTAAATAGGTTGATTGTTTCCCGATTTATGGCATAAAAGTGGAGCTATCATATAAAATGGAGGAAAGTCATAAGGTTCTGTGTAGACACATTTTATAGTCGTTACATAGGCTAATGCCGGTGTACAAAGTTTGGTTAAACTCGATAACTTGGTTTCGTAGATATTGCATAGTAATCAAAATGTTTATATCACACCATTATAGAAAAACATTCCTGGCCCACTTAAAACATTTAAGTTTGCATGGTGTACTGTAGCATTTCTTCAATGCCAAATTTTGTAGGAATCGGTTTATTGGTTGCCAAGATACGATACAAAAAATTTATTTGTTCATGCGACCCTATCTTACGAAATGGAGGACAAAAAAGATTATGTATTAGCATAATGATTGTGAGTGAGTGAGTGAAGAGATTTGGGCGGCTGTTAATAACGAGGTCTTGAAGGCCGATGAGGACGATTGATGTGAGTATGGAGCAGTGCCGGGATGAAAGGGTGGGGGAAACGGGAGATCCCCGAGAAAACCCACCATCCAGTGGCATCGTCCTGCGAAAATCCGGGAGTGGCCCGGCTGGGGATTGAACCCAGTTCGCCTTGATGGGAGGAGAGCAGGTTAACCGCACAGCCACCGCGGCCCCTCTAAAGATTGTAATTAATACTTTCAGCATACCTTGTTTGGTCGAAATTGGTTGAATAGTAAGGTACAAATACTAAATTTATTGAAAATATATATATAGTTGCTATTTCGAAAATAAGTTTCTTATATATTTAAACCGTATATGGTTACATTATCCATCATACAATTAGTTACCTGCGAAATTTGTCATGAATTTATTGGGTCGTTTCCGAGATATGTTGTAAAAGCTTTTTTTTTTTTCATCTAGTGCGATTTTGATAAATTGCAGACCAATGAAAATGTATCTAACTAAATTTAATATTTACATGCTGAACTCTCAAAGTAAGAATTTTTTATAAAATAGTTCAATTCTCCCTGAGATATGAAATGGCCCCCTTGGCATTCAAATGGCCACCATTAAGGAAAACAATAAAAATATCATGTCCTTGCTAAGTTATTTATTGAGTTTGGTGAAATTCTGTTCACGAATTTAAATATTATTAACGGGGACACACATCACAGGCATACATTCGCACGAATGCATAAGACTATCTTTCCAAGGGAAGTAGACTATTAAAAAAAGAGCTATTTGCAAGTGGTTATCAACTAAAACTCATCAGTAAACACATACTTTCCATCACAATCGTAAATATAGCTAACAAGAACACACAAGTTCCCACTACTACCATGGCAATTCCATACTTTTCAGGTCTGCCTGAGAAGTAAGGGTTTAAACGACACACAACATCCGCACTGCTTTCAAATTTGTCTCTACTCTAAGGATAGTTGCCATGGTGAAATCAGTTACTCAACAAAAATAAACAAATGAATGTCTATACCAAACACCATGTCGGTGTAGCAGTGTATACGTATACGTAGGTGAAATTGTCCGGCCATTTTCAACATACAAAAGACTACATAACTCACAGAAAGAAGAAATGAAAATCCAGACTGGTGAAAAATACCTGTGACAAAAATTAAAAATAATGCAAAAGTAAAGTGAAGAAATGAGGTTTTATTGTTTGCAACAGAAATGCCTTCAGTCAACAGAGCTTTAAAATTTAGGAAATTTGGCTACCAATAATGAACCGTGAAAGATCCTTAAAAAAAGAAGATAGGTGAAGATGCTTCACATTATCAGCCATTATACATTTCCCAGCTTCGCCTATCAGTTTACATTTATTACTGTGTGCGAGGCCCGTTTGTAAATAAATGCGATAGTGTTTGTGGAGCACAAAGCGCTTGTACCATTGTAAAAATCATTTATCGCTTTTACATCGTCCATGAAGTTACAGGCAATTCACGGCAAACTGAAAACTTTTGAAGTCCTCTTATTTATAATAATAGTCAATAAATATATTTCACTGCAGCCCTAGACGTTAACTTTCGAGTTCGGTGAAATATATACACTGTGTTTATTACTTGAATAACAATATTTATTTAAAAATTATTGTAAGGATAAAAAATGGCAAATGTATAAAAGTAACTAGAGCCTCAAAAGTTCTCACTCGTTAACAGTCTATACACATTTACCAAATTTAATGACAACTGTCGATTTTTACAATATGTACACATTTTTATGATAATTTGGACGTGCATGTAGATATACATACACGCACAGAGAGAGAGAGAGAGAGAGAGAGAGAAAGAGAGAGAGAGGTAAAATAATTTTTCTGAAATGGCAGCCACCAGAATTGTGTTTTAGTATGCCGTGCCTCTGAAACATTTTACAACAGGACAAGATTTTTACATAAATGGTAAGGAATTCTCCATATTTTGTTTCTCTGTTATTCTTTTCATTAGTTTTTTTCACTTTTGAATTTCACAGTATACTTTTTATATTTTATAGTCTAAAAAATGTTTTCACGAAACCCTTACTTTGAAATGTGTACATTTATGATCGTCACATTAACAATTAAACTTGACGCATGCAGAACCTCTTTCTTTGCATAATCTTGTACAACAAAGAGGTTGCAGCAATGCCTTTAGGCCGACTGATATTTTACAGAAAATTTCGTCACACTACATATTGATTTTGCCAAATGTCAGGTTCTTTTGTCATTATTTAATAGGTTATTAAATAATTGAATAAAGTATATGTTATGAAAAGATGATAATGGTGTACACCAGTATACAATCCACATAAAATAATAATGAAAATATATATTACTGTATTAGAGTAAATCCCTATTCGAATTTCAGTAAATTTGTAGTTGTCGTTAATTATATGCTAACTTACCATAAGAAGTTAAATAGTTTAGCTTAGGTACCTAAACACTTAGTGTATCATTGTCGCGGTGTGTACCTAAACACAAAATGTGAAAAAATTTTAAATAGTAGTTAAAGTTGAAACGCAGTGGCAATGTTTTACAGTTCACTAAAATGGCAATAAACAAGGGGGGTCGTGCACAATGAGACTTTGACATGGTCTGAGCACATTAACGGTGTCAGAAAATATTCCGTATCCTGCGTACTCTTAGGAGACCTAAATATTATGTGTCTTAGTCTACATGTGTTTTCTTCTAAACAGAATTTATTGTTTCTTCGGTTAAATTACCGAGAAGCTGTGTATATTGGTTTAAACTACATCCTGGCAGACAGGCTTTAAAGTGAGCGAGTGAAGAGATTCGGACGGCTCTTAACATCGAGGTCTTGAGATCCGATGAGGGTGAAGCGAGATTGGATATGGAGCAGCACCAGACTGCAGGGGTGGGGGAACGGGAGACCCTCGAGAAAACCCACTGACCAGTGGCATCGTCCGGTATGATTCCCACATGCAAAATTCTGGGAGCGACCCCGCCGGGAATCAAACCCTGTTCATCTTGGTGGGAGGCGAGTAATCTAACCACTACACCACCGCTGCCCCCACAGGCTTTAAATGTTTCTTAGAACTTGTATAATTATATATATTCATAATTTTAAAAAAATGCATCATGCTACATCGTACTTTAATAAATTGTCATGCTGGGTCTGAATAATCGAAGAGATGACTTATCTTTCAAATCATCTACAAAATTTTCCAGCATTGACATTGCTGGAAATTTGTGTTAATGAAAATATAGCTCTGATTTCTGTCTTAATAGTTCTGTGTATTGCGAATATACATGTTAGAACCCTTGTATAGTGATTATTTTTCTGTAAAACATACATATATTAAATTTTTCTTTCCTTTTTCTGTAATCATTAGTTTTTAAAAATAATGGTACGGCTATCCAATTTAAAATCATTGCCTTTAAATTTGTTATTTGTTCTTATAAACCTCATAATTATTATATTGTATTTAGTGTGTTGTTGCCGCTGGTTCAATCGTTTTATTTTGTTCTTACTGATAATTATTTTACTGATAAAGCAGATATGTAACCAAATTTCCAAAGTAAATTTCGATGTAATTTTTGTGTTATCGTTGCCATTCTCAATTTTTTTATTTTTAAATTTACGGTTATTTAGATGCTTGTGGTAATGTGGGGTTAGTTCCCGCATATTTCATGTAACAATTTGTTTGCACAAAGTTCCATTTTGAAAGTTTTGACGAAATATTTTAGTACTTCAGAACATTCATAAGAGCTTATTTTAATAAAACAGTTTCAGCCTCGCTGCCTTCATTAATTTTTAAGCTGTTACTGCTGGTAATATGTAACTGTTTATTTCTTGCACGTTATTACATCAGCAGTGGTCAAATGATAATGTTTAAAGAAAGTGTAGAAATCAATCCTCTATTGCCTCTCTTGCGTAAAGCATAACGCACGATATGCTATACACGACTGTTTGGAAAACTCAATTTAACCAAGATGGCCAAGACTCATCTTGAAAAGTATGAAAAACCATGCTACTCTAACTTTTCCAAATTAATGCCTATTATTAATTCATGTTTCCTTTGTTATAATTATTCTTGAAAAAAATTTTACGTGTATTTTTTTAATCGATTAGTAAATCATGTATCGAAGTATCTTAATATAACAGAAAAGTTGCACATTTATATACTATACAAGTATAATAATTAGGGGCATCCGCTTTTCGCGAATAGATTGACGCATACACCATACATCAACATACTTCGTGTCCAACTACAATTTTCCTAGCTTACTGGCTTCATGCCTTTGTGAGACGACTTTTTCTTACTCGACTGAAGCAGAACTGGCTTATTCCGATACTGAAACACTCTGGCCAGACACCTGAGACGTGAAACGATTAAAATTATCCAATCGCAGCCTTGGTACGGCGTTGAAGTGTTTTGCAATATAAGTAGTGACCGGAAGAATTAGCGGATTCATTTTGAGACAGGCTAGAATTCAAAACACGTGTGTTTATATAACTCTAGCCATTGGTCCACACTGTTTTTGACACCTCCTGAAGAACGCTGGCCCAATCGTCGCCTTCCACTGTGACAGCGGACAACCAATGTGCAGTTGATATCGGCATATTCGTGCATAAGAGTGTAGAGTCTAGCCTGCAAGTCATTGAACTCGCGAATTTGTTAGGTTTCTTAAATATAAGTTGCCATGAAACCTGTTTGCAAAAATTGTAAGACCCTACTTATAATACGAGGCTGCGGGGTAATCGATTTTTATGTGTGGTGCACTACAATATTGACATATCTTACGTCCTAGGGTAAATTTGGATTTTATTAAAGAATTAAATAAAAAACCAGGTTTTATTTTCAAAATAATTTAATGTGTTTTACGTATTATAACATTTTAATTCAAATGAGTTTTCATATGTTATATGGGTATTTATGTTCTATTATAATGTGTGTCTTTAATTATAATTTTTTTATTTATTATTAACTGTGAAAATTTCTGTATATATCGTGTTTGATTCCCTTGTTTATTTTTTCGTGGGCTGGCCCATATATTAATCAATGGAATAGAAGTCACACAGAAATTAAAAAGTTAATAGCGCTCTGCGACACTATGAGTTGTGCTTTTAATAAAATGGGTGCCGATTAGTAAACCAAATTAAATAGCTCTCAGAAAACAAGATTATTTTGTTTTGACGTATTGTTTCCTAACTTATGCAAACATAATGATATAATTAAGATCATATAAACTAAATAAAAATTTACAACTTATTCAGAAAAATAATTAAACACGCATTTAAATTTTGAGTTATAAAAAATGCATACTTTAAAACTGTACATTAACACATCGTTTGTTATTGGTAATCATGAAGTATTATATTGTCAACTAAATAATTCAGCTATTTAAACAGAAAGATCTAAATTTAAAAAATATTCCTGGGTTATTTTACGTTATAAATTTTATTTTATTTAGCTGCCATATCTGATTTTTTTTTTTATAAATTAAGCCCCGGCATTTTGTTAGTGCAGGGAAGTATTGATGTGTCGGTCTGGCTAAAAACAGACGGAGCTGTTTCGGTCGATTCAACTCCCGAGTCGGCAGCTTAAATAACTTCCTGAGGAGGCGGCGGTTGACAAGACGACGTCGTGACGCGGCCTTATCACAGAGTACTTAAACATACAGAGGTGGAACAGCCGCTTACAGCGCGAACTGCAGCCGCATACGCCAGCAAAATGGCGTCATTGGCCGGGAAAATGTCAGGGCGCCGTTTGCCAATGATCGCGTGGTATCCTACTAGCCAGCTGGCCGCCTAACCATTAGGCAACCTTTCGCATTATGCGATCAGACACAAGGGCTATTTCCATAGCCTCGTGCAGCCAATCAGGGAATGGGTGCGCCCACATCAAAAGAACCACCACGCTATTTTGTCTCTGTGTATTTATCTACTCTGTGGCGTAAACGAGCTTCACTTTCTGAGTGAGCACAGTTAGAAAGGGAATTTAGTAAGTAAGACGTGATGTGAGTGCGGATATTGCACCGGAGTTGGAATCGCAGAAGAAGAAAAATTGTGTTTCTCGATCCACTCAGTTATATTTTATCGTATATGTAATGGTTCTTCTAATACATTACGGCCTCAGTTCAAAGAAGACGAAAGTAAAACTATAATTTCAAAAGGAAATTATAAGCCTTATTTTACGAGCTCCTCAGAGATCTAAAATTAAACTTAACAAAAAACACCATCATGAGGAATAGCTTCTGTCGAGAAGGGCGGCTTGTAATTGCTATAGCGTAAGCATATGATATTATACCTTATTGTAATAACATCGTTCTCTCCCAAACAGCCGTTAATTTTCCAGGCACACTGAAATTCTTAACAATTTGTTAAATGAGTAACTGTGTTATGCCTAGATTTATTACATGTATTTAATACATAAAATGCATGCAATGCATAATTATAAATTAATGAAAATAAACAAGTTTATCCTTGGAAAAAAACATTTATCTGCTATTTAATAGGGGAATACAAACTCAAAAATGTCTCGTCATATTCTAGTGTGGCCTTGGACAAGAAGGGGGGGTACAGATTCAGCAGGTGAGTGCGAAGACAGAGTCGTTTCTGAATGTGGACAGCTGTGATTGAATGTTCGAGGAGGTATGGCACTGTCGGCGGTATGAACCCTGTGAGGTTGATGTTGTTTCACGCTCACTTGAGAATGAATTGCTGCGAAGTAGGCAAAGGAGGTAGAAGAAGGAACTCTGCATTTTTATGAAGGACTTGCGCCATCTCCATTCTAGTAGCCAGTTCCAAATGTTCTTCATTATTGAGAGAGAATAGAGATAAGAAATGGATATTGTCCTCACAGTTGCCTGATTTCATCCGTCTGGCTGCCATGTTAGTTTCCAGATCAGACGGCGTTTTATCTCCCACTGGATTCAGTTTCCAATTTTTTCTCCTAAAGTCGTCTGCTTTGATGAAGCCGATGGTCCTGGAATTTGAATAGTTGGATCAGACGTTGGGCTATCAGNGGACAGCTGTGATTGAATGTTCGAGGAGGTATGGCACTGTCGGCGGTATGAACCCTGTGAGGTTGATGTTGTTTCTTGCTCACTTGAGAATGAATTGCTGCGAAGTAGGCAAAGGAGGTAGAAGAAGGAACTCTGCATTTTTATGAAGGACTTGCGCCATCTCCATTCTAGTAGCCAGTTCCAAATGTTCTTCATTATTGAGACAGGATAGAGATAAGAAATGGATATTGTCCTCACAGTTGCCTGATTTCATCCGTCTGGCTGCCATGTTAGTTTCCAGATCAGACGGCGTTTTATCTCCCACTGGATTCAGTTTCCAATTTTATCTCCTAAAGTCGTCTGCTTTGATGAAGCCGATGGTCCTGGAATTTGAATAGTTGGATCAGACGTTGGGCTATCAGNTCTCCTAAAGTCGTCTGCTTTGATGAAGCCGATGGTCCTGGAATTTGAATAGTTGGATCAGACGTTGGGCTATCAGTTTCCAAAGGCAATTGTTCGACATCATTGTATTGCCCATCTTGTAGCTCTGGGGAATCTGTCTAATTTTTGTTATCAAGTGAACTTGTGTTACCGTTTCACCTTTCACGTTTCAAGAAATCCATCTGCTGAAAGCAGGCAGACTGGTATTTTTTCTTTGCTCCATTGCCGGAATTTAATGCCGTCATAATCTACACTAATTTTCTATATCGGTCCCTTAGGTTTTGCCACATACCCTGCACTGCCTTTCTTGAAAACAATAATATATTTGAATAAGAGAGAATTTAAATAGTAACCGAGGACATGCACATATTAAGTTTTGTTAAGATTTGTTTGATTTATTTGGCCAGTGGATGAACTATTTAGCTAGTGAGATAGTGGAGGCAATTTACCAGAAAATACGTAGATTCTTAGTGGCCTCGAAAATTTCTGTGTTTTAGGAAATACGGTGGACGAAAATGCATATTTTGAAGAGGTTGCAGATTTTTCACACATCATTGCAGCGATTTATGGGGGAAAACATTAGAATGGTACAGACTTCTCACAGGATGTCTATATACTGTGTTCTGGAACTTTCAAGAACTCCGCCTTTTCTGAATCACTGGAAAATAGGTCCTTCAATATCCCGCAAGCCTAACCCTTACAAAATCCTCTGACAGTATACCTACCCCTGCGTTTTTATTGGCGATGTGGCCTTTGCCTTGTACAAAAATGTGCTCCGGCGGTATTGAAGCAAAATCTTGTACCACAAAAAGAAAATATTCAACTGCAAGTTATCAAGGGCTGGAAGATAAAGTGAATATTGCTTCGGGAATTAAGTCAATAAGTGGAGAATATTCCTCAGACCTTTAAATGTTGATGCCCATCTAGCAGAATACATTGTTGAAGATGACTGTGTTCTTTACAATTTTATGCAAAAACGTGATAGTGCACAAGACGTTACAAATAATGTGATCCCATGTCCCTTGCCGGACACTAATGACACTTTCAGCAATCAACAGAAGAGGCCTGTCAAAAAGGGATAAACATGCAGGTTAATGCTAATGTTTATGATAGAGTGCGAAGGCCCGAGGTTATTTTACGAAGATCATTTGGAATTTCTTTAGCATGTCGAGAATTGTCAACGCAATGAACGTCCTGATCGGTTTCTAGGTTGCTTATGCAAATACACTGAGATTGTGTTTGAGATTCACACTTATTCTGTTGTAAAATGTGGCTACAGTTTGCATAAACTTTCTGATGTTATTGCAAACCATTCGTTCTAACATTTCTGTGTAGTATGAACATGCCAACAGCTACTTTTCTCCCGTGTAGATATTTAGGATGTTACAATTATGGTAACAGAACATGAAACGTTTCCCTAATACTCGTATTTACAAGCATTGCACTGTTTACGATTGTCTGTAACTGTTTACATTTATATTACAAATGATTCTGCGTATAAACCAAATGAACTCAAATGCAATATACTTCCGTACATTGGTAACGTCAGGATGCGAATTGCATTCGCATTCTGTTTGTACCCCTGACTCCTTTTTGGCGGTCCAGTTACTGTAATCAGTCTTCTAATTTCAATAACTTTCGCTCAAGTACGAACGAGTCCTAATAAAATGCTTCGTTCATTCTTTAAAAAAAACGCTCACACTTTCCAGCTGATGCCATTTCCCAGATAAAAACAATATGCTACCATAGACTATATAAGACAATTCGGGTACACATAATATTGCACCTATCCTGTTGGCTGTTAACTATGACGTTTCCGTGACGTCACTAAGGTTCGGGTATCTTCGGTACACGATCGGCCTTACTCGCGNTTGGCTGTTAACTATGACGTTTCCGTGACGTCACTAAGGTTCGGGTATCTTCGGTACACGATCGGCCTTACTCGCCAAAAGGACGCGACAAGCCTTTCCTTCGGCAAGGAAATGTGGGACCAAGTCTTTTCGCGTCTTTGCAACGTACTTTAAGAAAAGGAGCGCTTCCTTCTGGAAGGAAGCCTCGAAGAACAAGAAAAGGAGCACCTCTGCATATGGCGAATAAAGTTTAATTTTTCTGAAATACCAAGCATGTTATTGATATACCTTACTAAATAGTAGATTTTACCGTACTCGGTTATTTTCACGTTATCATAGAGAAATATTCATTTACTCAAAAGAGTGATGTACTTAAAAAAAAACATTGCCTGGGATACCAAAACCTTTAAAGGAAGTTAGTTATCTGTAGCGTATACCCTATCACAGAGTGTAGATGAAGCGAAAATATTAAATAAAATGTTTTAACCCCAATATATGTACATATTTCAAGACAAATTTCACAAAGTGCTTAAATGCCGTATTATGCAACACATGTTCATTAAGATAAATTAAACATGTACATTCAGCAAAAGCAGTTAAATAATAATTATTGACACATCCCTAATGCAAGAAGTTTATAATNAAATTAAACATGTACATTCAGCAAAAGCAGTTAAATAATAATTATTGACACATCCCTAATGCAAGAAGTTTATAATATGATACATATACTATTTTGGACTTTTGCGCGTTATTGCAAATCATATTTCGTTGGCAAAGTAAACTAATGTGTACCAAAGTTCGTTTCTAATGACACAACCATGAATGAAATGCAAACATCTAAACGAAGGGTCGTCACATTCTTAACAANCCAAAGTTCGTTTCTAATGACACAACCATGAATGAAATGCAAACATCTAAACGAAGGGTCGTCACATTCTTAACAACGAAATTTTATACAAACGTGTTCAATGAGAGCCGAATTATTCTGGAATTTGGGGCAAGAGAGGGCATTTACCCATACAGGCATAAATATGATCCCATCCCTTTTTTCTCTGTGGAATATGGGCTAGAGCCAGCTCAGATAAACACAAATGCATTCTCAACTCAATTGGCGCGTGTGCATTTACTACCATCAGAACTTTCACACTCGCGAGTGCGCAATGACGTGTCCACTCTGCGAGCTACGCCGCCCGTTTGTCACGGGCTAATCATGTGGCCAGTCGAATGGGCCGAATGTAATGTGTTTCGCCCCATTTGATCGACTAGGATGATGCGTCGAGTCGACGAGCGACTCTACCAAAACCACTCCGACCTTTTTTTTTAGCCTTTCAGCACACCAGATCTGTGTGGGTCAGCTGANCCTTTCAGCACACCAGATCTGTGTGGGTCAGCTGATACCTCAGCGCAGTGCATCATGCTGCGTCTGATATAGGACTTCCACTGTTACTTCACACTATTCTGAAGCCCTACTGAAGTTCTACTTTTGGCTACCGATTACGTATCCATCCACTATATGTAAATGTAACTTCTACGTTTTAACTGTTAAATGCTTTATTTACTGTTTCAGCTGTTCAAATAATCCTTGCTGCAGCCATATTTCAGTTTATTTTTTGTAAATAAAAAACATTGCAGTTTTATTATTTTTATTTGCTTTAGTATTTCATTTGAAAAAAATATTTTTTCTTATAGTTAATTTGTTTTGTGAAGGGTTATTTTTGTTTTTTTTAAAAGTAGATATTTTATTGTACCTTTTTTATCAGGATGAATTTAATTTATTTTATTTATATATTAATCTCGAATTGATTTGATCTATATTGTTATGTTAGTTATAGTTATATATTTATTGATTTCAAAAACATTTCAAAAACTATTTCGTACGAATGTTCACAATTTGTGCCTTTAACCATATTTAGGTCAGCTATATGACTTTTTAACAATGTCTGTATTGACGATAGGTCTTACGGTTATTATTTTACATCGTTAGCATATTTGCTATCCAAGACATAGGAACATTACACGTAATACACATTAATATTTTGCCGCCACTGTTTAACACTGTTACAACTGTGAGGGAAAGAACTGCAGTATTAAACCTTTTGTTATTTATGTGTGTTAGGTTATTTCGTTAAAAGGACAGCCTTAGTTGAAACAAATATTAAAACGAAGGGCCAACAAGTCTAACGAAACGACAGTAAATTAAAGCACGCAACTCGTGTCACAAAATTTTTTTTACGTAGTAGCGACAAACTAAAAAGGTAGTGGAAACATGCACGCAAATAGACCTACCGTAAATTTTATTCTGCCTTTTATTACGTTTATGTCATTTTTCATACAAAATGTTTTGGCTGGGCTTAGTATTNTACCGTAAATTTTATTCTGCCTTTTATTACGTTTATGTCATTTTTCATACAAAATGTTTTGGCTGGGCTTAGTATTTTGTTGGGATTGTGGCAAACATTCAAATCACATAAATGTAAGCACGTTACACAACTGTTTTTCAAACACCTAGGGAAAAGTTGCAACGTTATAGCAAATAAGCAGACGTGACTTTCAAATAATTAATTTAAATATAAAACAGTTTACAGTTAAAATATTTAAATTTCGTACGTTCAATATTTGCAATCACACACACACACACACACATTGTCCCAGCATAAAGTCAAGGCAGCATACCCTTTCACACGCACCGGTCGCCACACACGTGACAGTGTACTTATTACTACCGCGGAAACACAGATTGATCACAACATCGTAACTTTCCAAGGTAGGATTAAGAAACACAAAGTGACCCAACTCGATGTGGTAATTTTAAGTATTTTTCGCAGGAATAAAAATCAACACTTTGTTCAGCAACAAGCACCCCGCCATGTCGTGTCGCCAGTCGCCACTTCTGCCAACGTCGGGTTTCTAACCGTCCCGCCATCACATCNCCAACGTCGGGTTTCTAACCGTCCCGCCATCACATCTTAACACACTTTAATAAGTATTCAAAAATTAAAATCTCGTTTCAGTTTTAAATTACAAATTCAAAACACATTATGTTTGCTGTAATGAGTATGAAATATTCTTAAATTGAAAACATGTATAATTTTCCTGCTACTACTAGCGGTGCGAAATTTCCCGAGAGAGAGAGAGAGAGAGAGAGAGAGAGAGAGAAAAGCTCCACTCCATCTATTTTAGTTTCTTCCTCACACGAAAACATAAGGGCCTATGCAACGTAATTTGCGCTGATATTTATAACTATAACAATGAAGTATGTTTCCATCAGTGCTACCCAAACTAAAAAATATCTCAACTGGCAACGTTTAATTTACAAATAGCATACCAAAAAATTAGGTTAAAATAATATATTAGCTGTGAACTATTTTCTACTAGCCGTTGCCAACACGTCACTGCTCTCGCTGTTTTTAATTCGTACTGAATACAAATTAAATTTTACAAGTAAAAAAGATACTAAGTTAAAGTTTCNGAGAGAGAGAGAGAGAGAGAGAGAGAGAGAGAGAGAGAAAAGCTCCACTCCATCTATTTTAGTTTCTTCCTCACAAGAAAACATAAGGGCCTATGCAACGTAATTTGCGCTGATATTTATAACTATAACAATGAAGTATATTTCCATCAGTGCTACCCAAACTAAAAAATATCTCAACTGGCAACGTTTAATTTACAAATAGCATACCAAAAAATTAGGTTAAAATAATATATTAGCTGTGAACTATTTTCTACTAGCCGTTGCCAACACGTCGCTGCTCTCGCTGTTTTTAATTCGTACTGAATACAAATTAAATTTTACAAGTAAAAAAGATACTAAGTTAAAGTTTCNCTGCTCTCGCTGTTTTTAATTCGTACTGAATACAAATTAAATTTTACAAGTAAAAAAGATACTAAGTTAAAGTTTCATTTATTCAAGAATTCAATACTTTAAAGTTAATCACATTGTTTCATACATGTGGTATACAAGTTATTTAAAAAACCGGTTGACATTTTACTCCTAGGGTGATTTTTCAAAGGTTTGTTTCTAAATATCGGAAGAAGCCGTGAATGGACTATAGCTTGGATCCACAGAACTCAGCACACTACGCCGTGTGGTTATAAAACTTGAAAGATGTCGAACCAAAATATTGTCACGACATTCATGCGTTTCTTTAAATTTTGACAGATATAAAAGGAAAAAATTACTCTCGTAAATGTCATAATATTAATATAATGGTTCTAAATGGCTGGTGGCGACTCCTGATATGAATGAAAACTAAGGGGCCTCGTACATGGTCACCATTGTTTAGTTCAGTGTTTTTGTGTGTATTTACTTATGTACGTGAATGTACCTTCTGCCCTTTTAAACCTACATTAATTGGTCGTGTCAAGTGTTGCGAATCGTAAATGTTTTAATAAGCCATGCACTTATGTCGACGGAGTACTTGTATCGTCATCACAACCCAACAAGCTGTAGCATTTTGTGTTCAGCTACAGTAAAATGAACCATCCATAACGTAGGACACTAGCATGGTTTACGAATACGTCACCCAAATAAAAGACTATTGGGCACTGAGCCCCACAATTAAAAGCAACCACCGAAAAGAACCTTCCTTTGCTTTACGAGGTGGTACCATAAAATGGGANCACTGAGCCCCACAATTAAAAGCAACCACCGAAAAGAACCTTCCTTTGCTTTACGAGGTGGTACCATAAAATGGGATACGGGGATACGGGGTAACTTGTAACATTTAAAAAATATATATTTTTTTTTGCAAAAGCAGCCGGCCTGAAATTAAATAATGCCATTTTATAAAGTTGGTTGATGGCAGTACTGTATCGNGTTACTTGGGATACTGGGGTAACTTGTAACATTTAAAAAATATATTTTTTTTTTTGCAAAAGCAGCCGGCCTGAAATTAAATAATGCCATTTTATAAAGTTGGTTGATGGCAGTACTGTATCGTGTATAATATATTGTTTTATTCAGAGTTGTCGCATTTGCAAACAAAAGCATTTTTGAGGTGTCCCAAACTTTTCCCAGTGTCCCAAGTAACCCCAGTTTACGGTATCAAAAAGTTTTGAGACAGCTCTCTTTAAAACAGAAGTACTTTATTTGTCTATGATAATACACTATCGCCACCAAAAGAGTTCTCTTGCACAGTGACACAACGTTCCCAGCGCTATTGCCACCTATCGGATTTGTCATAGAAGCATTCTACTGTTGTGATCTCTTTTTTTTTTTTTTTTTTTTTTCGTGCTCAGTCCTGTTTTTCCATGACAGACATCTGCATCGCATTGGCGAATGTCCAAAAATCTCCATCCAAGCATTCCACTGTAAACGTGTCGAGCACCTTCTGCGATTCGCGCTGGATATCCGCATTGGTGTCTGCAAAACAACGACCTTTGTGCTGGATCTTCATCTTCGGGAGAGGGTGAGGTGCGCAGGAGCCAAATCTAGCGACTAGGTTGGGTGCGGAAGCACGACAATTGTTCGTTTCCGGCGAGAAACTCGCGAGTGAGGAAAGCTCGGTGAAAAGGGTGCACTGTCGTCGTGGAGCATCCAGTTTGTTGCGCGCCACAAATCCGGACACTTTCGCCGAATGTCCTCCCGCAGAGGCCACGAAACCTGGCAGTAGAATGCGCTATCGACCGTCTGGTCCCTCGGGACGAATTCTCTTTGCACAATGCACCCTGTCTCCGAGCTTCCCTCGCGTGTGAGTTTCTCCGCGCTCATCCTACTCACCAGGTTTCGCTCCTGCAGACTTCGTTCTCCTCCCAAAGATGAACATCCAACAAAGGTCGCAGTTGTGACACCTTTGTTGAGATCCAGAGCGAATCGCAGGAGGAGCTTGAAACTTCGGAGAAGACTTCCAGGACACATTCCAGATGGGGCAGGTACCCCGGTAGTGATGTATCGCGGTGCAAGGGAAATATTTTGAAAGTGGTGGTGTTTAAACGTAGATAAAGAAGTACTCTGTTGTAAACATAGTAAGTCTCGAAATGTCCTGATACCACTTGGTTTGTAAACAATTGTGTGTATTGGAAGTGAAGGGGATAATGCTGTCTGAGGAGTTGGAAGGCTGTATGAACAGATGATGATCATCATCACACTGCAGGACACGAGGAAGTGATGAAGGCGGTTGTTTTCAGGCCGCCTATCTTCGTCCACGCTATGCCAGCAATCAACCCCAGTGGTGCTGGGAGCTCAGCGCCACAGCAGAGAACCACCTTCCGCCCGCCCTGGGTGAAGGACGGGCCGGAACCACTGCCCCTACCCGCGGCTCCTTGGACTCTCGCCAGGACCAGGGACCACAAGATCGACTCTGTCAACACTCCGCTCAAGCCCTCCACCGTCAAACTGAGAGGTAAGCTGAGCCGTTCCCTCACACTGGAAAAAATATCACAAGGACACTGAGAGAACAGCCAGCAAAACAATGTTTTGTATAGGGCCAAAAATATATTATGTTGTCACAAGAAAATACTTTGTTTACTAAAGAAAACTTGGAGAAAACAACCAAATTAATGTTGTTCCTCTAACAAAATACACACTTGAATAAATAACACCTCTGCGTCGAGCCAAAAATCAACTGTATAGGCTATATTTGTTTGGTAACTCATTCGATTGCCTTCTCGAACATACCGATCTTGAGCTCTTTTGCATTTTTTTTTGTGACAATTAGTTTAGTAACAGTGTTTTTAGTGAATTTATTTATGTTTAATAATGGTACAAACACCCTAATAAAATATGTTATACCAACTAGAAACTAAAAAGTAAAGCTGTAAGACTTGAAATATTTACTTTTAAACACGCCCAGTATTTGAAATGTATGTACTTTAAAATATCCCGGTATGATCAATAGTCACTTTAGCTCGGGCGCACATTGTATAGTTTCGAATTTCGGCCAGGCTTCAAATGATACCAGTAGAATGATTATAGCGGATTTGGTGCAATGGTGTCTGGCGTGGAGCGTCGGAACTGTTCATGCTCTGTCATTCTGGTCAGCCGGCGACCATCTTGCCCGCCATTTTGGATGTAGTAACCTCGGCCCTGACCTTTGATCTTTACCAGATGACCTTTGACCTAGAAAACCCAAAGAATTTCAAAAATCCCAAAAATCCAAAAAATTATAAAAAATTTATTAAGCTAAAATTTATTATTGAGAATTATTATTAAATAATGTATTTAAAAATGTACATTTTCAGATGTTTCACCACTACCACCCGGCCAATGTTTTAAATTGGTTATTTAATCGGTCAATTACTCATGTTCGCTAATTAGTTTGCAGGCCTCCTCCCCCTTCACCTTTGCTCATTCCGTCGTATGCAGCCATCTTGATTTTTCTTTTGTCATTTGTTTACATATTGATGGAAGCTGCCATTTTGGCTTTCATATGTTTACTCTTACATCTCCTAGGTGGTGATAGTGCACAAATATTTGATTTCGTCACCAGGCGAACTGCCTATTTAGCCACCCGATGGCAGCCATATTTGTTTTTTTTTTTTTATATATATATGTGGTGCTGTCAGCACACTACACATTGGATTCTATTTTCAACACATAGGTAGTGTTAATTTCTTGATTTCGCCGCCAGGCGAGCTGTCAGCATCCACCCACTCTGTCGATTCAACCGCCAGGTGAGCTGTCGACACTCATATTATTATACATAGGAAAATANGTCAGCATCCACCCACTCTGTCGATTCAACCGCCAGGTGAGCTGTCGACACTCATATTATTATACATAGGAAAATATGTAATTGTTAATCCTATTAAAAAAATTATTTTTCCTATAACTGGTATACCTACATGCATGATGCAGGACTTGGATTACACGCAAAAAAAATTTTAATATGTATTTTTATTAAACAAGTAAATTTCTTCATTTTTTAAAATAATTTCTTATTTAATTATATAAACGTACATATAGTGCAATAGTACTTATACGATACTTTTGATTAAATTAATTTTATTTCTGTGCCTTTTAAATTTTAGTTATATTATGGCAAATTAGTTAAACATGAAATAAAACACAATTTAATTCGCAGGAGTTTTTTATTCAATTAATTTATTAGTCACTCATGCCTTTAATAAAATCTATATTCTTCGATATATATATATATATGAATCTCAATATATATAACTTTATTGTAGGTAACAATCTTATATGCATCTCGCTATTCACACTTGTGTTGTCCTTGTGCGAAAATATTGTGACATTTATTACACCGACACACTCTGCAGGGCGGGTTATGTAGGTAACTACACTTTTGAGGACATTCACCGAAATCACAAGAGACCTGCTTGCAGCAAACCTGGTACCGAGGTACTGATGAAAAAAGCACTTCCCCTTTGCAGGTCTTTGTATATCTAAGTAAACTGTGTCTACCGCTGAAAAACTTACAGCATCTGTCATACAAATATTACATGCAATAGGGATTTTTGGCACAATCAAAGCTCTCATGTCGCCGTACATTGTGGCCGAAAGCAAAGGTTTTATCACAAATGTGACACTGATGACGACGTAGTGGTTCAGGCAAAGACTCGAACAGACCTGTTGGAGTTGTAGGTGCTGTAGTAGAAGAAGAAGGTAACGCTGGCATTGGTGTTCTAGGTACCGCAGCCGAAAAGTTCGATAGTTTCCATTGAAGATTTCGTAGGCATCACAGCTGAATAAGTTGATGGTACTGTACCATGAATAGATGATCTTGCTGCACNGTCAGCATCCACCCACTCTGTCGATTCAACCGCCAGGTGAGCTGTCGACACTCATATTATTATACATAGGAAAATCTGTAATTGTTAATCCTATTTAAAAAATTATTTTTCCTATAACTGGTATACCTACATGCATGATGCAGGACTTGGATTACACGCAAAAAAAATTTTAATATGTATTTTTATTAAACAAGTAAATTTCTTCATTTTTTTAAATAATTTCTTATTTAATTATATAAACGTACATATAGTGCAATAGTACTTATACGATACTTTTTGACTAAATTAATTTTATTTCTGTGCCTTTTAAATTTTAGTTATATTATGGCAAATTAGTTAAACATGAAATAAAACACAATTTAATTCGCAGGAATTTTTTATTCAATTAATTTATTAGTCACTCACGNTTGACTAAATTAATTTTATTTCTGTGCCTTTTAAATTTTAGTTATATTATGGCAAATTAGTTAAACATGAAATAAAACACAATTTAATTCGCAGGAATTTTTTATTCAATTAATTTATTAGTCACTCACGCCTTTAATAAAATCTATATTCTTCGATATATATATATATATGAATCTCAATATATATAACTTTATTGTAGGTAACAATCTTATATGCATCTCGCTATTCACACTTGTGTTGTCCTTGTGCGAAAATATTGTGACATTTATTACACCGACACACTCTGCAGGGCGGGTTATGTAGGTAACTACACTTTTGAGGACATTCACCGAAATCACAAGAGACCTGCTTGCAGCAAACCTGGTACCGAGGTACTGATGAAAAAAGCACTTCCCCTTTGCAGGTCTTTGTATATCTAAGTAAATTGTGTCTACCGCTGAAAAGCTTACAGCATCTGTCATACAAATATTACATGCAACAGGGATTTTTGGCACAATCAAAGCTCTCATGTCGCCGTACATTGTGGCCGAAAGCAAAGGTTTTATCACAAATGTGACACTGATGACGACGTAGTGGTTCAGGCAAAGACTCGAACAGACCTGTTGGAGTTGTAGGTGCTGTAGTAGAATAAGAAGGTAACGCTGGCATTGGTGTTCTAGGTACCGCAGCCGAAAAGTTCGATAGCTCCATTGAAGATTTCGTAGGCATCACAGCTGAATAAGTTGATGGTACTGTACCATGAATAGATGATCTTGCTGCACNTCCATTGAAGATTTCGTAGGCATCACAGCTGAATAAGTTGATGGTACTGTACCATGAATAGATGATCTTGCTGCACTGGGGGCAGCAGATGCTGGTAGTGATGTAGGTGTCACAGCCTAAGAAGTCGATGGCACCATACCAATCTGAAACGATGATACTGCACCGACGGAATTAGATACTGCTAGTGATGTAGACATCACAGCTGAAGAAGTCGATGGCGCGGGTAAAACAGGAAACAACTCACTTTAAGAAGAAATCGATGGCGAGAAACCATTGGCGGGCAATATCCCCTCCACTTTAACGTAACTGGCCATGGATTACCTAGCGTAGAAGCTAGCCNCGAGAAACCATTGGCGGGCAATATCCCCTCCACTTTAACGTAACTGGCCATGGATTACCTAGCGTAGAAGCTAGCCGAGACGATCCAATTTTCACATTGACAGTTGTCAAACTAATCCTCTCAGCTGACTCCCCCACCCCCCATAGAAGCTTNGAGACGATCCAATTTTCACATTGACAGTTGTCAAACTAATCCTCTCAGCTGACTCCCCCACCCCCCATAGAAGCTTATAATATAAGCATATGTAAGCCCTATGACAATATATTGACTTTGAACCAATCGTATTACACCATTAATACATTGTTCGGACACCGACCAGCCAATCACCGAGTTGCCATGTGATTGCAGCTGACCAATCACATGAAGGCATTGATACATCGCATACAGGCAGGTACGCAGGCTTTAGATGCTTATCATTATTATCTATATGAACCGCACAAACAGACGAGTCCATCAGACCACACAGAACATGCGGAAGACGCCCCCGTCCAAGAAATTTACTCGGAAGAACGAGACGACGACGAGAAAACCAAAGCTTTCACTTTTTGCCACAGTGTCCAGGGAAGCACCTCGACCGCATTACTCAACATGCGTACCATCAGCAATCGTTCCAGACGAATGGACTGAGGAGGGATGGAGGGCATATTCCGTATGTGGAAATTCCGGTCATGTTGGACTCTGTCATGATTCCACATTGCCTTGAGTATGTGCATGGAAGTCGATTTTGTGCAGTATGTGCAGGACGAAAATTTTAGCCGCCCGAAATCAGTTATCTTATATAGTTACCAAACAAGCCGACATCACAAATCATTTGCCACCGTTCAACCTCGTCGAGATGTATAGGAAACACTTCACGAGTACGAAAAAAAAATGAGAGCATATTGAAGCCATGTCATGGACCCCGTGAGATTTTAAAGTTATGTTAATCCCTTTCAGATGTTATACAATGAATTATATGCACATTTTTTTGTAAATAAATGTTGGTTTGAACCCCACCTTTGTTTTTTGTTTGTATAAAAAATCAAATGTGGAATTTTGTATTAATTACGGTGAAAACAAAGATACTTTGTAATTCTGTGAAACTAAGAATGAAGAAAAAAATCATACATTCTCCAGTTACTCATATGCCAAACACACACACACACNTAATTCTGTGAAACTAAGAATGAAGAAAAAAATCATACATTCTCCAGTTACTCATATGCCAAACACACACACACACTCCAACACAAACACAAAGAGTCCGAAATATCCAAATTTGCACGTGAGACTGACAAAAGTATACTTCAATAAGTGGATACAAGTTCCATTATGGACGTAAATGAGAGACATGTGCAGTTCTAATATAAGTTCGCACACACGTGCAGCCGCGCTGCACCAGCTGTTGAATTGGACTTTGCCCTAGAGCACTGGTGACCTACGGTGTTGACTGTTGAAGTGGGAAGGGGGGGCTTATCGCTCCAGCAGCATGTTTTATTTCTCATGTAAGCCAACTTTAATTTATAGGATAATAAACACAGATGATAAACGCACGCACAAGTCAACGCCAGAACAGATCTATGTTCAGGGGGACCCGGGTTTGATACTCGACTCATTTGGCCGAATTTATTTTTAAAAAGTCACCCTAGGTGAATGTCGGGATGGTTTCTTGACCGAGTCCTTACTCGTTCCCTTTTGCCCTAACAGCTCGGTTCTATCTCGAAAGAGCGTCAACTTTATTTTTTATTATAATTTTATTTTGCATACCACCTAAAAAAATAGAATGTCACCGTACTATTTTGCACTAGTCAAATAGGCGTACACAAACGAGAAAGATATATATCCAAGTCTAGAATGGCAGGATGGACAGATCACCAAACTAAAACAGACTATATTTTATATCATGTAGCAAAGCCGAAAAAAAAATTTTTTTTAATAAAACTACACTGATAAAAATTGCATGGGTTGTATAAAGAAAAAACGTAACTGTTAACACCTCTCGTGTTCTTTTTTTCCCGGCTCATGAAGGAAATTCGCATTTTTACAGTACACCACTAAACGAAGAATTTATCTTCTCAGGACTACGTACGTAAGCGAAATTCAATCATACGAAAAAAATGAGAAAATGTGTAATGCTAATTTAAAAAATCTAGCACCAGAAGCTACGAAAGAGTACAGAATTCCTTTNAAAAAAAATTTTTTTTAATAAAACTACACTGATAAAAATTGCATGGGTTGTATAAAGAAAAAACGTAACTGTTCACACCTCTCGTGTTCTTTTTTTCCCGGCTCATGAAGGAAATTCGCATTTTTACAGTACACCACTAAACGAAGAATTTATCTTCTCAGGACTACGTACGTAAGCGAGATTCAATCATACAAAAAAAAATGAGAAAATGTGTAATGCTAATTTAAAAAATCTAGCACCAGAAGCTACGAAAGAGTACAGAATTCCTTTNAAAAAAATGAGAAAATGTGTAATGCTAATTTAAAAAATCTAGCACCAGAAGCTACGAAAGAGTACAGAATTCCTTTTCACAGCCAGCGGAAAAACAACTGTAAAATTCTATAATCCTATCTATTTGACATCCGTTTCACACGACAAATTACTTTAAAGCTTGCCCACCACACGACCTAAGAATACACTCCCCAGTCAGAACAGAAGTATTCTTCTAATCTTCATCGTCAGTTTACGACATTACGAGGAATGTGTTATATTTCTTCATGTATTTGAATAAACCACCTGTAAATTTTACGATTTTAAGAAATATAAAAGTTCCACAAATCTGCACATCTCCTGATGTTATTAATCGGCACCTTCTTTATAACATTATATTTAATCTCCATATTCAGCTTGCCACTAATAATATTTACAGTTTTTGCTAGGTGCAATTTTCAACACATTGCAAGCTCGAGTCTATTCCCGTCTGTTAGTGTGTATATGAGGAAACTTCAACAGGACTGTTCACTGTTAATTTTCACAACTTTAATCATGCATTTTACAGTATCTATGAGCAATAAATATCCTAAGGGGAAATTATACTATGCCTATCCTAATTCAACCACGCAGTTTTGCATGCCCTAATACACATATCAATTTGAAAAATATCTTGTTTATCTATCCACCACACGCGCTTTGACTTCACGAGTCATTGCCAGATACATTATTATTAGCAAGGAAAAAAGTAATCAGTGTTAGTGTTAAATTCGAAAAATGGGAGGAAAAAATATGTTTCATTAGTTCATGTGTCATCGCCATATTGCCAGCAATGCTTAACATACAGGTCGTTGCCAAAAATGGGCCTTGGTACAATGCCAGCAGAAATCGTCAGCCTTATGAAAACTCCTCAAAAGAAAAATCCATTAAAAAAAAACATTAAAGCGAACGAATTCTTTTCCATGCAGCACATAGTGAGGGAATTCGTACATCTAGAAAAACAGGTCACTTTTTTCCAAGTTGACAGGATTATTTGTTGCTATTGGTTGCTATGAAAGATGGTACATATCCAAAACCCGCAGCGGTTTACCAGCTGATAGCTCTATTCGTGCAATCAGCACCATAATCAGCACCACATGCACAGCGATTAGCACCACAATCAGAACCACGTGCACCACAATCAGCGCCACACACACCTCATTCAACACCACAATCAGCACTACATGCACCACAATCAGCACCACATGCACCAAAATCAGCACCACAATCAGCACCACACGCACCACAATCAGCATCACACACCACAATCAGCACCACACACAACACAATCAGAACCACATTCACCACATCAGCACCACACTCACCACAATCAGCATCACACACCACAATCAGCATAACAATCAGCACCATATGCACCCCAAACAGCACCATATGCACCGCATGCACCACAATCAGCACGTCAGGGGTCGGTCTGCCAGTAGGCAGTTTTATGCTTTAAGTGCATCCATGTGTTCAAGCAGAGCAAATAAAACACTAGGACGAAATATATCTTCGCATTAAAAAAAATATATTCTTGGGCAGGGCAGCGATTTTAGTTTAGTGGCTAGCGAGTCGGTCACAAGTTTTTTCAACTCATCTGGTAGAGTCCTTCCCGGGCTAACCATAATGTACATTTCTAGGAATTAAGGCTAATTTTTTCCCTTTGGCAACTTGCGTTTAAGGTTTTCTTTTTCCGGGATACTGTGTTACAGGTTGGATTCCTCGTCAACGGGTCGTGCTTGCGAGTAAGTATCTGCGACTGTGGCAGATTCCACAGGGTCTGATGGACTGGTCTGTTTGTGTGGTTTCGTATATATAGATGATAAGGATAAGCACCTTAAGCCTGCATACCTGCCCGCATGTGATTTCTCAATGTATGTATGAAATTGGCCAGCTGTAATCACGTGGCAACTTGGTGATTGGCTGGACAATATCCGATTAATATATTAATGGTGTAATGTGGTTGTTTCAATGTCAAAATGGAATCGTAGGGCTTGCATAGAGGTATATTACAAGCAGTAGGGGCTCAGCTGAGAGTCTTAGTTTGACAGTGTCTGATATGAAAGGTGGAACGTCTCTGCTAGCTTTTACGCTAGGTAATCCATGGCCAGTTACATAAAAGTATAATGGATATTGCACACCGTTGGATTCTCGCAATCGATTTCTTCTTCGAGAGAGATGTGTCTGGTTTTACCAACACCATCAACTTCTTCAGCGGTGATGNATTCTCGCAATCGATTTCTTCTTCGAGAGAGATGTGTCTGGTTTTACCAACACCATCAACTTCTTCAGCGGTGATGCCTACGTCACCTGCAGCATCTAATTCCGCCAGTGCAGTACCGTCGTTTCAGATTGGTATGGTGCCATCGACTTCTTCATCTGGTACACCTACATCACTACCAGCATATACTGCCATCAGCGCAGCTCCATCATCTACACATGGTACAGTACCATCGAATTCTTCAACTGTGATGCCTACGAATTCTTCAATGAAACCATCGAACTCTTCTGCTGAGGTACTTAGAACACCATTGCTGGCATTACCTGATTCTTTAGCTCCAGCACCTACATCTTCAACGGGCCTATCCGAGTCTTTGCCTGAACCACTACATCGTCATCAGTGTCACTTTTGTGATAAGACATTTGCTTTCGGCCACAATGTACGGCGACATGAGCGCTTTAATTGTGCCAAAAATCCCTGTTGTGTGCTATATTTGTGACAGGTGCGGTAAGCTTTTCAGTCGTAGAGACAATTTACTTAGACATGCAAAGACCTGTAAATGCGAAGCGCATTTCTCATCAGTACCTCGATACCACATTTGCTGCAAGCAGGTCTCTAGNACCTACGTCACCTGCAGCATCTAATTCCGCCAGTGCAGTACCATCGTTTCAGATTGGTATGGTGCCATCGACTTCTTCAGCTGGTACACCTACATCACTACCAGCATATACTGCCATCAGCGCAGCTCCATCATCTACACATGGTACTGTACCATCGAATTCTTCAACTGTGATGCCTACGAATTCTTCAATGGAACCATCGAACTCTTCTGCTGAGGTACTTAGAACACCATTGCTGGCATTACCTGATTCTTTAGCTCCAGCACCTACATCTTCAACGGGCCTATCCGAGTCTTTGCCTGAACCACTACATCGTCATCAGTGTCACTTTTGTGATAAGACATTTGCTTTCGGCCACAATGTACGGCGACATGAGCGCTTTAATTGTGCCAAAAATCCCTGTTGTGTGCTATATTTGTGACAGGTGCGGTAAGCTTTTCAGTCGTAGAGACAATTTACTTAGACATGCAAAGACCTGTAAATGCGAAGCGCATTTCTCATCAGTACCTCGATACCACATTTGCTGCAAGCAGGTCTCTAGTGACATCGGTAGATGTCCTCTTCACTTATGTGCGAGCTCAGTGAGATAGCTCCTTAACAAGACCTCCACAAAAGAACAGAAACGCTTTCTAAGGTGATCCAGAATACTTGTGATCGGGCTGTGAAAAAGGCCACAGGAAGAATCTTCATGCAGAAATGGTGGGACGAAGACCTGGAGCAAGAGCGAGGGGCTCTTCGGAAATGCAGGAAGGTAATGAAGAAGGAAATACTTCCTGAAAGAAGAGAGGCAATGGTTGAAGAGTACCGATGCAAGGAAATAGCCTACGCCAACAGAATAAAGGTTAAGAAAATACTGTCATGGATGACCTTAGTAACCGAAAAAGGAAACGAAGATCCATGGGGAATTTTGTACAAGTTGGTAGCTGGAAGGCAGAAACGAACGACTGTTCTCAAAGGAATAGTCTTTGATGCTGAAGCCGAAACATGTAAGGTAGAATGTGTGACAAAACTAATGGAAGTGCTGTTGCCAAGTAACTCCCAGGATAATGATACATGAATGCACACTCGGAAGCGAAGAGTGTATGATGATTTTCCACTGATGGATAACAGTCCAGAATTTACAATACAATATCTTGATCAAGTAATGGCAAGCATGAAAAACAAAAAAAAAAAAGCTGCTGGGAGGGACAACTTAACTACAGAGATAGTTAATGAAGCGTATCCAAGAATAAGGTGCTTACTGCTAGACTGTATAATGAGTGTTTGTGTCAAGGAGCATTCCCTGATACTTGGAAGATCGGAATACTAAAGATACTATACAAAGGGTCAGGGAAAGATCCCACACAACAAAAATCATATATACCCTTGATATTATGCCAGTGCTAGGCAAAATATACAAGAAACTGATAAATAAAAGACTGAAGAAATATCTTGAAGGAATGGGCCTTTTACATCATAGGAAGTACTCGTTCAGAAGAAATATGAGCACAGAGCTAGCAGTAATGGAAGTGGTAGAGGCAGTACAAATGGCTCCATACTATTATGCCATGAGAGTATACTCGGATATAGCCGGAGCATTTGATAATGTTGCCAGAGATCATGTGGCAACTCAAAGAAACGAAATGTCCTGTTAACATTTATTCCATGTTACTGAACTATTTCAAGAACAGGAAGAGTGTGCACTCAGACAGAGAAATGAGAGTAGAGAAGGAACTGACTAAGGGTTGTCCAAGGGGTTCTGTCCTGGGCCCATTACTGTTGAATGTACTGTTTGACAGACATCTACAAGTTCCTCTGCCTGAAGACTGTGAACTCTACGGATATGCCGATGATGGACTGATACTCATTCCAGCATGGTCACCACAAGAACTGGAACGTAAAGCAGAACAAGTTCTTATAAGAGTAGAAGCATGGGCAGGCTCTGTAAAGTTAAAATTCGCAGCAGACAAGACCAACTGCATGATGTTAAAAGGGAAACTTCAGATGATAATCCCAGGACGAACTCTTAAAGTTTCTCAAAATGTGTAAAATACCAGAGAGTCATGTTGGGCTCAAAGTTGACATTCCGAGCAGTTGTACCCACCAGCTGGGGACTTGACTTTCATACATTGAATGTCACATATAAAGGGATATTTGAGTCAATTATAGCTTACATGTGTGCAGTATGGTACAAGAAGGCACAACAAGTCTTAATTAAAAGAAAACTTGAAAAGGCTCAAAGATCTGCTTTGATAGCAGTGACAAAGGCATATCAAACCGTATCCAACGATGCTCTGCCGGTTCTAGCAAGAGGGCTACCAGTCGATTTGCTAGTAACTGAAAGAGGTGGATTAAAGTAGTTAAGGAGATGAGATCCTACTTCAGAAGAGAGGAAGGAAGTCAGACTGCAAATCCTTTCAGTTCGGCAAGATAAATGGAGCACCTCAACTAAGGGGAGATATACACTTCTGGTGTTCCCAGATGTAACTGACAAGCTGAAGAAAGACTGCATAAATATAAATCACTACGTAGCAAAAATGCTGACCGGACATGGGAACTTCGAAGCAAAACTGCATGGGTTCAACTTGGTTCCATCACCAATGTGTGTGGTATGCGACCAACCAGACATGGTTCGGCATTTGATAGACGAATGAGCCAAAATTTAAGACATACGGATTAAGAACAAGGAACAGCTTTCAGAGTACGATATGGTTTAAAGAGACAGGAGATAAGTCCACAGATGGTGGGCCACCACTAAGATCTTCGCAAGATTCGCTCGAGAGACAGGTAGAAGACTCGATGTGTTCGATGTCTGTCTCGAAGGCGAAGAAAGGGGTAACTTGCACAGTGTAGAGTTAGAAGAAGAACAGGATGAGTGAATCAAGATGGCCATTAAACTGGGGGCCAGTGGTATTTATTTCTAAGACTGTGACAGAAGCTTGGGAGTTCTGTACACGCAGACAGCAAGTGTAGCATGTGAGAAATGCTACACACAGAACAGTGTTTGAACTGACAAGACCAAGAACAAAGATCCAGCATGTTGAACATAGATGTACATCGCATCAAGTATCTACTGCGACCTCCTTCCAAGCGCAAGATATTTGATTCCGGGTGAGAAGGGCAAAAGATGGATAGCTTGCTCTTTACTTGAAAGAGGAAGAGGCCGATCGGGGAGAAGTGGTTCCACCCAAAGATATTATTCAAGTACAAGACCAGAGATGGGTAGCAGTCGATCCTGCACCATTTTATAACATGACAGAGCTAGGGGAACGAATCCACAAATTAGAAGAAATACAGATAATGTCAGCTGCAATAACTACAGTAGACAGACAGGATTATGTTCCCCTATACAGAACAATGTGACCGAATGCTCTTGGCTATCAACAACATTCCCAGGGAAAGATATGAACTAGAGAAACTTCTTCAGGAGACCTTTCGGAGAAGAGGGGAGATGTTCAACCTGGAGGATGCCAGAAGGGAAGCCATCAAGATGTTTGGAAGGTATACGTTCGAATATGGAAAGTATTTTACTTGCTCTTTTACTGGCTACAAAGTAGTTAGGTACTAGGCAGGCAAGACAGAGCTGAAAGAGAACAACTACTCCTCCAGATGGACTGGGCCCAGGTGGCTGAGGAGTAGATAATGTTCAACCTCGCCTGCCCCCCCCCCCTCCTGGCACAGAGCTAATTGGGGAACTGAGAAAGGTGGTCGTCTGAATAACTTGGAATGGCACCAGATTGAAACAACACAAACCGATGACAGACTGGCTAAAAAAAGCCAAAAGAAATAACATTGGACAATGACTCACGCTGAGAAAGACAATTCCTCGGTGATCTAGAGAAGAACAGAAGATAAATATCACAGGATGAGTAGTCTCATTCCTTACTCGTATCGAGTACAGTTGCATGAGGGGCGGAAAGAGAGGCCCACGTGGTGCGCTCACCAGAAGCAGTCTGTCGCCGTCGCTGCTGCCGCTGAACTGATGTGTATTACATATGCCAGGCCTCGTCTCCTAAATAAATGTTTTTTTTTTTTTCGTTAAAGGTGGCTACAGATTACGTTTCTCGCGGATGCCTCGCGATTTATATAAATAAATATCGGAACTTATCTATCAGAATTCTAAAAGACGAGGGGTGAGAGAGCGATCTGTCACCTCTGGCATCAGACGAGAAACTGTGCTGAGGGTCGACATTGTTCCCATGAAATACTTCCCCCACACTAGCACACTCTGGCGGACAATGCTGAAAACAAGAGTGGTAGTATTAAGGGATTAAACGACGGTGAATAATTGGTTCGACTTAAGTGTTGGGGTGAGGGGTATAAGAATAAATACTCGATTTCAATGGTACATTAATTATCATTGAAACTAAGAAAAAAAAAGGTTTTTCGAGTATTCTTAAATAAAGTTTTTAATTTTAAAAATTATATATTTAATAAATTATACATTTAGGTATACAGNGTTCGACTTAAGTGTTGGGGTGAGGGGTATAAGAATAAATACTCGATTTCAATGGTACATTAATTATCATTGAAACTAAGAAAAAAAAAGTTTTTCGAGTATTCTTAAATAAAGTTTTTAATTTTAAAAATTATATATTTAATAAATTATACATTTAGGTATACANGTTTTTCGAGTATTCTTAAATAAAGTTTTTAATTTTAAAAATTATATATTTAATAAATTATACATTTAGGTATACAGTTGATTGGAAAAATAATATTTTTTAATAGGATGAAAAATTACTGGTTTTTTATGTCTATGAATATGAGTGCCGACACTCGCCTGGCAGCTAAATCGACAGAATGAGCTGGTACTGTCATCTCGCCTAGCAGCGAAATTGAGAAATTAACGCCACCTATGTGTCGAAAATAGAATCCAACATGGAGGGCACCGACAGAGCAACCTATACTTTAAAAACATAAACAAATATGGCTGCCGCTTGGTAGCTAAATATATTATTAATACACTAGCGCCACCTAGGTGATGTAAAAGTTAGCATATGAAATCAAAGGTGGCGTCCTGCAACAATATATAAACAAATGACAAACAAAAAAAACCAAGATGGCTGCATACGATAGAATGAGTATTGTTGAGGGGTGGGGGGTGGAGTCCAGCTGACTAAACAGCCAATTGGTGCTAGGGGTCAGTCGTCTGCTGGGCGTTGGGCTGAGGAACCTCTGGAAATGTAAGTTTTTAAAAGAAATATTTTAGTAACAATTTTTTAAATAAATGATTTAATAATTTTTCTATAATTTTTAACAATTTCTGTTATATTTAATAATATCTTTTTTTANTTTTTTAAATAAATGATTTAATAATTTTTCTATAATTTTTAACAATTTCTGTTATATTTAATAATATCTTTTTTTAATTTTTTGGTATTTATTGGGTTTACAAGGTCAAAGGTCACCAGGTCAAAGTCAAAGGACAAGGTCAGTGACATCCAACATAGATGACAATATGGCCGCCGGCCAACCGGAATGTCAGAGCATGAACTTCTGCGACACTCTCCACGCCAAACACCATTGCGCCAAATCCGCTTAAATAATTCTACTGATACCACAGTCATTATACAATTTTGTAATTGAATAAATTTGTATTAGGTTGTGCAATGAATCTTAAAAAAACATAACATTTAGTATATTGTAGGAGACAAGAATAGTGTGTGAAACAAAATGTGCCAAACCGTAGTTGCTCTGGGTGAAACAGGACACCTGGCAATGTTGCCTCTGTCGCCATAAAGGCGAGTGTGGCAGATCAAATACCGTTGTAGTCAATAGAATCATAATGACCATGACTAACACCCTATGGGATCAAAGCCACCAGGAGATGGTTGAGATGTATCTTCACTTCAGCGGTGAAATATAAACAACACAAAGTTTCGCAAGAGGGAAATACAACATCGCAAACCCAGTTATGGCCCACGGGCTGAGGACTGGTTCCCGCAAAAGCCGTATTGTAATTCTTGGCGAACGGCGTATGTTGCAGGACGATAACGCCCTCGTTCACACTGCCCGGTCTAGCCAAACTGGAGCAAAATTACTACGTAAACCATCTCGTCTGACTCCCTTTAAAATAATTAAACTAGCTGGGTACAGCTGAGGTCAAAATACGTGCTATGTTTCACATCCAACTGCACTTTCTCAACGAGACAGTTCTACGCGAGGAATTGTTTGGTCCAGTTGGGGATCTAGCAAGCAATTAAGGATTAGGAGTGGTTATTGTCGCTTACTTTGGCCAATAATATTGTTGCATGATTTGTATATTCGTAGCAAAATTTTCTTTTAAAAATAGTTTGAATAATAACTGTAGTAAAATAAGACACATTCTTTGGCAGTAAGTGCATATTTTTAATGTATTAATGAGACATATTTTGTAACTCATTTCTCTTCGGATGGATAAAATTATTTAATTGTAAAAGCGAATGAGTCATGTTACAACACATTGAAACAACATGTTTAATGCACGCACTCTAAGTGATGCTTATAAAAGTCAGTACACTGAGAAAAATGTTTTATTAAACAAAACCAGGTATGTTTGCCGTAGAGAAATGAATTGTTTGTTTAGGGGCAATGGAACCTTTTTGTTGTTGAAACCAAATCATATTTGTGTTCTTATTTAATTGCCTCTAACAATGATTGTGTTTGTGCAGCTAAATTGTCGTTTGGCTCTACGTACATTAAACAGTTTCGGTTAGTATAAAACAATTTAAATCGCAACCGAGATTCAAGCATGCATAGTTTGCGCCCTACACAAAAAAAGTCTCATGTTTTGCCAACAGTATTAATGTTACTACAACATTAATTTATTGTTATCTCTGAGGCGTCAGTAACTAATCTTGCTGTTAATGTAATATAATGTTAAGCTATTAATGTTGCTGTAACATTAAGTACTTTTGCGACAACATTACCTCCTTACTGTACTGGCAACATTAAGGCTGTGTTTATGTTGCGGCAAAACCAAATTTGTTTTTGAACTTTCTTGTATTCTATTTGCTTTAAAAAAACATTTCTATGTAAAATAAATTAAGTATTATTATTTTGTCACAAAAATAAATATTACCAACGAAAAACTAATTACAGATTGAAGGTGATTCGAACCTTACGAGTCCTCAATATTCTTCCTTTTACAGAACCTGATGGCCTAGCCACTGCGCTATCTTAACACAGCCATTAAGGTGTCATATTGTAAGTATTGAATTGGTCATTACGACAAACTGCAATTCTCTTTCGTTACGTGGAAATACTTTATGCTCCATAAATATATGCATATTTGGCACACGTTAACTGCTTCGCAAGGCTTGAGAGCTGGTCCAAGCTACATTTAGTTTTAAAACTATAATTTAAAATTTAAATACAGTTGTTTCATTTTACGAAGTTATCGTTGTTCACTACCATTCGTCGTTTTTACAACATCAAGTTAGTGTAATCAATTTCTTTAATGTCGCAGTAACACAAAATATTTAGTTCTTCCTGTTAATTTTAGCGTAATACAACTTTTGTTTGCGGCAACATTACATAGAGGCTTTGTTAACATTAACACTTCAACAGTATGTTTGCAATACAGTAAAATGGTCAACATTAAGTAACTTTGTCACAGCATTATTTATGTTACTACAACATAAACGATTAAAGAAATGCCTCAGTAGTAATTTTTTTGTTGCAGCAACATTAGACTTTTTTTTTTNTTACTACAACATAAACGATTAAAGAAATGCCTCAGTAGTAATTTTTTTGTTGCAGCAACATTAGACTTTTTTTTTTGTCTATCAACCTCAGTTTTAGTCACAACTGATTATCTGTGAATGTTTTGTTTTTATACATACAATTAGAATTCTGGACAAAGTGTGCAAATAAATATTTCAAATTTTTCAGCTTTAATTTTTAGTTTTTTCTTGAACTTGTTTTATTAGACTGTTTATACCATTATTAAGCATCAGTAAATGCACAAACAAACACTGTTATTATCCTAATTGTCAGAAAAAAATGCAAACAAAATCTTGAGCTGCATTTTCAAGCGAAGGAAATAAACCGAGTGGTGAAACAAATACATACAATTTATGCAACTAAATAANTTACTACAACATAAACGATTAAAGAAATGCCTCAGTAGTAATTTTTTTGTTGCAGCAACATTAGACTTTTTTTTTGTCTATCAACCTCAGTTTTAGTCACAACTGATTATCTGTGAATGTTTTGTTTTTATACATACAATTAGAATTCTGGACAAAGTGTGCAAATAAATATTTCAAATTTTGAGCTTTAATTTTTAGTTTTTTCTTGAACTTGTTTTATTAGACTGTTTATACCATTATTAAGCATCAGTAAATGCACAAACAAACACTGTTATTATCCTAATTGTCAGAAAAAATGCAAACAAACTCTTGAGCTGCATTTTCAAGCGAAGGAAATAAACCGAGTGGTGAAACAAATACATACAATTTATGCAACTAAATAANTCTTGAGCTGCATTTTCAAGCGAAGGAAATAAACCGAGTGGTGAAACAAATACATACAATTTATGCAACTAAATAATTTGTTTACCAGTCTGATTTATTTTGACCCAACATAGGTTTTGTTAAATCAAGCGTGTATTGTATTAGAAGAACAAAATATTTTTTTTTGCTATTCAAGATTTGTTAACTCAACAAAATATTTTGTTTGAGAAACTAAATATATTTTTGGCCCTATATAAACCAATATTTTGTCAGCTGGAACAAATCTTCCTGTCAGTGTATTTACCAAATAAATATATTTACGAACGTTTAAAATTTTAACGAATTATCTACTGAAATTGTATTTTTAACACTGTGCTACGTTTAAAGATCATTCTCACGTTATGCAGNGTATATCCCCCCCCCCCTCTTTTGTATACGTCCCTGAGTGTGAATATTAATTTTAAAGTGGTTTGTGGTCTGTATTTCTCAGTCCCACAGTGTATACAAACAGTTAATTAAACCTAAACCATGAGTGACCTAAACCGCTGCTAATTTGTATTACGTCGTTTCAAAAGTGTTTGTATTTGTTGTCCAAAACGTGTACAGTCATTTGGGGTAAATATGTACCGATTAAGTTTAACTTTGTACCATTCGTACCACAGTTTTTCATCTAAAACAAAAGCTGCTAACACCATACTTTAATGTATACTTAATTAAGTAAAAGTTTAATTTTGAATAACATTGTAATGTACAACGGTTTTTCAAGCCTTCATCTGGAATTAATTCAGGGAGGTGATACAAAGTTGTCCTGGCTGTTACTAAAGTACCCCAAATGACTGTAATTATTATCTATAATTTTAGTTGGTCAGAGTTTACCTCAATAACTGTTGAAACATTATACTTCTTAGGGGTTAAATTACGCTTCTTCATTTTGCGCGTTCTCGGTGGTTTGCAACAGATACACTTAACTATTTAAATACCTGAAAACAGGGTTTGAAAATAACACTACCACACAACTTCGAGAATATTTTATATACTAGTTGTGCCCGCGGCTCCGCTCGCGTGCACTACAGAATTATTAATTTTTTTTAACATATTTTATAGATATTACTGAATGGCAAAATTCTACGTTAATGTGTGCATCGAAAACTCTGATTAAAACAGGTATATATGACACGACCCACTGGTTGTCTATTTTAATAACACCTGTGTGTTATTAATACAACACACAGGTTATATTAATAAAAAACATATATGAAACCGCGGAGTTTTTTTAGGTAATTTTATTATACACAATTCTTTACTACATGATAATGTTCCATCTTTAACGTTTTATACAGCGTATTGCAAGAGAGTGCGCTGGCGGCAAACGTTTTTCCGAATTGATTCACTATTATCGTCNCGTATTGCAAGAGAGTGCGCTGGCGGCAAACGTTTTTCCGAATTGATTCACTATTATCGTCACTACTTATTCCTTGTGTTACTTTACGTAACAAAATATTTACTAAAACCTGGCGAGAGAACATAGCTATGAATTAAAAAAAAAACACGTACATCGGATAAGTTGTTCTCGAGTGATAAGCGCACTAACAGACAGACAGAGACACGTTGAGTTTTATAATATGTATAGAAGTGTGCGGTTATCAACCACCTTCCATAAAAACGGATGATCTGGAATTCCATCTGTGCATTTAAAAATGTAACTGTCCAATATTTTTTGTTTCTTCCTGCGGCTTAGTAATCTACTGTACNAATTCCATCTGTGCATTTAAAAATGTAACTGTCCAATATTTTTTGTTTCTTCCTGCGGCTTAGTAATCTACTGTACTTGGAAAAAGAAAAATCCGCCTTGTATTTTCACGCTGAGTACCATCATTTTCGATAAATTAATGAAAATATCTTCTATCATTACAAATTTTGCAATTCATTAGGCATTAATTTATCAAAAAGGATGACATGTAGGTTTCAAACTCAATGTGAACATTTTCTTACGTGTATGGTCCGTTATTAATCCGCAGAGAACTACCCAAAAATGCCATAAAATTATATATGTGCATGCACATGTCTGGTTCCAGTATATCCATGGATACCCGTGACCAATTTTTTATGGCTCGCACATTGTCGTTCAGTAATGCATTATCCTGAAATTCAGAGATTCTTCTCTCATTCTGACGCTATTGCTAGTAATTAATGGCAGTCTGAGCTACACGTTCAAGCGTGGTTGCACCCTTCCGAAATATACTTCAGTTTTTGGAAGTAATATATAAAGGCTGTTTTCGAGATGGTAAGTCAAACTTTTAGGGATGATAGAGAAGAACAAAAGAAGCTAAATGAGATATGGAATGGTGGGCCGGAAATGTCACAGTCAAAATTTATAGGCGAAAAATGTGGCAAAGCGAAATTGGGTACATCCAGTGCATATCGGGGTGAGATCAGGCGAACGCAAGACTGACGATGTAAGGTGGANGCAAAGCGAAATTGGGTACATCCAGTGCATATCGGGGTGAGATCAGGCGAACGCAAGACTGACGATGTAAGGTGGCGTGGAAGAAGCCAGGAGCCTGTTACCTACTTACATACTGATGTATTTATGTGTTTCGCCAGTGAACAGTGAAGACAGAAATGGAGTACACAGTTGAGGAACATGCCGATATCGTGTTTGTGTACGGGAAAGCTAATGGGAACAGCAGCGAAACCAAACGGTTGTATCGAGATGTACCCGCAAAGGTGGATATGAGAAGAGGAGCTCCTGTTCCGTGGCCAGCGCGTTCNCCAAACGGTTGTATCGAGATGTACCCGCAAAGGTGGATATGAGAAGAGGAGCTCCTGTTCCGTGGCCAGCGCGTTCGCCTGATCTCAGCCCGATAGAGTTTTTTTTCCTGTCGGCTCATGTAAAAAATCTTGTCTACGAGACAGCGGCACTTAATGAAGAAGACCTGCCGGCAAGAATCCTTGCTGCATGTGATGCCATCAGTACGTCACCATTGATGTTACAGCTAATGCGTTATAACATCTTGCGACGCTGTCATGCCTGCATCGAAGCTGGGAGGCCGCCATTTCGAACATCTCCTGTAAAATTTACTCAGTTCATCGTGGTATGTATGATGTCAATAAAAACCGTACAAGATGTTCCACTTCNACATCTCCTGTAAAATTTACTCAGTTCATCGTGGTATGTATGATGTCAATAAAAACCGTACAAGATGTTCCACTTCTTTCGCATTGCCAAGATTTTCGCCTATAACTATCGACTTAAGACATTCCCGGCCCGCCATTCCCTATCTCATTTCGCTTCTTTTGTCCTTCTCCATCACCCCTTAAAGTTCGACTTATCATCATGGAAACATCCTGAATGTTCGNCCCGGCCCGCCATTTCCTATCTCATTTCGCTTCTTTTGTCCTTCTCCATCACCCCTTAAAGTTTGACTTATCATCATGGAAACATCCTGAATGTTTGACTCATTTCTGATGAGGAATCACCTGCTGAGGTTTGTCGATAGAATTCGTATCCGTCGTTCCGTATACAATTGTGGACCCGCGCCCTAGCAAAGCTCTGTATTATTGAGGTCCGCGTGAAGTAATACGTTCGCAAGGGCGACACACGAGCGGACGCACAGCTGACACCGCAGCTGGGTAAACGTGGACAGGGGTTTATTCTTAGCTTCCCTCCGCTGCCAGATCCAACGTGCTGTGCGCGCGCGAACCTCGTTCTGAATCGCCAGGAGGCGTTTCACACTTCCTCCGCGCGTCGCAGCATTCCCGCGTCGATCGTCTTCGACAGACAGTTTGGTGGGTTCGTCAGGTTTCACTTCTCGTCGACAGCGAGGTCATAAGAGACGGAGCAAGTCGCTCAGAGAAGCTCAGGAACGTGCAAGGAATCGACCGTGGCCTGTATAGTCTATTTGCGGTTTCTTCACATTTTGTGAATCAAACCTTTGAAAAATCACCCCATGTATGACGTGTTTAGTTACTTCCTAAATATGTCATGTACCACCAGCGTTTTATACTTGTGTTAACGTAAGAGGCCCTTTTTTTTTTTGTTTATTGTAATATTCTTTGTATTTTATTTATAAATTGTAATGCTTAATTTGTAGATATATGAATAAAAATAGTGAGAAAACATGTGTGTTGGTAACGCCTAGTAGAAAATTGTTCTTATGCAAAATATTATTACATACGAGTGCGGAGGGATGCGGCGAGTTGTCCGTTGGTGTAATTTTCCAGACTTAGTTAAGCTTGCTTCGCACGAGGTGGAGGGACATCCTGGAAGAAGATCCTTGGCAGGGCTTCAGAGAAGTGTAAAGTAACCGTGAATGGATTATAGTAAGGGACCGTCCCAGAATTCACCTGGAGTGACATCGGGAAATCATGGGAAAACGTAAATTATGATGGCCGTGCCGGGATCCAAACCCAGGTACTCCCGAACGCTAGTTCAAAGTTTCGCCGCTGCGCCACCTTCCTCTTCAACAGTCAGCTTTATATCGGCGGTGTCTGCGCTGACGTGATAATGGCACGTGCAGAAACTGTCTGGTGAAACAGTATTGTTGGTTCAAAAAAATTACTGCGTGATGTTTTTACGATTTATCAAAAAGACAGGCCTAATTATATTTGTTTTATTTGCCACGTATAATAAAATTGTGAACCTGTTTTATTAGACACCAGAATAGCGATCGATTTTGGCCACTAATATCGAAATTCAGTACGTGCATCAATTAAAACATATTTCTGGTATTTCAAAAGGCCAGTTTACGCAGGCTTAAATAACTGTAACTAATTTGGAGACGGCAAAAATTATTCTTGAGCACTGGTCTTGTTCACTAAGGCATCGCTTCGGATCACGACGTTAGAAATTCTAAACTTGGATAAAATAGAAATGTAGGTGCCGTTTAGGTGCAATTTACGTCAGTACTTACGCACATTAAGCACAATTTTTTTTTAAATACATTAATAAATGTATGCAACCAGCTGACTATTATCACATTTATTTTGTAGAGCAAAACGGCGAAAGAAGAATTATACGCTTATGTGTACGTGCATAATATGTTGTAGGTAATTTCGAATCGTGTGTTTTCTTACAAGTAGACGTGTGTAATAAACGAGTTTGCCCCCTCCGCCTTATTCGCTACAATTCCTAGGTTTGAGCNTTAGTTACTTCCTAAATATGTCATGTACCACCAGCGTTTTATACTTGTGTTAACGTAAGAGGCCCTTTTTTTTTTGTTTATTGAAATATTCATTGTATTTTATTTATAAATTGTAATGCTTAATTTGTAGATATATGAATAAAAATAGTGAGAAAACATGTGTGTTGGTAACGCCTAGTAGAAAATTGTTCTTATGCAAAATATTATTACATACGAGTGCGGAGGGATGCGGCGAGTTGTCCATTGGTGTAATTTTCCAGACTTAGTTAAACTTGCTTCGCACGAGGTGGAGGGACATCCTGGAAGAAGATCCTTGGCAGGGCTTCAGAGAAGTGTAAAGTAACCGTGAATGGATTATAGTAAGGGACCGTCCCAGAATTCACCTGTAGTGACATCGGGAAATCATGGGAAAACGTAAATTTTGATGGCCGTGCCGGGATCCAAACCCAGGTACTCCCGAACGCTAGTTCAAAGTTTCGCCGCTGCGCCACCTTCCTCTTCAACAGTCAGCTTTACATCGGCGGTGTCTGCGCTGACGTGATAATGGCACGTGCAGAAACTGTCTGGTGAAACAGTATTGTTGGTTCAAAAAAATTACTGCGTGATGTTTCTACGATTTATCAAAAAGACAGGCCTAATTATATTTGTTTTATTTGCCGCGTATAATAAAATTGTGAACCTGTTTTATTAGACACCAGAATAGCGATCGATTTTGGCCACTAATATCGAAATTCAGTACGTGCATCAATTAAAACATATTTCTGGTATTTCAAAAGGCCAGTTTACGCAGGCTTAAATAAATGTAACTAATTTGGAGACGGCAAAAATTATTCTTGAGCACTGGTCTTGTTCACTAAGGCATCGCTTCGGATCACGACGTTAGAAATTCTAAACTTGGATAAAATAGAAATGTAGGTGCCGTTTAGGTGCAATTTACGTCAGTACTTACGCACATTAAGCACAATTTTTTTTAAAAATACATTAATAAATGTATGCAACCAGCTGACTATTATCACATTTCTTTTGTAGAGCAAAACGGCGAAAGAAGAATTATACGCTTATGTGTACGTGCATAATAGGTTGTAGGTAATTTCGAATCGTGTTTTTTCTTACAAGTAGACGTGTGTAATAAACGAGTTTGCCCCCTCCGCCTTATTCGCTACAATTCCTAGGTTTGAGCNTTTTCTTACAAGTAGACGTGTGTAATAAACGAGTTTGCCCCCTCCGCCTTATTCGCTACAATTCCTAGGTTTGAGCACAATGAGCATTATTTTTTAGCATGTCCATGTGTTTCGAAATGGCGGATTAAACTCGCTTGCAAATATTATCTGTGAAATATTTATTATGTTGGCAAACTTAATTATTCAAATGATTAATATAAAATATATTATTGATTTATGATTTATCGTTTGCACTGGGGACTGTAATTCTATAAGCGATTAAACAAAAAATTACTTTGGGAATACGCCATTGTAGAGCTACGTCACTTAGTAAAACACAAGAGGATGACATTAACAGCATACACAAAACAAGTCAGGACTGGCTGTTTTCGACAGATATTTAAAACGTAAAAATAATTCCACAAGAAATTCAGTCAACAGTTCTACTAGAATAAACCTAATTAAACCAGACATGAAACGAATGGACGGGTAACAAAGCAGAATGAGAATACGAGAAAAATTTAATTGGAATGGAGTCACATTGTTTGATTTTTTAATTGAAATAAGATGTATTGTAGACAAATATTTTACAGCGTTAACCGATACATGCGTTCTTCTTTCACATGCAGTGGGAAAAATTTGCATTTTACTCATTTTTAAATATACTTGTGATTATTAACCTCCCGGTTATCACGCCGTGGGGTTAATTAAATTTGCAGCGGACATGACACCCAGGTAAGGAAAGGAACACCCGAAAACGGAACCTTTCAAACAAGCAGTCATGCCTTGGTATTGACCTGGCCCATAAAGGTTACCATTGGCACTATGCATTAATCGTTCGGTTGTGGAAATATCTCACAACTCTTTGGAATCTGTCGCGCATTACTTGTTTTATCATACGACACCTCAATTTTAACGTCTGCAACCAGTGATACTATCGCACGAGCACGTATACGGTCATATCATTAATCTCTTGTGATCACTTAATTAAGAGGCAGCTGAGATGTGGAGAAAAGTTTGCATTCCAGGTACTAGTCTAATATTGTAAATACCCCTTTGTTAGGAGCGGAAGAAAACAACAAAAAAGATTTTGTTAGTTCAAACGAAATTTGTTTGCCACAACCAAATACTTTTGTTTATATAGGGACAGTAAAATATGTTATGGTTGAAACCAAATTAATTTTTTGCTTTAATAGTTTGAAACAAATATTTNTTATATAGGGACAGTAAAATATGTTATGGTTGAAACCAAATTAATTTTTTGCTTTAATAGTTTGAAACAAATATTTATCTTGTTTGGTATAACCAAATATTCTGTTTTTTCTACCAAATGTTGTGTTGCCTCTACAAAGACATGTACAAATACACGCAAAAATGTTTATACGGCCCAACGAAGACAACACAGACAAACACTTCGCCTCAGTGTTCGTCTGTATTGTCTCCGTTAGGTCAGTTAGAGATTTTTGCGTGTATTTGTACATATTGTCTTATCTTTGCTGCTCGTTCTCATATTTCTTGTCTTGTTTTATTTAGTTCATTTCGGGATAACACTTTACTAGATTATTTATGAATTTGTTTTTATATTTAAGNATGTGGAGAAAAGTTTGCATTCCAGGTACTAGTCTAATATTGTAAATACCCCTTTGTTAGGAGCGGAAGAAAACAACAAAAAAGATTTTGTTAGTTCAAACGAAATTTGTTTGCCACAACCAAATACTTTTGTTTATATAGGGACAGTAAAATATGTTATGGTTGAAACCAAATTAATTTTTTGCTTTAATAGTTTGAAACAAATATTTGGCTTGTTTGGTATAACCAAATATTCTGTTTTTTCTACCAAATGTTGTGTTGCCTCTACAAAGACATGTACAAATACACGCAAAAATGTTTATACGGCCCAACGAAGACAACACAGACAAACACTTCGCCTCAGTGTTCGTCTGTATTGTCTCCGTTAGGTCAGTTAGAGATTTTTGCGTGTATTTGTACATATTGTCTTATCTTTGCTGCTCGTTCTCATATTTCTTGTCTTGTTTTATTTAGTTCATTTCGGGATAACACTTTACTAGATTATTTATGAATTTGTTTTTATATTTAAGAAATTTTTGTTTACCGATCTCCCGTGGCGTAGTTAGTTGGTGCGCAGCCAGTTCATGATGCGGAAGGCTCTGGGTTTGAATCCCAGTTAGATCGTAGGTGTCGATTTAAGGTAGGTTATAAGTTAATTTATAAGCCGTCCTCTGATAAGCCTTCCGGCAAAACACGGTGGGACATTAATAAGCCATTTACAATGCAATAAGTTTATTTTGACAATCGGTAGTCTTGGCTTGTTTTGTGAATATTTGTAATACCAGCCTCTGTGATTTTGCATGGTGACATACGTAGCTCTGCAGTGGCGTGTGTCTTGAAGTGATTATTCATTTAATCACTCACCGCCGTCGCAAGTATCATTCAACGAACAAACCTCTTAGAAATGGTTTATTGTGGAAAACATAGTTTTACAGATATCTTGAGGTGTTTTGAGTAATCAGCTATGCACGTTTCCTGATACTGCATTCACGCCTTCATTGTGTGGCTGGAATCTTCTCTGTCAGGCGGTGCATGTAACATGCTAAAAATTTATAAAAATACTGTCGACTCTTTAACGCACGCACAGTTAAAAGCACGCGGAAAAAATATACACACGAAACAATTTGATTGAGGCCGTGTTCCAACCGGTGTTGTTTGTTAACAAAATGGTCACGTGGCTGATTTTCTTTGCAAAATCGGTGACGTATTTTTTTGTAATTTGCGTTTTTGCGTTTCGTCAACTTGAAATGTTTCAATGCTCACAATTTACGAAATTGCCGGCATATTGGCTACGTCGACTTTAAATTCTGAATAGTTACTGTAATAAAATAATGCGTGTCACATTCGAAATAAAAATTGGAACATAGTCATGTAAGTCGTAATATTAATGGAATGTGCGTTTTCCACTATATAACCATTGTTTCTGAAATGATATTACCTTTGTTGGTGTTTTATTCTGATTTTGAATGTTGTGCAGTGCTTTCACTTTTTTTATCTGGTATCACCCATGTCGTATAGCAGCCCTTCACGCTAAACCGCGGACTGTCGTGTTCCAGTTGAAACTTTACAAAATTCAAAAGCAAAAAAAAAAACCAAACTTATTGCAATACGGCGCAAAGTTAAATTGTTTTTGTAAAAGCTAACGTATAATAATATCCCAGAAGGTGTCATTATAATAAAGGATATTTTTGCACGTTGTGCAAGCAAACGTTCTCCCAGAGCAACGCATTCATGTCCGGTCGTAAATGTTTATATTGTATTACATATAAAAGAAATGCTGTTGAAGGAAATCATTACTTTCTCAATTTATTCGCCCGTTAATCAGAAGAAAAAAATTAACTGTTTCCTAGCATTGCCCTCTCTTCGTCCTCCCCCCAAGGCGAACGGGTTCGATTCCGGGAGGAGCCACTTTCGGATTTTCGCACGTGGGAATCGTACCGGACGATGCCGCTGGTCGGAAGGTTTTCTCCGGGATTTCCCGTGTTTACCGCTCTCGCATTCCGACGATGCTCCATCCTCTTCTGGCTTCACCCTCATCAGCTCTCAAGACCCCGATGTTGAGAGCGGCACATACCTCTCCAATTACACTCTGTCTTAGTTTTTTTTTTTTTTTTTTGTAGATTGCAGTGAATGTTTTTAGCNGTGAGTCTCTCAGCAGTAATCCTCAGGTTCCATGAGCGTGTAGATTGCTGTGAATGTTTTTAACTTTGCGTTCAGTCAGATGCGTCGTCCAGGATACCGTGAGTCTCTCAGCAGTAATCATCAGGTTTCAAGAGCGTGTAGATTATAGTGAATGTTTTTAACGTTGAGTTCAGTCAGGTACGTTGTCCAGGATACCGTGAGTCTCTCAGCAGTCAGATGCGTTGTCCACGATACCGTGAGTCTCTCAGAAGTCAGATGTGTTGTCCACGATACCGTGAGTCTATCAGCAGTAATCCTCAGGTTCCAAGATATTGTAGATTGCAGTGCATGTTTTTAACGTTGAGTTCAGTCAGATGCGTTTTCCAGGATACCGTGAGTCTCTCAGCAGTAATCTTCAGGTTTCAAGATGTAATTTTAAAGTTGAAGTTATGCAGAAAGCGTACAAGCTACTTAAAAATATCCTACACCGAAGTTTTCATACGTAGAAAATTATTATGAAATAACCCATTCGTGCCATTTTCTGGGAAAGAAGCAAGCTGTCAGGCAAGGAGAATTTTTTCAGTATAGTTTATTAATTGCAAAGTGAACACTTTTTAAGGCCCTCCAAACATGTATTAAACACTAAATATATTTTATTTCATACTCAGACGTTTAATTCTGAGTGTGGTTAAATTTATAAGCTGTTTTTTTTAGTCACATAACATTTCTTATTTTAAAAAGTGGCGTAAAGATAGAAACCGGTTGAAAGAAAAAATCTAGCAGAGCCTTAAATAGTGTTCACTTTACCGTGAATAGCATAGGTACAACATCAAGCATTTTTTGTATAAAACGTTTTTAAATGAATCTCTGCCTGCAGTTTGATGGCCTGGGTAAGCGGCAGCCGAAAATGTGTGAAAAATATTCAGACGTATATATATTTTATTTTTCCAACGCGTTGTCGCGGAATAGGTGGAAAAACAGAAGTGTAATGACGTTGAGTTTCCTTTTATGTGGTTTTGCCCGTTCGCTGATTTGTTGGACAAAGCTCTGAAACGGACTTCGTATCTGATTAGATGTCGCGTACTGCAAAAGATTCTCTATTATTAGGGACACCCGCATTTCGCGAAAATATTTCCGCACATGCTAGATTTCAATCATATACGGGCGTACCAGCAGTTTTATTTTGCTTATTGGCGTCGTGTCTTTGTGTGATGACATTTTCCTACTATACTGGCCAGTCAGCCAATCACGAAAGTGCATCTGAGCAAACGTGTTATTTAATACAACTGGTCGTGAAATCTTGTCGCAAAAATCCGGCGTCCCCACCTATTATTTACGGACACCTGATTTTCGCGGAGTGAGATCCACGTAAATGTGATTTCAAACTCGTAATTGCACAATGTACCTTTTTCCTTCTGTTCGGCGGCGTTTCTCAATCATCTGACAATATGGTGTTTGGCTCCGCCAATCAGAATGAGTTTATTCCAGCACCAAACGTCAGAGATTCGCGGGCGGATGGATACCTGCACTGAGAGAAACGTTTGCTTCAACAAACAAAACACTTGTTCCTTTAGGGCCAAATATATGTTTAGTAACCCCACCAAAATGTTTTGTTAAGTAAATGAAACTTGAAAAACGACCAAATTTGTTATGTTCATATTTCAAATTACATGCTCTAATAAACAAAAACTCTGTGTTGGGCCAAAACAAAATGAGACTCTTAACAAAACATTTAATTTAATCAGCTGTTTGTATTTCCTTGGCCACTCATTTAATTGCCTTCGTTTCAAAATAAAACTCGAGAGATTTTTTTTTTTTTTTTGTAGTTTCTGTGACATTTAGAATAGCAACAATGATGCTTAACAATGGCATAAACATCCCAATACAACAAGTTAAACAGGAAACTAAAAAGTAAAGCTGTAAAACTTGAATTATTTATTCACCCACGTTGTCTATTGGTTGAATTTATATTTTGAAAAACATTCACACTTCGTCACTAGTTGGTTCAGCTGAGGTTGATAGTGCGTAGTACTCGGTTGCCAATGATCTCGGATCGAGCCTTGGTCGGGCTATAATTTATTTCATGTCATCCTAAAAGTTTTGNAGTACTCGGTTGCCAATGATCTCGGATCGAGCCTTGGTCGGGCTATAATTTATTTCATGTCATCCTAAAAGTTTTGATGAACACATAGAGTCAAACAAATATTAAGTTCCGCCAACCAAATTACTGTTCGGGGCAACCAAATAAGCACAACAATATATTGTTTTGTTTCAACGACAAAATATTTATTTTCCATTATACAACTAATTAATTTGGTTGATCCAAACAATTTTTTTTTTTTTTTATTCAACGAAAACATTTTGCTCGGTGTGAGACGCGTGGCAGTTACAAAACAATGCAATCAAAAGTCTGTCTGGGTTAAAAAGTAATTTCAAATACAACTAAATGGGAAAAGTTGTCGGAAAATCGTGCGTATCTACGTATTGGCTAAACTGACGGCTGGCAAGCAAAACTACCAGGCGATGATTGGCTGATCTACGACATTGATTCTTCCTTTAAAATTCGTGGCTGCAAGATTCGTCATGAGTTGTTTTCCAGAGGGTTTATCGAAACACTTGGCACAAAATGTGCATTTACAGAAAAAACCATAGATTTGTTAGCTCGGAATGATTAAACACGTGTTTGCTTTCTAGTAGTTCATGTTATTTACACCAGGTTGTGCGACGAGTCAAGTACAGCCCGAACAAACCCGTCCCAAAAGTCAGGGTAAGTGCACACAACGGCAAGTACGAATATGTATATACTTAACAAGTATGTACTAACAAATGAGAAAGAGCCTAAGTGTTCCGTGGTGGTCACCACGAAGAGCAAATGTGTGTCGTGGAGACATGCGTCGAGGGGCGAGTGCTAAGTGGGGCAGATCGCTGCGTCAAGGAGCGGTGCGGTCTGTTTTTAGCCATTGGCAGGGCCCGGCCAAGGCCCGCGACTAACGTCGATTACGACACCGATATGCGTATCTGCGAGCGCAGATCAGTTCCCAAGCCGACGTGCCAGCTTGCGTCCTCCCACACCTCCCGCTGTGACACAGAGCGCTTGACAATACAGAGGTGAAACTGCCGCTTATACAACGCTAACTACAGCCGCACACATCGGGGAAATGACGTCACTGGCCACCAACATGTCGGAAGGCCGTTCGAACCAGCGCATGGGGCCGCGTTGGTATAGTGGTTAGACGACTCACCTTTCACCTAGGCGAACCGGGTTCGATTCCCGGCGGGGCNCATGGGGCCGCGTTGGTATAGTGGTTAGACGACTCACCTTTCACCTAGGCGAACCGGGTTCGATTCCCGGCGGGGCCGTCTCCGGATTTTCGCATGTGGGAATCGTGCCAGATGATGCCGTTGGTCGGCGGGTCTTCACGGTGATCTCCCGTTTCCCCCGTCCTTGCACTCCGGGGCTGCTCCATACCCCATTTCAACAGCAATATAATAAATATATCAACTTAGGCGAGAAGAAAATCAATTCACGTCTTGGGAATGTATGGACTTACAGAACTACTACAATGAGAAAAAAATTAATTGAATAAAACAAGATATGTTTGGGGCACTCAAATTAATGTTTAGGGTCAGTTAAATATTTTGTTGCTGAAACCAAGCTACATTTTTATTCTTACCGGTTTGTCACAAACGTGAAAAATTTTGCTCGTGCAACTTAATATTTGTATGGCTGTGCGAACATAAAATGTTTTATTATTATTTTTAAAAAAACTGANAATGTTTTATTATTATTTTTAAAAAAACTGAAAGGAGAACCAGTACTCAAACCCTGTAACATTCACAATCGAATGATACGCCTTAACGACCTCAACTAAAGTGTGTCAAACGAAATTGGAGTGTTGTTACTAATTCGTATAGACTCTAATGCGTAACATTTCCCTTAATGTATATTTTCACCTATAAGAGTTGTGCTTTATTACCCTACTTTCCGAAGGAAAGAAAGGCTTATGAGATCACTTTCCTGTCTGTATGTGTGTGTATGTGTGCAAAAAAAAAAGAGGGGGGGGTTCCAGTTTTGAATGCTTCAACCTAGTTTCACCAAACTTGGTACACATATAAAACTTAGTAAGGACACCTGACTTTTATAGTTTTGACAACGTCGGGCTCTTATTTTCAAAATGGCGGCCATTTTGAAATTTAGGGTGATATGTCATATTTCGGAAACCATTTAACTGATTTAAGGCAAATTTCGTATGCTGGAAGACCATTGTGTAAGCATTGCATTTTGAGCTGGATATTGCTGTTGGTCCGCCATGTTGGAAAATAACATTAATTTAAAAAAATGGTGTTTTAATTTATATCTCCAAAACTATTCAACCCATTCTTACCCAATTTGGCATGTAGGTAATACTGTGGTATGTCATGTAAACTTAAGTGATTGGACTTTCCTAGTTACTTATTTTTTAAATGGTGGCCTTACAAATGTTCTAAGTTTATTAGAGGATATCTGCCATACCATTTAACCAATTTCGACCAAATTTTGTATACTGAAATAACCTATTACAAACATAATAGACACTAACAAACAACAACTTTTGTCGGCCATTTTGTAAAATAGCGCCATACGAATAAATACATTTATTAAGTTATAAGTCTGTAAATAATTAACCGATTCCTACCAAATTTGCAAACAAGTAGTACTGATGCATATGATAAGTGATATGTTTTAAGTATGTCAGACACTTATTTTCAAAATGGCGGCCATATAGCCAGTTTAGAATGAAAATTAGTTGAAAATATGTAATCAATTTCGACTTAACTTTGTATGCTGACAGTAGTCATTACAGCTATCGATTATATCTACATGGAGCATCTATTATCAGCCATTATGTAAGATAGCGCCATACGAGTAAATAAAGTTTTTCTGTCGTATCTCGGGGAAAAAATTGACATATTCCTTCCCAATTCGGCAAACAAATAGTACGTCAGCAAGTGGTATAAACTGGCGTGTTTTATGTAGTTCAGGAACTTATTTTCATTAAGGTGGCTATATAAATATTTTAGCATAATATATTTTACTAAAGAAACAATTTCCAGCTTAACTTTGTATACTGGCAGTACCTTTACAACCATGATATTTGTATGTGCAGAGCCTCATTTCTCTACCGTTTTGTAAGATAGCCCTACCAATAAAAAATAATTATTTTATCTCGTATCTCGGGAAACAATCAACCCATGCTTACAAAATTTGGCAAAGATGTACTGTAGTAGGCCATTTTAATAAACGTATTTTTTTAGTAGAGCACACTTATTTTCAGNAGACACTTATTTTCAAAATGGCGGCCATATAGCCAGTTTAGAATGAAAATTAGTTGAAAATATGTAATCAATTTCAACTTAACTTTGTATGCTGACAGTAGTCATTACAGCTATCGATTATATCTACATGGAGCATTTATTATCAGCCATTATGTAAGATAGCGCCATACGAGTAAATAAAGTTTTTCTGTCGTATCTCGGGAAAAAATTGACATATTCCTTCCCAATTCGGCAAACAAATAGTACGTCAGCAAGTGGTATAAACTGGCGTGTTTTATGTAGTTCAGGAACTTATTTTCATTATGGTGGCTATATAAATATTTTAGCATAATATATTTTACTAAAGAAACAATTTCCAGCTTAACTTTGTATACTGGCAGNGGTGGCTATATAAATATTTTAGCATAATATATTTTACTAAAGAAACAATTTCCAGCTTAACTTTGTATACTGGCAGTACCTTTACAACCATGATATTTGTATGTGCAGAGCCTCATTTCTCTACCGTTTTGTAAGATAGCCCTACCAATAAAAAATAATTATTTTATCTCGTATCTCGGGAAACAATCAACCCATGCTTACAAAATTTGGCAAAGATGTACTGTAGTAGGCCATTTTAATAAACGTATTTTTTTAGTAGAGCACACTTATTTTCAGAATGGCGGCAATAAAATCATTTCAGTTTTGTGGGTGATACCTACGAAACTATGTAATCTATTTTCACTTAACTTTGTACATTGGCATATACAATCATCAAAATGCTACTACATCTCTTTTTTGTCCTCCATTTAAGAAGTTCGCCACATTAAAATTGTGGAAGTTTTCTGTCATATTTCGAGTACCAATCAACCGATTCGCACCAAATGTTACACTTGGACATTTAAACAAATTTGTACCAAGCTGTGCACACTATAAAATGCTACAGAAGGCCAAGTAAACTTTCATGATTTAAATGGGTCAGACAACGATGTTCAAAATCGCAGCTTCATAACTCATTTAGGTAATTTTTACATATATATTAAACAATTTAACCAAATTCAACTAAACATTTTATGTAGACAGTATACTTTAGCAGCATCGTATACAGAGTCTCTTTTTCTGGCAATTTTTTGCGACAGCGTCAAATAAGAAAACAAATTTTTCTATGGCATATCCCAGGGACCAAACAACCTATTTCCATAAAATTCTTTACACAAGTGGCGCTACGTTTGGTGACGTAAACTCACATGTTTTATGTGGCTCAGTCTCTTATTTTCAAATAAAGGCCCTGTAAATATATTAGGTTAGTAAACCCTATCATTCGAAACATTAAACTCATTAAATCCGAAGTTGATGCTCCAAATCGGACCTCCGTAATGCAGTGGATTGCACGCTAGCTTATAGTACGAGTTTTTCTGGGTTAAAGTCCTGGGTAAGGCATTTGTGTATTTGTAATTGTTTCGCCACTGTTACATAAGTTCTTCCTACCAACTCAGTTTTTAAGAAAACAATTTAGAAATTAATAGCACTGATGTTGATTAAAGTAGGCTCGTTAGTTATATCAGTTACCNAGTTTTTAAGAAAACAATTTAGAAATTAATAGCACTGATGTTGATTAAAGTAGGCTCGTTAGTTATATCAGTTACCTACTTCTTGTTTTGTCTTAGGTTAAACTCGTGTAGTTGGGATTGTTTGTGCCATTATTAAGCTTATATAAATGCACNTACTTCTTGTTTTGTCTTAGGTTAAACTCGTGTAGTTGGGATTGTTTGTGCCATTATTAAGCTTATATAAATGCACTACCAAACACAGTTATATGCTATTCACGGTAAAGTGAGCACTTTTTGAAGCCCCCTAATTTGGAATAATAGTCAATACATATATTTTATTGTATCCTTGGACGGCAAATTTCAAGTCCGGTGAAATAAATGCACTGTGTTTATTACTTACATGGCCATATTTATTTTAAAAATTTGGTTAAAGGATAAAAAAAAATGGCCAATAAGAAAAAAGTAACTTCGGTATCAAATGTGCTCATTTTACCGTGAATTGCTTATACTGCCATTATTGTCACATATCAACAAACTTTTGCGCGGCAAATATGAACGAAGGTAATTAAATGGCACAATTACCCTACAGCCAAACAAATAAATTGCCAGTACTGGACAAATCTAATTTTGTTGCCGCCACAAATCCTGTACTAATACACATATCGGACTGCTATCGCTAACTAAATACTTATACACTCGAAACACAAACTATTAATTTGACTTTACCGTCTTATTTTTAACATATACGGTGAACAAATAGATTAGTTGAACATGCTTGTAAAATGGTAATGAGTACTAAATAAATTTACATTATGTTAGAACAACCAAATAAGTGTTCAGCTCAACAAATTATTTTTAAATGCTTTTGATAGTTCAAGAGAACGAATGCAGATGTTTTGGTAAGAGCAGATTACTTGGATAAACAAATATTTTTAGAGTACTATTCAATTTTAATTATTTGGTACTCATAACTAGAGCTTTAACTCTGCGTTCTCTTCAGAATGTGATCTAAAATCTGTAGGTGTATTGCACATTTGCGCAGTTGCAAAATACGTTTTATTAATGTTTATGTCTGGGCAACAGTCATATATGCCTACAAAATATTATTACAATCTGTTCGGTTGGGGGCGATGAGGTTCTCTACGCGCGCACAAATGCACTACATAATTTCACCAGCGTTTTCTCGAAATAAAAAATGGATGACCAGTCGCCAAAATGCATCCACCTTTGCACTTGAAAATTAAAATAAAAACAATAGGTTTACGGACACTAGTTGCCGACGTAATATTTGTAATGTTATACTAAGTAAATACATTTATACTGCAAATATCACCATGAATGAATCGCGCGAATGTAATGAAGGTTGCCACACCAGTATCTTCATAGCCAGACATGTGTCCCATTGCATTCAATGATGCTTGGTTGCGCGGATGTGCTACTAGGAGGCATATATGTCCCTTCATTATTCATAGATGCAAGACTCGAATAAGGCCTTAGTAGCAGTGTGAGCCACGGAGTCAAGTTCAGTGACCGCGCAGAATGCCTCGATAACGCATTCGAAAAGCCTTTACCAAGGTGGATGAGTTCGAGAGAGGTCGCATCTTCGGCCCCCGAGATTCAAGTTGGACGTTTCGGCTCATTGCTCGCCGCCACTTGAACCGTTCTGCCTACACTGTGAGTCGGTGTTGGACGCAGCCAGATATTAATAGTGTTACGAAATAATTTTTGGCAGCCAGCGGTAGTAATCGAGCTATAGACCTCCCACATAACCGAAAGCATTCGGTAGTAATGTTTAGTAAGTTTAAAAGCGATATAAAATTTCAAATACGGCCACAAAAATAACTGCAGTTCCGACATGGTCGTACAGCCTTCGTATGCTCAAAGAAATTGACGCGTAGTTGCCATTAGTTTATCTGCCCGCTGCATTCCCTAAGAAACTGGCTTGGCTGCAGAGACGAACGTCTTTTAATGACGCTCACAAAACACGCGTCGTTGAATACACCGTATTACTGAGTGTAAAGTGCATTCTACTGGAATGATGTTATATTATTATGACATGATACGAATGTCCTCAATAAGCCGCTCTGTATATTACGATGATTGCCTATATTTTTCCAGATGACAGGATAATATAAAACGCTTACTTTACTCCTATCTTAAACAGCTTTCATGTTGAACAGCGCGCGAATATTGTTTAACCCATCGTTAACCTCCTTTAAGGCGTATATTTACCCTTGAGCTTTGATTTAGCCAAGTAGTCGCAGTATCAGAATTCCTAAGACATAAAATAAAGAACAATATTTAAAATTCTAAATGGCTTGTATTTTGATGGAGGTAGACTTATTGACGAAATACTTGAATTTTGGTATCTCTCATATACAGTAATAGTTGATAAAGTCTGTAGTTTTGTGCTCGTATTTAAAAATTGTGAATGTTGTGCGAAAAGATAGGGATGAAACGCAAAATCAGTAAATATATCAAAATATTACTCTAACAAAATAATATTATCTACAACACTATGATATTGAAAACTATGTCTTGAAGAATAAATATTATCAGCAAAATTTTCTCTAACAGGGGCCTTTTTTAAAAATAAATACTTAACAATGATTTTGGTTGTCATATTTGTATAGGTTTTAAAACAATTATATTTGTGTATGTACTGATTTTGTGATTTAAACTCGCCACTATTCAAAGAACAGTCAACAAAATTTTTATTCGAAAATTATACATTGTAGCAATTATTTCTGTTAATTCAAATATACACACTCTACGCCTAAAATAGTGAAAATAAAGCCAAAACATTGAAAAGCCAGTGAAGATTGCTCCACTAGCCACCAGTATCAGATAACTGATATGATGGTTGAATTTCACTGATTTATATATCATTCTCACTAAATGTTGAGAGTTTCAAGTCTCTTGTTCCCAGTACAGTTGCTTGATTCGACAGTCGGTAGTATCTTATCATCTGGCTTTCAGTGAATGTAATTTCACTGAATGATATCAGTGATTAAGGCTTAGAGTGTAGTCAGTAAAATACACCCCATAGAACATATAAAGTAGTTCAAATTCAGTTCATTTCACTTTTCAGGAATATTATATTTAATTCACCGCACAGAGTTGACTGTCACTTATTCAATCAGTGAAATTGTTTTACTGAAACAAGCAGTGGTTATCCGCCGATTCTAAGAGGAAATATTTTAACTGATTCGAGTTGTTGAATTGCACGGTAGGTCAGTGGTTTTTCACTGATTCGAATTTATAGTGTACCAAATACTGTAATCCGCAGAATCCTTTTGCCAAATAATTACGAGAAATTAAACATATTTCCCTAAGTCACTGTTTTTATAGTGCAATTTGACGTAATTTAAAAAAAAAAGTTTAAAATATATATCAGTGGCCAGGAGTTGAACCCACAGAAACCTGCTTCTAGATCGTTACCTCAATATTCGAGCTACCAAGCCAACTTGATTGAAAATGGGAAAATATGTGTATTATATTACTGTATCGAAAATATGTAGCTTTTAATAATATGCCCTTTCTTTTCGTTTTTCGTTAAACTTGTAACCTTTGGATTGTTAAAACATATAGTACGTATGGATACTCTCACTTAACCACATTTAATGCATTTTAAACCTTTAAACCGAGCGTTATGATGATTAAGTGAAAACTAAATGAAAGACGTAAAAATGAAACGAAAGACTGAACGTTAATTTCGCCTTATCAAATAGTATTATAAAATACGCAACTCACATTTCATATATATAATGGGTGTTATTAATTGATGTNATACGCAACTCACATTTCATATATATAATGGGTGTTATTAATTGATGTGTTGTTATTTCATTTGGTAAACTTGTTTAATTTATCCATCAGTCAAAAAACAAATCTCTGAAAAACAGCGTATAAAATAGTTTATGAATAAGTGAAAAATGTCATTGAATCAATAGGTGAAGGAAAAACATTTTTTTTTCACTAATTCGTCAGTTAAATTGACTGAAGTGTCTGCAGAATAAGTAAGGTGCTGTTAACTGATTTAAACAGTCAAATTCTCACTGATTCAGATTTAGAGTGGGTAATTATACAGGACAGGAACTTTTCCGGAAAAAAAAATTCCTGAAAATGGTATAAATCGACATTAATTATCACACAGAACACGATTTTACTAGGGGCATCACGATATTCGCAGTAGATACTACCAGATGCGATATTGGAGAGGGCTGTGGAGATCAAGGAAAATGTGGGGTAAAACACGCAAAATGTATGTAAATTACGTCATTTGGGTTCCTTAACCACGTCAAATCGCAATTACTTATCACACTGAACACGAATTTACTAGAGCCATCACGATATTCGCAGTACACACTACCAAATGCAATATTGGGGAGGGCTATGAAGACCAGGGAAATTGTGGGGTAAAACGCGTAAAATGTAAAGTACATGTCATCTGGATTCCTTGACCAAGATAAATGCAAGAAGACCTAACCTAACGTAACCTAACTTCGCGATATGTGATTACAGGGGGAGAGCATGCCGGCACGAGCTAGTGTGATAGAAAATGTATAATAAGTTCGCGTAGGTTCATGCACTCCCTGTGATTCACCTATCGTGAAGTTAGTTCAATTTGGTTAGGTCTTCTGCATTTTACATGGCTGGCGGCAACAGTACGTAACACCTTCAATTCCCACAGTCACGTGCAATACAATCAACTATACTTACTTTACACGCCAAAACTAGAGTATAAATTACGTTACTCACCCATGTAAGCTGCGATTTGGTGATTTATTGCTGATAACTCACGTATAGGACACGTTAACCTCTATTCAATTTGCGTAAACTCCCCAAACTCCCGTATTCCGCACAATAATCATGCTATAACACTTCACATGGAAACAATTGCAAGGAACACTCGTATTTCCTCACAATACTTCAATTTAACACGCAACGTGGAAATAATCGCAAAGAAACACAGGTTATATCACTCGTAAATCACAAGCCTTCACACGGCCAAATTCACTCATTTTCTGAACTTCCGGACACTACCAGCAAACAACTGTGACATTAATTACGCAAACATTTTTACCGGAATACCAAAATCGTTGCGCATTTGTTTTCTGTCTCTGTGCATTGTTGTTTAACAAATGTATCATGGCGATACACATAAACTGTACGTAAACAACACCTGGGAACGTCGTTTCGTATGATACACTGTATATATATCCTTTTGTGAGCCTCACTAACGAGTATTGCTGCTAGTATTGTAACGGTTTTGCTGCAAAAAACGAACGTATTATGTCCTACCAACACACTGAATTTATTGGTGACCACAAAAGTGCTGTGGTAGCTGCCAATAAATACTCAAGTGACAAAAATATATTTGCTGGTGTCACGGGTCCATATGGCCAACACAATTTTCTTTCGCTACTAAAAAAATGTTTTTGGTAGCCACAAAACTGTTTATTTCAGTGCTATTACTCCAAAAATCTGCATTGATTCCCTTGAACCAAATGACGCATTAACGAAATATTTATTTTTGGAGCGGAACATATGTTGGTTGCTCTGAGATAACCTACATAGAATTATTTAATACACGTGACCATTTCACAAGCGTGTTTCAAATAATTGGTATTCTGGTTGCGTAAACATTTCAAACTTCCTGATAGATTCAGCATAGCATTTTGTTTTAACATTCGATTAGCTGGAACAATTCGATATTAGGTATGTTATCACGGAATTTCTGGTAGCAACAAATCAGCTCGGGACAGTACCATCATTTATTTATAGGCTGTTCACGGCAAACTGAGCACTTTTGGAAGACCTTCTTATGATCTACGATAGGCCTGATTACTTGATTGGTCACGTAAATCTGTGAAATTATTATAAACGTAAGTAGAATGTTTATGATGAGTCTGGGGCGTCGGCGTCTGGAGTAGGAGCTAGACGCCAGCCGGCCCCACCTTGGATCCATGTGACCTTGACCTTTGATCATTGACCCAAATAATTTAAAAAAGTCCAAAAAAATGATTTAAAATATATTTATTTAAAATATTTAAAAATTATTTAAAATAGTTATTTCAAAAAAACTTAAATTTCCGGAGGTCTCCCAACCCCCCTCCAACTTTACTCATTCCACCACCTTTGCTCCACCCAGGTCTGCATACGTCGGCAAAATAATACCAGCGAGGCTTCGACTTAAACGGCCCCAACTAAACTTCGAAGGTCATGCCGCAACCACCATGTTGACACCACGATGCATAAAAATTCTGGGGAACCTTCATCGAACTATGAAGCGTGCCCATACAAACGTGCACACGTGACGTCACCAGCTACCGCCAACATGGGTTCGTCCACGACCGACTTTAACTTGGAGGAAGGCACTTAGAACATTCCCATTCTACTGCATCAGATCGAACGTCAAAGACTGCTTATAATTATTTACGAACATGTTGTGGCTCGCACATCAAATTTTTAAAGACTCTTGAATGGTACGTGTATTTATAATTTTTTGATTTGTGTAAAATGAATTATCTGTGTATTTATATTTTAAACCTTTTCTTTTTTAAATATAATGTTAAATATTTTGCTAAATAAATAAAGTGTGGAGAAAAAAAATATTAGTGAAAATTTTATTTAAAAGATTTTATCGCGGGAACATGCAGTACTGAAGGAGAAAGGGGGACTCTTGCCACGAACGTATGCGGACTTTGAGCGGGCGAAGAAGACAGGGAAAGTTTGCGCGGAGTAATTCTTCACGCCTGCTCGGACATACCCTGGGTTCAATACGAGTTTCCTGATGGCTAGTTGCGTTTCCGATCTCATGCATGATAAGCTGTTCTCCCGGATCTAAATCAAAGCTAATGACCAGCGCATTTCCGCTGGTATCCTCTCCAAGCCGATCCTGGGAGTTGCAACGTAGCTCTTACGGCGAGGAACAATTCCCACTTAATTTATTAACCTTTGGCCATCCCCCTACTCATTACTTGGTTATTGGCCATTGACCGATTTCAATTGAAAAAATATTAGAATTTTAATCATATATATTAAAAGAAAAAATAATAGTGTTATCTTGTTTAAGGGTCCTGCTTACCTAGCAATATAATTGAATATATAAGTAATTTTTTTTTATTAGCAGGCGTACATGAACATGACGAAGGGGAGGCAGGCAGTGGTGGGGGATGGGCATTATAGGAGGGGGATGAGCACTCGCTTATAAGCATTAGTTTGGGCGCCGATGCACCATAGTTGTATTGGTATTGAACACTCCATGCTGTGGCTACTTTAAGGAAATTAGCAGCTATCTTCTCAATGTCTTCGATTTATTTCTGGTCCTAGAGTGACGATGCTCTCCTAATTAATGTGGGGGATTTATTCGAAAAGATGGGTGCCTCTGCATCTATCGCCTCAGGGCGATGCGACGCTGCACCATAGGAGACCATGGTAGAATCTGGCGCTGCACCTATAGCAACAGTCGGCATCGCGACGGAGATACCCTTCCGGAGCACCCAGACGGCACCCTTCCGGAGAACCCAGACACCACCCTTCTATGGCTCCCAGACTGATGAGTTGGCTACACGTGACAACATAACTGAAGGTTCCCTGCTGCTGGAAGCTGGTAACATACCGCAGCTGGAAAATGGATCGCCCGAAATGACTGTTTTACATGTGCAAACAACGGGTACTCTTTCTTCCAACGATGTGACGGACTCATCAGTGTCAGTAAAATACTCTCCGGTCTGTGATATTGCTTACACAAATACTGAACGATGCCTTCGCTGCGAAGAAATGTGTTCTCTGCTGCCTCTCGATGATAGTTCACCCTCCCCATCGTTCTGACGGGGATGAGAACCACCAGTGTTTAAATAACTTTGAAAGATTTTTAGACGCTTTATGTATCGATGTTGCCGATTTACGCCTCAAACTGACTAACTGCGTGCGTGTTCTTATGGACTTGAAAAGTTACATGGAAGGAGTTGTGCTAAGTTTTCTACCATCCTAGAGTCTGCACTTACATTACACATTTATATGGATGTAAAAATGTGATTTTAGAGACACACATTTTTTGCTCCTATACTTGCAAACCAAGCATTTAAACCTAATTTTTCGGTGTAATATTTTTGTGTGGTTGTTGAGTTAAATATAGCGAAATTTTATTTAACTTCAAACTTTGTGTGTGTTTAGTAATTTATTTTTTCTCCGTGTAAAAAACATAAGGTTTTTTTTTTACTTTCTTTGGTATAAATATTGATTGTGCTAGCTATCCCCTTGGAGAAGTGACAAGTATATGCAATATTTTTTTCTCTTTTTTAATCTGTTAATTGTGCTTGCTTTTCCCTTGGATAAGGGACAAGTACGTCCAATATTTCATAACAGTGCCTCCTATTACATAATTATTATGCTTGACTTATTTACCTTCAATATTAAAAACATACGGTTTTACATTATGAGCTTTTTTGTTTTACTATTACAAAAATAACTCGTGTTAAATATTTAGCAAATAATAATTTAAAGAAGGGTATTCAATTTTTTAAAATGTGCACGCCACAATGGTACCGCTACTGACATACATTAACTACCTCTCAAGAGAGAGAAGACGTAAGGGGAGTATGCTGAAGGAGGAGATGTGATCACATGACGACCTTCATTCTGACACGTCGCACAAGAACGCCGCCAGCCTCTGTCCGTCTCTCTCTCTCTATCTCTCTCTTTCGCTCTCCTCTGCATCGCTTGCATGTAGCAGGAATCAAAACACTCACGCCATTTTTAAATGATTTCAGTACCAATGAAAATATTACACAAACACTTGCACCAAAATTATTTATTTTACATCATAACTCCAAAAAAACTTGTAAAAAAATTTTATTCAATATATAAATACATCGTATTTATACATAAAATGGAATAAGATGTTTAGCAATATAAATATATATATATATATATTCTATTTACAAAACACATGGGAGAAAATATTTTAGATGACAAATATATTTACTGAAAAAAATGCAAAAGATTGGTAAACAACAATAAATTATGAGAAAATTTAACGCTTCGACATTTATTTGTACATAATAATGATTTTTTTACACATAGCATAAAAACATTACTATTTCCATCAAAACGTTTAATAACACGTCAAAAAAAAAATTTACGCTGTAGAACGTGTGTGTTTCATCAACTAAAATAGTTACGAGGGCAATGAGAGGTTTTCATCACCTGGGTTTTTCTAAAGATAGAGCAAAGCTCATATGCACACGCATATACGAGCACCTCTGGCCATGAGTCCGGTGGCGCTGTAACCTCCAAACTGTGCCAAGCGCCATCACAGCATCCAGAGCATACTATAAGAGGTTTATAATTTTTAATTTCATGATTAAATTCGCAATTTTCCCTGTCGTACTTGCTTGAACGTCGTTCACCCACAATTTCTTTTTTCATATTTCCGATGTTTGTGGGAAATTTTGGTTGTGGACGGCACAAATGGACTGCACACTCATCACTGTCACAATCTTGCACTGAAAATATAAGAGTCTTACCATCGAAGACGCTTCTTTCAAGGAAGAAATGAACATTTTCGTCACACCGCTCCACAGTTACGGTAACACCCGGCTGGTCCATGTATATTACGCCATGCAGTAGTGGATTTGTACTTGCATATTTTTTCTCGGGAATGAACTTACCACCAGGATGCGCTCCACCGTTGCGAGAAGACTTGATGGAAGGTCCCAGCCCCGATTCTATGTGCACTTTGCATGCAAAAGGCGTGCAGGTGGAGGCCCAGTCCGGGAAAGCTTGTCTTTTCACAACATGGTTATGTCCATCACATTTCTCCTGCCATTTGCACAGATAATAATTTTTGCTTTTTTGGAAAAGTTCGTACACTACACTTTCGTACATTTTTGCCTTATACACGTGGACATCACGATGTTGTATTACCAACACCTCCAGCGAAGAAGAAAGTGTAGAGTTAGGGCATAAATTGTAAACGTAACAGTTTTTATATCCGCACTTTAATGTGTCCCACCTTCGAAATCATCGTAGCAGCATAGCCAATGAATTGTACCATCACANCAGATAATAATTTTTGCTTTTTTGGAAAAGTTCGTACACTACACTTTCGTACATTTTTGCCTTATACACGTGGACATCACGATGTTGTATTACCAACACCTCCAGCGAAGAAGAAAGTGTAGAGTTAGGGCATAAATTGTAAACGTAACCGTTTTTATATCCGCACTTTAATGTGTCCCACCTTCGAAATCATCGTAGCAGCATAGCCAATGAATTGTACCATCACAAAATTGAATTTACAAAACGTCTCGAGCATCTCTAAAACCTATGCGTCGGTACCCACAATTCAGTTCACTGAACTTGCTCACGTCTTTTGACTTGAATGGAGAAAATTCGGCGACGGACACTACCATTTCTTCTTCGATATCACTGTATTTGAAGTCGGAGCTTATGGAGCTCTCTGCGAAGCTTGGAGGTAATAAACTGTAGGACGTTCTGGCCGATGGGGGCTGGTATGGGTTGCCTGATGGTTGCGGGTTCGTGCTAGTAGACGGCATTGACGAAGTTGCTCCTCGTGCCAATATGGTGCGGCTAAGCTGAAGAATATTATTTCCATTTTTTTTTGCGTTGCTGTTGCTGTTATTTTCTTCTTAACTTGACAACATGTATATCATAAATTTAACAGGGGTTTGAAACCCTGCAAGTTTCGAAATGGTCACTGGGCTTTCCTCTTGAAATAGCGAAAAAGGAATGACAGCGAGAAAAGTGACTGCTTTCCCGAGGGGGCCCGAGGTGCGTCTTATAAATAGTTTTTAAGGGGAAAATAATAGTCCACCCTCGCGATTAAAGTAGGCAGCTAATTGGTCGGAACGAAGGTTTTCCGAAAACACCCGAGTAATTAGCCAATGAGAATCATTGGCGGAGCAATTTAATATATTGGAAGAGTGTGGAGGGGAACCGACTAATTGGTTGAACGAAGGTTCCCGAAAACACCCGAGTAATTAGCCAATGAGAAAAGTTGATGGAGCAATTAAATATATTGGTAGGTGGTGGGCAATTGGCCAATGAGAATCAGGGGTGGGTAGATTGGTAAATTTAATATATAGGTAGGGGGAGTGGAGAGGGTCAGTCGTCTGCTGGGCCCGGTGCTGGGGACCCCACCAGCAATGTAAAACAAATAACATACGATAAAACCAAGATAGCAGTCGAATGAAGCTGAGAGACAAACTCCATTGATGTATAAACTAATTAAAAACGAAAAACCAAGATGGCGGATGGTGTACATGATGCCTACCAAGATGGTGGGCTGCGCCTACCAATTTGGTGGACTGCACCGATCAAAATGGTGGATGATTGCACCTACCAAGATGGTGGATGGTTGCACTTACTAAGGTGGTGGATTGCACCTATCAATATGGCGGACTTCACCTATCAAGATGGCACACTGCACCAACCAAAATGGCGGATGGTGGTGTTGATGCCTTCCAAGATGGCGGACTGCACCTATTGAGATGGCGGAATGAGTATGGGGGGAGGGGTGTGTGGAGGACCTCTTGAAATTTAAGTTTTTAAATAGAATTTTTTAATAGTTTTAAATAATTTTTGAATATTTAATTATGTAATTTGTTACACATTTTTTGGATTTTTTGTGTCAAAGGTCAAAGACCAAGGGTCACGGTTACATGGATCCAAGGCGGCCGGGCGGCGCCTAGCTCCTACGCCAGATGCCGATGCCCCAGACTCATCATAATCATACTACTAACTTAAATGCTTTACAAATTTGCTCATTCTTACGCTGAAAATAATTAAAACAGAAAGGGGGGAAATTAAATTAAATAATTTCAGTACCAACAAATGTTTTACTAACATTTTTCATTCAACGTTAAAACATGGATTTACTTTCCCCCCGTCCTTAGCAACTTTACTGGGCGCATGTCAGACATTGTGCCCGTTAAAATATAGGCAGATAGGGGTAGTGACATTTTTCGAAGTTTCATTTCAAAAATGCTCACTTTACGGTGAACATCCTTTATTTGGCTGTATAGTAATGGGCTAATTAACATGCGCGAGAGTTTGTTTATAGTTTCTGTAGTAATTAGGACAATAGTCGTGTTCGATAATGTATTCAGTGATGCTTCGTACTGGTACAAACAATCCCAGTAAAACTATTTCACTATAAAAAAAAACCAAAAAGTATAGATATAATTGCCATGTATTAATGTTAATTTTAAAACCATATCAACCCGTCAGTTGACACTTTGCCGAGATAGCTAAGATGTAGCCACCGGGTGCAGACGCCCAGCATTCAAGTATCCGACATGCCTTACATCGCCTTTTATTGTATAAACTTCAGCCATACAAATCCTCAGTTGCGCTAACCAAATCTCAAACTTTTGGGACATCCAATTTAGCACATCATAATAACTTGGCCTAGGCAACAAAATATTTCCCTGCCCTTGTATAAACAATAAATTTGTTTGCGCCAATCGAATTGTTATTTATTCGACAAAACCCTTTTTCTCAGTGTGGCGCACATTGTAGTAGACAATAGAGCCACGTTATCAGATTTTTTGTCAAATTTATTCCGTTCACAAATTCATATTATTGTGAAGGTTGAATGANAATAGAGCCACGTTATCAGATTTTTTGTCAAATTTATTCCGTTCACAAATTCATGTTATTGTGAAGGTTGAATGAAGACAAAACACGCTTCTAGGTAAGTTGTGCCTAATAAATGTGAAAGACCAGCAGATTTCACGGATTCCTTGTTGCTCCAGGTTAGACTTCAAGCAATTGTACAGTATGGTCATAAATTCCCTTCGGGGTTTTGAAAAAAGTGTGGCGTAAAAACAAATTGAGCTAATTAAATGCAGTTTGCAGCACGTTTACCTAAAACACAATAGGGTAGTTGCCGCCGACAAATAGCGTAAACGATTACCTTTATAGTTCTCAGTTTTGTAATTGTTAAATGGCGTCTATACTTAAATTCTCGAGGTTTGTGAACAGTACAAAATTTTTGTATGTTTTACCAAAAAAAAATTGAAAATAGTTGCCAGAGAATTATAGCATTGCAAGTGAAATATTGCATTTTCAACATGCATTGGTATGTGTAAAAATTAAAAAAAATATTATGTATCTCCATGTTAACATTTAACATATTTGCTCGTTAAAATACACCAGCGAATGATAAATTTTTGTCCTGGCGTATTGTAATGTTAAAACAATATTGTAAGTTATACTGGATTCCAAAGAAAGTTTCGTAAAAATACAACTTTTTTAACTTCATGGCATTCCTTTTTGAGACAAAATCAGTCACCCAGACTCGACAAAATCACTGCAGACTGTTCAATGAGCACCTCAGAGTGACAATAGAATAAAGGCCACCAACTGTATTTCCTAGAAGATGATAGCATTCGTGATATAGGCTATTCGCGGTAAAGTGAGCACTTTTTGAAGCCCTCTCATTTGGAATAATAGTCAATAAATATATTTTATTGTAGCCTTAGACTTAAAGTTTCTAGTCAGGTGAAATATGTACACTGTGTTTATTACTAATATAGCAATATTTATTTAAAAAACCAGTAGAAGGATAAAAAAGGCTGATAGGAAAAAACTAACTAGGGCCTCAAAAGTGCTAACTTCACCGTAAACGGCCTATACTAAAAATGTCGACCAAATGTAGGTTATAAACTGTTACTACTGCGCTATGCCGCACAAGTGCTACGTGCTGTGTTAAGGTTATGTCCAAACTAGGTAGGTAGGGCTTATCGTCTCGTCTACAGCGAGGTCATAAGAGACGGAGTAAGTTGCTCAGAGAAGCAGGAAGNTCTCATTTGGAATAATAGTCAATAAATATATTTTATTGTAGCCTTAGACTTAAAGTTTCTAGTCAGGTGAAATATATACACTGTGTTTATTACTAATATAGCAATATTTATTTTAAAAAACCAGTAGAAGGATAAAAAAGGCTGATAGGAAAAAACTAACTAGGGCCTCAAAAGTGCTAACTTCACCGTAAACGGCCTATACTAAAAATGTCGACAAAATGTAGGTTATAAACTGTTACTACTGCGCTATGCCGCACAAGTGCTACGTGCTGTAAGAGACGGAGTAAGTTGCTCAGAGAAGCAGGAACATGGCAGGAACTATCCCAGCATTCTCCTGGGATGATATCTAGAAGCCATGGAAAACCAAAATCAGTATAGCTGGACCGGGATTCGAACACGGGTCCTCCTGAACACGAGTCCGGTGTGCTGCCATCACGCCACCTTCTTTTTTTTTAAATATAAGTTCCTCTTTTGTTAAACATTTGATCACCTTTACACAGTTAAGTGACGTGAACCCAAAGAATGTAACCTGTACTGACGTACACAGATATCTACATCCATGCCTTCCCCGGGACTTGCATCTGTAACCCCTTGGACCGTAAGCCATTGTGTAGCCATCTACGCTATGAAGGTCGAAACTCGCTCGGTACATGTGCAGAATAATTTCAAACCTCGTGACGTCATAGAACTTCAACATTTCGCAGAACGAATGCTCGACTACACTCAATGTTGAATTTTCGCAAAATAGGCAACAATTCAGTTCAGTAAAAAAACTTTGAGTTATATTGCTCTTATGTGCATCAAACCTCGTGTGGCTGTATCGAATTGTTTTTGCACCACAATTTTTTTCAAAATCCAAGAGGTAGTTCACGTAGTTAGTGTAATTTGTGTGTNAAACCTCGTGTGGCTGTATCGAATTGTTTTTGCACCACAATTTTTCAAAATCCAAGAGGTAGTTCACGTAGTTAGTGTAATTTTGTGTTTCTTTTGTCACTGTGCCGATACTTGTTTAACACTTTCCAGAGGATTATTTTAGCCAGTAAAAAAACTGCATACAAAAGGGGACACCGTATCATTTACAAAAAAAAACTTGAAAGATAAGTAGGATTTTTAATGTCGCAACAGTCAGTCAACAAACTTTGTAGTTCCCGTGTACACATTTTCGTATCTCTATCGTAAAAGAAACTGCATAGTGTTAGCTACACACTTGCTAGACTTCAGTAATGATTGCTGTGCATACTTAAACCAGTTCTATCTTAAAAATTATAAGTGTCATCGAACTTACATTAACGCTGTTGAATTCAAACTACGTTGACGAATTTACACCTGATTTTCGTAATAAAATCCTGCGTAAGCTATATTTTAATATCATACTTGCGTGCTTCATGGAAAAACCATTTCTTACTTGACGGGTAAGTCATAATCTGTAAATAGTACTAAACAAAGTCGCTTATCTGCGTCTGTCTGTGTATTCGCTTAGTACGTCTAAACTACTTATTGGATTTTGATGCGAATTTCAACATCATTTAGAGAATTCCTTGAGGAAGGTTTTCGTGTATAATTCATTTATATTTTATGGAATAATAGTACAGAAATGTCGAACCATTTTTAATAAAGTCGTAAAAAACCGCTTTTAGTGTGCTTACATGGTTTGCGCTGACTAAACCATAAGAGATACATCAAATTAATGTACTACATAATTGTAGCTATCAAAAACGTCTACAGAAAAGTCCACGATAGCATATGTTTACCTTCTAAGGATGACCCACAGTAACCATTTTTGTCTTTCAAAGTATCGCTGTAAAAACNTAAACAAAGTCGCTTATCTGCGTCTGTCTGTGTATTCGCTTAGTACGTCTAAACTACTTATTGGATTTTGATGCGGTTTTCAACATAATTTAGAGAATTCCTTGAGGAAGGTTTTCGTGTATAATTCATTTATATTTAATGGAATAATAGTAGAGAAATGTCGAACCGTTTGTAATAAAGTCGTAAAAAACCGCTTTTAGTGTGCTTACATGGTTTGCGCTGACTAAACCATAAGAGATACATCAAATTAATGTACTACATAATTGTAGCTCTCAAAAACGTCTACAGAAAAGTTCACGATAGCATATGTTTACCTTCTAAGGATGACCCACAGTAACCATTTTTGTCTTTCAAAGTATCGCTGTAAAAACTAAATTGTTACAGGGCGAAGCCGGGCAGGTTTGCTAGTTAAGTTATAATTTACATGTGATTCGTGGGTAGACATCTAAGATGCGTAAACATCCAATCACGAAAGTGGACGGACCTGAGGACCAGTTTCCGAAATATGCTAAAACTAGTCGTGAAATCTCTTCGCGAAAATCGCGTGACCCTTAGTACGGGCGCAAATAAATATTCTACGTAATTCATTACTTAAAATAATACATGGCCGTGCAGTTTGAAACTGATCCGGTTCTATTTTCCTTGCAGTCGTTCGTGTTGAAACGTATGTCGTAATAGTTTATTAAAGACTGTTCGCGTATTGATAAATGGTTTTGCGGGACATTTGGCAACGTCTGGGCACTGCGAAAGCTTCCCACCGCATGTTTTGATGGAGACTAGCCAATGTCTTAATGCTTGGAGAACATCCAACTGGAAGTTGGATAGCGACACCACTTCTGCAAACTGTCTGGCGAACACATTCGCGTGTGATTCCTGGCTGGAGAGTTTAACTCTGTGTAACTGGACGTTCGGGATTCAACTGAAAACATAATTGTTTAGCGGGGAAGTTACAAAACAATGAACTCAATGAACTTGCGAACTGGAAATTGAGCCACTGCTGTTAAACCTGTGTCTGGCCAACTCAGGAATGATTCACAATTTATCAGGTACTTATAAACTGTTACATAATTACAAAAACACAAAAAGTTAATACATATATTTTACTGGAACTCAGTTTTTGCTTTTAAAAAAGTAAACTAAAACGTAATTTTTAAAATTAGCTGGTAATGATCACACAGGGAAAACATTGTTACGTTTATTCGATTCCTAATTTCTAAGTTTCCTAAACTGGGTGTCGAAAACACTGAACATTTTCTCGGTTAGTGACAGTCTAATTGCTGTAAAAAACACATTCAAGAAAACAGTCACAGCATTTTCACAACTATGTAAGCATACATCAATGAAAATNCAATACATATATTTTACTGGAACTCAGTTTTTGCTTTTAAAAAAGTAAACTAAAACGTAATTTTTAAAATTAGCTGGTAATGATCACACAGGGAAAACATTGTTACGTTTATTCGATTCCTAATTTCTAAATTTCTAAACTGGGCGTCGAAAACACTAAACATTTTCTCGGTTAGTGACAGTCTAATTGCTGTAAAAAACACATTCAAGAAAACAGTCACAGCATTTTCACAACTATGTAAGCATACATCAATGAAAATTCATGATGGTGTTAAGTGTAACAATTTAAGTTTTTTTTTTTTCAGAAGAAGTAAAATGAAAATTAATAGCACTATAATATTAGTAGGCTATAAATCATGTACTTAAGGGCTTAGAAGGAAAAACAATATGTTTTTGAAATACATTTTGCCGAACACAATTTGACTTGTACACATCAAATGTGATTAAATTTGTCTCAAACAAAAATAATTTCTTCCATAATTTTTCCATTATTGCAGGCGAAAATCACAGTTTTCTCTATTCGAACACACAAATAAAAATATATTCCAAATCATTTAAAACGATTAAAAAAGGGAAAGAGAAAATAATTATGTTACGGGAAAGAAACATTAACATATATGCTAAGAAAAACTTTTTTATAAAAATTCTGGGACAGCCACAGATCAAAACTATGAATCAAACTTCCTAGTATTAAATTTTGTAAATACGAAAACAATTGTTTTCATTGTTAATAATTTAATTTGTGTGTGTGGAATTATGTTATATGTGTTTCATATAAATCTATGGAAAATGAAGAAAACTGCATACATGTAATGTCTGTAAGTTCAATAGTGTTTGACACAAAGTTACAGAAATTAAATTGCCATTCATTTCATTAATATTGCACAGGTGCACAAACTTGGATAGNGAATTCTGGGACAGCCACAGATCAAAACTATGAATCAAACTTCCTAGTATTAAATTTTTTAAATACGAAAACAATTATTTTCATTGTTAATCATTTAATTTGTTTGTGTGGAATTATGTTATATGTGTTTCATATAAATCTATGGAAACTGAAGAAAACTGCATAACATGTAATGTCTGTAAGTTCAATAGTGTTTGACACAAAGTTACAGAAATTAAATTGCCATTCATTTCATTAATATTGCACAGGTGCACAAACTTGGATAGTATTAACTATTACTGTAGGCCTACTTAAACTTTACGATTACTTGTTTATCGCTTTTTCGTCTGATGGTTTATAGAGCCGTCTTCATATAAAACATAAATGCATTACTGATAGAAATTTGTAATCGCAAATACTAAGAAAATTTACATCGAGAGTATTTGTTTACGCTAAACAATAATCTGTTCACACAACTAATCTACTCTTGTCCCAAACATTCGGATGTTTCGACATCATCCATGTTAGCTACACAGAATCATTTTACAAGAAGTATGTTCAGATAATTTGTTTGGTTGCGGTGAACATTATCAACCTCATGAAAGAGTCAAATGAAGATTTTGTTTGGAGTGAATAAAAGTATGGTCAACTGGAACAATCTGATAGGCTCTTAGGCCTATTAGTACCTTCTGTATTAAATTTTATTGGTTATTCTTCGCTGNTAACAATATTCTGTTCACACAACTAATCTACTCTTGTCCCAAAAATTCGGATGTTTCGATATCATCCATGTTAGCTACACAGAATCATTTTACAAGAAGTATGTTCAGATAATTTGTTTGGTTGCGGTGAACATTATCAACCTCATGAAAGAGTCAAATGAAGATTTTGTTTGGAGTGAATAAAAGTATAGTCAACTGGAACAATCTGATAGGCTCTTAGGCCTATTAGTACCTTCTGTATTAAATTTTATTGGTTATTCTTCGCTGCCTCTTTTATGCCAGAATATTATTTTAGCCAACAATATTGTTATGCGCTGCAGCTCACACCGGCCGCGAGCTCCCGTTATGCGTGATCCGGCTCTGTATGGGGAGGTGCCCCACCTATACCCTACCCTCCCCCCAGATAGACCCTCCCGTCGAGCAGCCAGGGAACGATTGACATCGATGACCTGGCTCGCGTCACAGCCCCTCCTCCTCAGCACTGATGGATAAGTCTATGAATTTAGAGGATGCGCAATAATATCCTGGGAACTAGGACACTCGGCGCAACACTGCATTTAGAAGATTTTCTGGGCGGTGCCCTACGACCCTATAAATACAAGCCACAGCTGGACTGTCGGCAGTCTTTGGCGGAGGCTAATTGACTGAGTGCGGGGGCGATGTCAAGTGCGGTGAGGGACAGACGACAACAGGAGATTGCCAGACGACTGCGGACGAGGTGTTCGTGGTGAAATGGACAAGAGGGCGTTGAACCCGACGAGTGAAGACGAATGTGCGTGAGGGCGCTCGAAGAACTCTAGAACATTGCGGACTTGTGGGACCTGGACTAAACTGAGGTGGGACTGAATAACGTATGATACGGACGTTATTGTAAATATTGGAACTGTCAAATATAGACATATAATTTGCAAATTTATTGAATAGATTTTTATACACTGTATTTTCGGACTGATAATTAGTTATTTAATTAAGTTGATTTCTTTGAGATAATTTTAAATTGTATAGATTAAATTAATTAATTGTAAACAGAAGGTGATATAAATTTATTGTAAGAATTTGGGTCGAAGAATTTTATAGTAGTTATTGTACATAAAATTAGGAAATTATAATAAACACTTTTATTTAATTAATACTTCCATCCCTTAACAGACTTGGTTTAGCCCACTGACTTAGAGAGAAATTGTAACAATATATTTGTTTGTATATACACTAACAAATATGTACACTTAACATTTTAGTCAAAGTAATATTATCCTATCAGGCATACATTTTTGGCCCGAAAAAGAGATTTGACCAACTGAAGTGTATATTTGTTAATTTTATAATAATGCATTTAAAGTTTTGTCTAGTTAAAATTTATTGTGTAATAGCAAGTAACTGCATATTTGTTTGGCCGTATACAAAAAAAAACATTTTGTTGTCTCAAACAATACTTTTGCTGTATGTACGTAAGAGCAAAACGCAAGATCATCTACCACTACGGCCTGTGTGTGTATATGTATTTCTGTGTGCATATATTTTATACGCACACAAACATACACGCCTATTTCTTTAATTTTCTCACTGACCCGAACAGTCAATCACACGCCGATCAATCTAAACTGTGAAATTTTTAGAACATAGCTATGATAAACTTGTGTGTGAAAACAAACAGAAGCAAAATAGAAAATTTTTAAGTTACAGTGGTATCAAATTTTAACATTAACACTTAAGTATGATCTTAACACATAATTTCCAATTTAACTTAAACCATGTCATTCAGTTTTTCCGTTGCAGTAATGGGTACGGAATTTTTTCAAAGACTGATTCCATAAGACGTTACTAAACAGCGAACCAGCAACGAAAGTAGTTAATAGCTCACTGCCATTGCTATTGTTATGGTTATTTCAAAAGTAACATTCCGACCTGGGGCTCTTTTCCACGTTTGAGGTCGAGAAGCGCGGGAACAATAAGGGCAACACTGCCATGCGCATCAAGTGCACCTTCACCGCTAAGTGCAAAGCTATGAACTGGCATACAGGGTTCTCGTCGTTATGCGTGTACCTAAGGGACTTTCAGAGGTGATCGTATTATTTTATTTTGGAAAGTCTGTAGGAAGGTTCAATGCAGGACCTTTGAGAAGTTTTGTACGATCTGACGCGTACATTTTGAGCTACAGCACTTTGAAAAAGCAGTTTTTAGCCACTTTGGAGTACTCTGAATTGGTGTTTCTGACGTCTTGAAAGTACTCAACAGCCCTCGTCTGAAGTTGTTGAGTTGTTGAGAGATTTCGGCGGGTCTTAAAAACGAGGTCTTGAGAACCGATGAATGTGAAATGATGTGAGAATGAAGCCGGGCCAGAAATCAAGGGCAGGGAAACGGGAGATCATCGAGAAAACCCCCTGACCAGTGGCATTGTCCGGCACGATTCCCACTTGCGAAAATCTGGGAACGACTCGGCCGGGGATTTAACCCGGTTCGCCTTGGTGGGAGGCTAGCAGGTTAACCACTCAGCCCCGGCGGCCCCTACATCTGAAGTGTGTGTTCTTTTCGGTAGATCAGCATAGTGGACGCACGTTGAATAGTTTTGTAGAATACGTGTCTTTCAAAACTCTGCAACGCAGTTGAAGCGCCAGGTAGGCGGGAGCCTTAACTTTGCTGCGGTTACCAGAAAATGCATTATTGTATATGTGTACGAAATACCATTCAACGTAAATACGTTACCTGCAAGTAACCTTTCCTTGCATTAAAAATTTTTATATCACGTAGTTTTTTAATTATGGCATGTCAAAATCAGACATTGAGATTTTGGGACGAACAAATAAAATATAAAATTTACATTACATTTAACAAGGGTGACTGAAAGTCATGTCTTAATTTATATTATGCTATGCTTGGCAAAATTTTCTTTACGAAAAATTAGACTGTTAAAAATAAAAGATGTGCAAACATTTCCTTATTTTCAGCTAATTTAAAAAATAGCTGAAATTATACATAGCATGATTTTTAATATTTCGTAAAGTAACTCATGGTATCTTATGTCAATGTGAATTAGCTCATTTCTGAGGGTGTCAGTTTTTATAATTGTTTCATTCCAAAAACAAAAATTATGAAAAACTTAAACATTCTAAACTTTTTTTTTTTTTTTTTGCTAGGAAAGAGTACTTGTAATTGATGTCTACAAGATTGACAATATTTCGTACAAATATAAAATAATGAATTTTGTGGCCACAAGCATTCATAAAATTTAAAAGGAAATCGGGCCACGGTGTTGTGTAACTAACTCGCTGCCCTCCCACCGTCGCAGAATGGTTTCGCACCGCTTCCCCTCCCCGCCCATTCATCAACGCCCTTCGCATGTGGAAAATGTGGTGGACTTTACCGAAACATTTTCTCGGCATACTCTCATATTCCTGCCATTGAACTCTGTCTACATAATACTTC